>CM021100.1:204280952-204812674 GCA_007115665.2 Sequoiadendron giganteum
AAATGATTGATAGGATTGGATGGAATCAGATTAAAGATCAATTGATTGGATGATTGGAAGGCTTTCTAAACTAGGTTGAAAGATCACCCTAGGTGACTTAAGGTGTTGATTGATCAGATTAGAGGATGAATCGGTCTGATCAGACGATGATTGACTAGGATGGATGGCGATCCTAAGCATATGCCGAAGGATGATTACACCTAGATTAACAATTAAGAGGATTAGATCTACAAAGATATCGATGATTGGCGATTTGGGATAATGGTTCATGCAATGGATTGAGATGATTTAACCACGCAAGATTATGGCGGATCTAGACGTCAGTCGGTTATAAACAAAAGTTTTCAAATGCTTAGATCAAAAGAGACGATGTAAAGCTAGTAGTTCAGTCCAGAAGCTTTCCTAAACTAGGAAGGTCACCAAATCTGGTAAGGTCACCCAAACAGTCTTGCTCATCTTGAAAATGGTCAAGATATCGATAAACAAACTTCCAAAATAAGGTCGGTTCATTAATGGGGGAATGTCATCAATGGTGAATAGAGCTTAGAATTATAGAAAAACTAAAATGGAATGAGTACCATAACATGTAATGATCTCGAATGTACTGTAATCTTAGAATCAGATGGTTGAATGAGAAATCCATGACGATCATCGCCCCCATTCCAACCATCACCTCGCCTCGAAAATTCGCTCATTCTCGTGATCCGCCACATGTTAAGGGTACCTCATTCAATCTACTCAAAACCCGCTTTCCATTCCTGAAAGGTTGTTCCCACCTCATGATCCTGTTCACCCATTTCGAGTGAGCGTTCCCCCATTCCGTGAACCCATTTGCCTATTTTGGAAGTTTGTTTATCGATATCACTTGACCATTTTTCAAACTAAGTTGAAACCAAGATTTGTTTGGGTGACCTTGCCCAAGTTTGGGTGACCTTTCCCTAGTTTAGGAAAGCCTACCCAAGTTTGGGCGAACCTGCCCCAAAACTGCATCTGTTACTCATTTTTGATCTAAAAAGCTAGTTTACCGATATTTTGAAAAACTTTTTGTTTGCCTAGCCATTTGTACATCTCGTCCACCCATAATCCTTGCATTAGTTCATCTACATCTCAATCCATTTGCATAAAAATTATTATCCAAATCATATAGGTGCATCCTTAATCATCCTTTGGTTACACATCCATTATCTTTTTATCGATCCAAATCCTCTTAACTTCGTTTGAAGTTGTTATCCGAATTGACCTAGGTGCCTAAAACTGATCATCATCCTTCAACATATGCTTAGGATCACCATCCATCCTAATTCAATCATCATCCTCAGCCTTATCAATCCCCTTCCATCTCAAGACCCAGTTCATCCTTTAATTTGATCAATCAATACCTTAAGTCACCTAGGGTGATCTTTGAACCCAGTTTAGGAACCCTTCCAATCATCTAGTCAATCGATCCTTAATCTAATCTCGTCCAATCCTATCAATCATTTTATTGATCAATCCTATCCAATCGAATCTTTATCCAATTATCCAACCAATTGAATTTTTCATCCAATCCAATCAATCAATCCTATCATCATTTAGATCATCCTTACATTGCATCCTAGGAGTTTAGTTACATCTTAGACAGCCTAGTTGTTTTGCAATTTCATGCATCTTCAGGCCCACTCACAAGAAAAAAATAAAATAGAAGACAAAAAAGCCCAAGATTCTTAGCCAAACATCCCACAAGATCCTACCAACGTTCCAAGTATCCCACAAGATCCCCATAATGGTGCTTCATCACAATCCAATACCGACATCCAAAACACCACACCACCCAATGACGAGAAAATGGTTAATCAATCTAAAGTCATTGTTGATGAATAACTTAATGATCTTATTAATTTTTATATGATGGATCACCTCCTCAACGAATGTGGGGATAAGATACTTGACATTATTCTCATGAGAGGGGTCAAACCATAGTCTAATTTTGATGCATCACAATATGTCGATACCCATACTCTTCCAACCCCTACAGATCTGCAAACTTCACAAAACATTCTTGGGAATTCATATGTCCTTGAAGGTGCACCCATAGAAAACTGGTATCATCCTGAAGTTTGGCAATGTTGTAATAAACCAAGTTGCTAGTTATCCTTGCCTCCCAACTGTAACCTCTTTAGCACAACTCGAGCATCACAATCCTTATGCCTATGACATGCCTCCATAAATCCCATCCACTTTGCCACTTCCATCTCAACATCCTAGTCAACCACCTATCAATACTGAGGGCACCCCTATCCTTGCATTAATGCCACCTCCAGGATCTGCACCTGCTAACAACTTACCACCACCTGCATTCCAGCAGCCTCCTACTAATCCTCACCAATCCACTTCATTGCAAACACCACCACAACACATTGCTACTACTGTTGCTTCATCCCTACCACCTCATCAACAACCTCCATAGCACAACATCCCCATCCCACAATAAAACATCTCAATTTCGACACAACCACCATACTAGGTGACACAAACTACATCCCAGCCACCACAACCGCCACATGACACTTCTACAATAGTCCCATAACAACATATTCCATCTCATCCACCTTACCAACAACTGCCACAACAACAACATCCACTACAAAATATACATATTCCTACACAAATGCAACATAACCCTCTTACAAAATATCTTTATCATCCATCCAGCACATACACTGCTCCATCCCATCCTAATCCTCATTAGGCTTCTTAGAATCAAACGCAGACCTAACCGCCACTTTACTCCAACCCTCTGCAATCACATACAAATCCCTATCAATAGCCATCAAATCGACAACCACCCCCATACATCACCAAAAAACCCACCATTGTGAATCAATACCCATCCTATCCATCCTATCTCCAGCAACAACAGTCTTATCATTAGGGTGTCACATCCACCTCTTACTACCAACAACCATCGTCATATCAACAAGGGGCTTCTACCTCTTTGTATTATCAAAATCCTACACAATACCAGCAGGGTTATTCATCCACTTCTTATTATCAGAAACAATCGTCCTATCAACAAACGACTTCCACCTCTCACCATCACAATTCGTTATCTTCATATCCGCAATACATCAATCCCCAATCTTCTTACACCAATCAAAGCTAGAAAACACCTTCTTATCCACCTCAACATTCTTATGATCCAACCACTGCAGTACCATCCTCATCATACCAACAATACTATCTATACAATCAACCTACTTGAACCCTTGTAGTACCAATCAAAAAAGACTTGGAAGAAGTCAAGGTTGCATTGAAGGACTTACAAGTTGGGACAGGAAAACAATCATTCAACTTTGAGGACATTTGTCCCTACCCATTTGATCCCTCCATTTCCTTGGTTCCCTTCCCTAAACACTTTGTAATACTAAAATTCGACAAGTACAAGGGAACCAAAGATCCCAAAGCTCATTTGCAAGAGTTTTATGCCCATTTCCAAGAAGTCATGCACAATGAAAACTACCTTATGTGATTGTTCCCTAAGAGCCTATAGAGAGTTGTTCTTAATTGGTTCATGGGTCTTGAGAAGGGATCCATCAAATCCTTTATGCATCTATCAAAAGAATTTATCTCCCACTTCTTTAATCTGGAGAAGGATATTGACACGCTTGATCTCTTGAAAGAAAAATAGTGTGATGGAGAAACCTTTGCAAGCTATCTACAAAGATGGCGAGCCTTAGCTAACTGGATGAATTCCCCACTAAGGGAAAAAGACATGGTTACATTGTTCATTAAGAATTTCCATCCAGACATGGCTCACAACTTCTGACTCCACTATATCACCACATTTGCAGCACTAGTGGAGAAGGGTCCTATCCTAGAAAGAGCCCTTTTTGCTAAAGGGTAGGTCAAAATTTTCAATTATGATAAAGAGAGATCCTGGGGGGATAAACCTCATTATTGGAATAAGCATAAAAATGTTGTTAATGATAGTGTCACTAAAACCAAACATGTCTAGGTGGCTACTACCTCACAAAAATATCCTCCTCAACACTAGCAGTCCATCCCAAACTCCATATCCATGCCACAAGGAGCACCCTATCAGTCAAATCAAAATAACAGAGGGGGAAATAAATGCTAATTTACCCTCTTGGGAGAACCTCTTAGTGTCATGTTTAACAAGCGCCTCCAAGCTAACTACCCCATCACTTATCTTTTAACCAAGCCCCTTGATAATTCCAAGCCCAAGCTGACTTGGTTCAAAGAAAACGAGTATTGTGAATTTCACAAGATTAAGGGACACACATTGGATAAGTGCTAGAATATAGAAACATACATCCAAGGTCTCATACAATTGGGGTGAAATACATGTAGATTCTAACATGACAACTTCGTCTAATGCTCAACTTCAAATATATCAAAATACTTTTCCCAAGCATAATTAGGGTCCTAGTACATCCAACTCCAATCTTGGACCTAGCAACAATAACAACTAGAATAACAACACTAATAAAATCAGTTATAAAAATGTGCCATACAATTACCAATGTCTTGTCACATACATAGAACAAGTGGAGCCACATGTGTCTATGATACACGTTAAAGGTAAAGACCCACAATGTGTTGTCACCACCCATTGCACCTGCATCACCGTCCCAACAGCTTCTACATCTACCCAGTTGCCATCTATTAGTTTGCAATACAACATCCTTGATCACTTAGGTAAGACCTCGGCTCAAATTTCTATCCTGGATCTACTTAAGGCTTCCCCCATGCATCAAGACATCCTGAATAAGGCCTTACAGAGCACTCAAGTCCCCAACAACATAGATCCCACACAATTCCAAGCATTGGTAGGAAATATTTCAGTGACCTACCAACTAGGTTTCAGTCAGAAAGATATGCCACGCCTTGACTCAAGTCATAACTATCCCCTTCACCTTGAGGTTGGGGTGAATTTTCATAAAGTAAAAAGGGTATTGGTAGAAATGGTTCTTCCCTAAATCTTTGTATATTAAAATTTATACAACAGGTGGGATACACCCAATCTGACCTAAATAATCAGGTTATCACCATCAAAGCATATGATAATGTAGAATGAGATTCTAAGGGCACTATTTTTCTTCCTATTGAGGTGGGCCTCATTATGTAGTACACTAGGTGTCATGTTCTAGACCTTCAACTTCCATATAACATCCTTCTTGATCGTCCATGGATTCACTCTATGCAAGTTGTCCCATCAACCTATCACCAATGTCTGAAATTCCCATTTCAAGGAATGGAAGTAACTATACAAGCTGACCCGCAGCCATTCGAATACTATTGTGCACTAGAGGCTTCCTTTCCCCATTCACATTATTGCCTTGGGGTAGAAATGAGGGCATCTTAGACATCAGACCCTCATCCATCCACCAACACATTGAACACCACTTCATCCATGCCATCATCCACACTTGATTCCACCATCACTAAGGTCCAGATCATTGAAAAGGGATGTGGTGAGTATGAAATGTGTACAAAATTGAACATGGTAACCATGCCACCCTCACCACATACATATGGTCAACCATCTCAGTCTGTTCCAAAAGAAAAAGAGAAGACAATCACCCTCAATTCTCCAAATGTGGGGTCCAACACTTTCTGCTCTCCTGGATAACAAAAAGATACACCCGAAGATGACATCAACCAGTGGGTGTACCATGAGGAACCTAAATTATCTCCCCCATTAAAGGAATACTTCCAAGAGGCCTATCCTTGGCCCTCTAAATTTACAGAAAAACATAACTATCATGGGGGAGGCCTTGGTATAATAGAACAAGGTATACGGCAACCAATAGAAGCTTCTATTCATCCAAACAAAATTGGCTTAGGATATGATAATAAACAAAAGGCTCCTATGGCATCGTCTAGTACCTCTAACAATATTAGTATCAATGATGTTTCCCTCGAGGACATACCAGAGGTGGAGTCCATCATACATGCATACGATGATGTTGATCACATCGACCTCCCTTCCATGTTTGAATGCCTATCCATTTGCACCATCACCTTATCCATCAAACACCTTGAGCTTATAGACTATGACCTACAAGGTACCTCACCTCCCAACACCTTTCCCTTAGTGGACCAATATTTGCATCTCATGGGATTGGGGGAAGATGAACACCCCAACCACACAAATAAAAAGAAACAAAATCAAAATGGGTCACCTAGTGAAAAGCTCCCTGAGGAACTTTCTGAATTTAAAAAAGTAAAAACAAAGGGCGTATCTACTAGTGAAAACCTCGACGATGTGATAGAATATGGGGACGTTCATCTTCCCCTTGTAGGGACTCAACTATTCAATCGATCATCCATCTTGATCGAAGAAACACAAGTAATAAAATTGGGAACTAAGGAGAATCCCAAGATCACCTATGTGGCTAAGGCACTATCAGAAGAAGAAAACTCTACCATCACAAAGCTCCATAAAGAAGGAATCATCAACTTCACCTACACATATTCAGACATGCCCAACCTTAATCTTGCTTTGGTGGTACATCACCTAGATGTCCACCCTGATGTAAAACCTGTCAAGCAGAAACTCCACAAAATGCACCCTCAAATGGCTCTACTGGTTAAGAAAGAATTGGAAACGTTGTTGGACACAAGATTCATCCAACCAATTGAATACTTTGACTGGATCTCCAATATAGTCCTAGTCGCTAACCCAATGGAGATATAAAAAATCTGTACAGATTTTCAAGACCTTAATAGAGCTTGTCCCAAGGACAACTTCCCTTTGCCAAATATTGATATGTTGGTTGATCTCACCGTAGGACATGAGATGTTGTACCTCATGGATGGTTTCTCTAGCTACAACTAGATTAAGATTTCCCCTGAAGATCAACATGAGACTACCTTTACTACACCTTGGGGTAAATTTTGCTATAATGTCATGCTTTTTGGCCTCAAGAATGCGGGGGAAAAATATCAGCATGCTATGATAGTTATCTTCCATGACCTCACCCACATAATAATGGAAGACTATGTTGATGACCTGATAGGAAAATCAAGAACAAGGGAAGAACACCTTGAAATTCTCAAAAAGATCTTTGAACGTCTGGAACAGTACAAGCTATGCCTCAATCCGAAGAAATGTGTCTTTGGTGTCACATCCCGTAGAGGAATATAGGTCAATCCTGCTAAGGTCAAGGCAGTCATGGAAATGCCTCCACCTCACAATCTGAAACAATGAAGAAGTCTGCAAGGTAAGCTCCAATCCATCTGAAGGTTCATTTCTCAACTAGCTCACAAGTGTCAATCATTCATGCATCTCCTGAAGAAAGATACTGCATTTAAGTGGAACCAACAATGTCAACTCAACTTTGATTAGATCAAAGAATATTTGGCTCACCCACCTATTCTCATGCCACCTATTCTAGGAAAACCACTCCTCCTTTACATTTTAGCTACTTCCATGGCACTGGGGGCATTGTTAGCACATCATAATGAGTCATCCAAAGAAAGAGCAATTTACTATATCAGTCGAACCTTACTAGGTTATGAGCTCAATTATTCCCCAATGGAGAAGGCTTGCCTAGTTGTAGTATTCAACTCGTACAAACTCAGATAGTACAAGGTTAGTCATTCAATCAAGCTAATCTCTAAGGTTTATCTACTTAAATATTTTCTATCTAGAACAACACTAATTGGCCGCATGGCTAAATGGGTCATGTTGTTAAGTGAATTCGACATAGAGGATGTGGATCGTAAATCAATCAAAGGACAAGTAATTGTGGATCAACTAGTAGATACTCCACTAGTAGATGCTTATCCTTTAGAAACATAGTTTCCTGATGCAGGGGTCTTTGCAGTTTCAAAAACCACCACATGGACACTATACTTTGATGGATCACACACAAATAATGGATCAGGAGCAAGAGTCTTGCTCATCACCCCCCAAGGTGAGTACATACCAAAGTCATTCAGATTAGCCTTTCCTTGTACCAACAACATTGTTGAATATGAATCTCTTCTTACAGGCCTTAAGATTGCAGTCCAATGGCATATCTCTCACCTACATGTCTTTGGCATCTCCCAACTGGTTATCAAGCAGGTCAATGATGAGTTCCTAACAAAATTTGATAAGTTGTTACCATACAAACATATGGTAGATGACTTCAAGAATTATTTCTCCTCCATCCAATTTGATCAAATACCTAGAGTACATAATAAAGCAGTTGATGCCATGGCCACCATCAGTTCTCTTCTTGGAATGCCCAAAGATCATACTAAATGTGATTTCCTTGTGGAGAAACTCTTAATCCCTACATATGACATCTTTGAGAGTGAAATGGTATGTGACATTGTAGGTCCTGAATCCCCCTAGTACCAAGACATTCACACTTATCATCATGACAACACCTTACCATCTGACCTCACATGTAACCAACGAAAATCATGTATCCAATGCACAACCCATTACACAATCATAGGTGATACACTTTATCGACGTGGGTATGATGGAACCCTCCTCTAGTGTTTAAATGAGACTAAAGCCCACACCACATTGGTAGAAATACATAGTGGTATCTGTGGGGCCCATTCTAATGGTATGGCCTTAGCCAAGAGGATTCTCAGAGTAGAATATTACTGGTCTACCATGGAGCATGATTCCTGTGATTTTGCCAAGAGATTCCTTCATTGTCAGCAACATGCAGATCTGATTCATGCTCCTGCACAAGAGTTACAACCCATCACAACACCATGGCCATTTTCACAATGGGGTTTCGATCTGGTCAGCAATATTTACCCCCCATCCTCTGGCGGTCACACTTTCATTATCACAACCAATGAATACTTTAATAAGTGCATGGAAGCTATACCACTCACCCAAATTATTGGTGTTTAGATCTCCAAATTCATCCTTTACCATATCCTCTATAGGTGTGGAATCCCCTCCACCATCATTACCGACAATGGAAAGCCATTCAAAAACAAGTGCATGAAATTTCTCTGCAAGACTTATCATATCCAACATTGTTGGTCTACCCCATATTACCCCTAGGTTAATCGTCAAGTAGAAGCCACCAACAAAACCTTGATCAAAATCATTAAAAAGATGGTTAACAACACTAGTCAAGATTGGCATCTCCACCTCCATCCCACCCTTTGGGCCTATCACACTTCCACCTGCACCCCCACTTGTGCCACTCCATACTCCCTAGTTTATGGTGTCGAAGCTATCTTCGCGATTGAATTTGAAATCCCATAACTTCACATATCTCTTAAGAACCTAATCAGTGATGAAGATAACCAGGTTGCATGACTTGCTCAGTTGGAAATCCTAGATGAAAAATGGATCAAATCCTAGAACCATCTTTAGGCCTATCAACATCAGCTCAAGAGAAGCTACAATAAGAAGGCCTGCCCTCATCAATTCAATGTTGGCAACAATCCTCAAAGAAAATCAGCAGAATCAACAAGATTGAGATAAGAAGGGAAAGTTTGAAGCCAACTGGTTAGGCCCCTATGTCATCACAACAAAATATGGTTCTAGAGAATAAAGGTTGTTTAGACCTAAAGGAGAGCCCCTAGAAGAACCCATCAATATCATGCATCTGAAGAGGTTTTATACTTAAGTTAGCTGGGGTATCCTTCCTATGAAAATCTCAAAAATACAAAAAATAAATTAAAAAATCAGAAATAGTAAAGAGAAATAATTCATCCTATGGTGAAAACCACCCTTCATGGCACCTTGGATATGTATGATTGGTGAAAACCTAGCAACAAGCACCATTCATATAGGGATTAATCGTTATCTCATATCCTCATCATCCTATCAATCCTATCCTTCCATCTGCTTGCCTCATCTAGTCACTTGGTGTATTTTGGTTGAGCATTGGATGAACTTCATCCACTATCTACCATCCTGAGCTTCCTATCCTAATCTGAGCTTGTGTCATCTCATCATTTTGGTCATCTCCATCTAGGTTCTTTCATCATGTTGGTCTCCATATAGATCCCATCTTGTATTTGGTGAACTATGCACTTTCAAATAGGCAAGGTTGATCATTTGATCTCACCTCGAATCCTCTCAATCACACAGATAGATCCTTTTCTATCGATGACATCATAGCCAATGGGAGAATATCATGTATGTCCTGTCCATCTCCTATTTCCATATCCTCAACATCCTCCCTCTCCCCCATCACCTCTACATCATGTCTCTCCTCCTCAAGCTCGACGCATGCCCTTTGTCTCCTCCTCCTCCTGCCTGGCCTCCGCTGACCTCCTGCCTCATCCTCCCCTAACCTCCCTCTTATGACTCTACTACTCTAGTTTCTTTTGGCACTCTCCTCCACTATCCTCCTGCTTTGCCTGCCTTCAACTCTCTCTATTGACCTCCTCTTGCTATATCTTCCCTTGGATGCTCCCCTCCTGCTATGGCTACCCCTGGTCCTCTCCTCCATTGCCCTCCTACCCTTCCTACTTCTATCTCTGTCCTCAGCCTCCTCCCTCTCCCTCTCTCGTGTCCTACCAATTTGATCTCATCCTCTAGTCCAAACCCTAATGCCTCCCTGATCAGCTCCTCTGGTGTAATCCATATAGGTCGGTGTCACGTGAACCATGTTGCATATCTCATAGTAATCCCTGCATCAACTAGCTCTCTACTCCTTCTTAGGTACTCCACTAGCTCCTTCTCTAGTGTCTCCCAATGATCTCGTGTAAACTCTAGCGAAATCAGCTCCCCCCATGGTCACTCCCATGTAATCCATCTAAACCTATTGGCTAGGCCTAGAATATCTTGTATCAACCCAAAATATCTCGTCACTTAGTCTAGCCTATGTGACTCTACTATCTGAGGCTCCTTCTCGACTATATAACATCGGGTCATGAAGTATCCTCTATGCCTATACTCATCCCTCCACTTGGTGAAGCGTTGTGTTATATACAACCTCCACACTATATCCTCCTCTAAATCATCAAATAATATCCTCCATCCATCTAAATCTTCTGAACCCTGATACCACCATACCCAGTCATACTCTACCCCATACCAATAAGCCACTAGTAGTGTTGAATCCTCTCATCCCACTCTCACTACATCTGGCCTAGACACACTAATGTGCTCCCAGACTCATACCTGAAGCAATTTCACATGACACATGATGATTCCCTCCTAGTAGCATACCATGTGCATATCCCTGTACAATTATGCCAAGATGCATGGACCCCATGCGAATTCTCCATCCCTCCCCTTGAAAATGTGTCGAATCACTCCATGTAGCTGAGGCTATAGAACCGACCACTCCTATCTGGTATGATTATCCCACTGATCAATCCACACAGGTATAATGGCAATGGTAGTACTTTGAATCCCAAGCACCTATCCACATCTAGCCCCTTCTTCTGCACAGGTAGGTCCTCTCACCCGAACAAGACCCACATGGTTTGATTGTACACCTCTCCCTCTAATCTCATAGCACTCACCATATACCCTACTATGGGAAGCCTCAATATCTGTCAGACATCCTCTAGCATCACTATCATCTCCCTTGTCAGGAGATGGAAAGTCAAAGTCGTTGAATCCAAACGCTCGATCAAGGCTGTCAACATCGCTCAATGCGCTTTGATAGATAGATACCCCAACATGTGCAGTAACCCCACCTAGGCCAAATCTTGATGATCTGCTACAGTCATTGCTCGTTGTATCGCCTCCATCACCTCTTATATCCTCTCTTGCGTCTGCAAGCTATCAAACCGTTGCAACCACATTCCACAACCCGCTAGTCACCAAATCCTTGCCTTCATTTCTTTCCCAACCCCAGGTTCCTTTTCACACTAACACTCATTCTTGGTATAACTTTCTTAAGTTGTCCCCCTTTACAATCTTTTTCTTTCTAGCACTTTACTCTTTTTCTATCTTCTTCTTGGCCCCCTTTCACGCCCTTGGTGTCCTCCCTTTTTTCAAACGCGATCACCCCTTTTTGGGGCACAGTCACCCCTTGGGGTGGGGCTACCCCTTGGGGCACGACTGCCTTTTGGGGCATGGCTTCCCCTCAGGGCATGACCGCCCTTTGGCAAGCGCGACCACCCCTGTGTGGGCAGCCAAACCCCAATTTTAGTCTAATCTACTTGTTTTGTTTTCTAAAACTCCCTTTTCCTCCCATGCCATTAATTGGTGTTTCTTCCTATCTGGTTGGAAAAAGTGATTTTCACCCTCTACCCATTTTTCTAACCTACCCCTATTTCTAAACTCATGTTTTCAACTAGCATGATAACTTAAAAATACATCATAAAATGCTAAAAAATCACAAAGAGGGTTTGAACCTAACCTAGCGTGGGACCGCACGCTCATGGTAGAATCTTCGCATCTCGTCTCCTCGATGGATGATGTCATCATCGTAATCCTCTGACATCTTATCTCCTATTTTCTCTACTCTTCTCTCTCTCGCTCTCAACTTCTAGCTGTGCAAATGAGGAATAGTGTCTAAAATTACTATTTAAACCTTCTCTCCTTTTCCCTTTTTGTAAAATATAGGGTACTTTTTCCCTTTATTTAATTTTTTTTCTCCTTCGATTAATCGTGCAACTTCCTGGGGCCACCATTTGCACCTCGTGTGTTCATTTGACTATGTTCAAAAGACATTCTTCATGGTTTTTTGAGCTCTATCCAACTGTACCTTCCATTTCTTTATATTGAAAAGTCACCTGGGGCCCCTTTTCCTTCCCCTAATGCCCTCTTGAGGGGGCATACCCTACCATATCCATCCATACCTCCTTCTGGGTCATTTTCCCACTTGATTGGGACATCTCCTTTCACTCCCCTCCATTTGGAAAGCTCACACAACCTCTCCCATGCTAGGGAATATTTTTTCTAGTCACTTCCTCTATAGAGTCATCTGCATTTTATATTTCTTTGGAACACTATTATTCTAACAATATTTTGAAGAGAGGCAAAATGTAGACATCCAAATTTGACCACTCCCACATGGTCAAAATCCTATCATTTATTCATCTAATTTATCTATATTAATTAAATGACATATTTAATTAATATTATCCTATTTTCTAAGGTTTGTAAAAGTATTTAATTAAATACTTTATCCTTTACCATTTCTTCTCTAAATTAAATAAATCAATCAATTTATTTAATTTAGTCAATTATCCTCTTCAATTTTAAATTCTTTCTTTCTCTCTCCTTGTCCCATCCTCCATAACCTTTTCACTTATCTGGATTAATCTAATTAATTCTTCATTAGGATGTGCATATCCTTAATTAGGATTTATGTCACATCCTCCATATTTAGCCACTTTCCTCTAATCTTTATTAATTTGCCTAATCACTTATTTGCACAACCTTAATCTTAATCACTTACCTTTTCTAACATGTCCTTAAGTCAACCTTTCATGGTACTTACCTTATTAGGTTTGACCTCTTCACCATGTGAATTAAAAATTAACACTTATTCCCCCATGCATTTCTCTTCCCCATGACCTCTCATAGGTCATATCAAGTACATGGGACAAGGACCTTCTTTAGGAGGACCTTGTCTTATCCATGGGTTTCTTCCAAGCTTGTGAATTTAAAATTCACTTTTATTTCTCCAATGCCCTTTCAAATCCCTATGGTGACAAGAGTGGACTTTCTAAAAGTCCTCACTTGTCACTTTCAACTCCACTTGGAGACAAATAATTCTTTTTTGATGAAATCCTCTCCAATCCCAAGGTACTTGCAAGTACCTTGGGACCACATGGCCTTTTCCATGTCATCTCGTCCTTTATCCATCTCACCCTCCACATGGCAAGATGTGAGGGCTTGTGAGTCCTCAACTCACCACAATCCTTCATCTTGTCCATGGTGGATCAATCTCAACCATCCATTTTTCTTTAAATGGAGGGCCTTGGCCTCAAGTTAAAGGTTAAGGATTTTGAAGCCATTATTGCATACAAGCCATTTTGTATTCTTGCATTCTTTCATTCGAACCTTATTACCTATTTAGTATCCCACCTATCATCTTCCATCACTCAACCACCTCCATTATTGCAAGTTTGTCATCAAAAGCATACATCAAAAGCATCTTCAAGGGCCAACCACTTCAACAAGCTAAACAAGCAAAAGGTATAATTTTTATTATTATTTTTGTTATTGTTTGTTTAGTTTCAACTAGGCCTAATCATTGAGGTGTTGTTGTGATTCCTTTATCTTGCATTCATTTCGTTTTGCATTATAGACTAGGAAATTTTCACTACACACAACAGGAGAGGAAGAAGAAAACAAGGAGGAAATAATTAGAAAGTGGTTTCCAAATTTTAAATCCTCTTTCCAATGTATTTTAATTTTGAGAGTAAAAATTGATAAATTTTTGTAGAAATATTTACTTCTCTATTGGAAAACCTTTGAATGTTCTATTCACTGTACATGATTCAGCTTCTTGGTTGTACAAGTCTGTATTCTCCTTGTTCTACTCTTTTATATAAAATTATATATATTTATATAAATATAATGCATTTATATAAATATATATATTTATATTATTATGAATGAATTTGTGTTCTACTGTTGAAAACTTGGAATTGAGTTTAAAATACTAGATCAATTATGACAATTTTTTGTTTAAAAAAACTGAATACACATTCCAAAGTGCAATATTATTGCATATATGTATATATATATATATATATAGAACTGAATATATATGTATAAGTATATAATAATATAATTATATTATATTGGACGAATTTTATGAATGAAAAAATGTTGTAGCTAATTATATTGGAAAACCTCCTATTTTGTTTTCTTTTAAAGTTATATCTTATTGCATGGAGAGTAAAGGTATTCCCCAGCCCCACACAACCCCATAAGGGGGATGGCTACTAGTGGGGGGTAGTTGCCCCTCCACAATCCATAGCCTATGGAGTGGGTGTTGCCCACCACAGGCAGCGCACCCATGGGGGGTGTGGCAGACCACATACACTTGTTGTATGAACTCTGAATTTCCTCTATGCTTATGATTTTGTATAATTTTCTTCCAATAACTGCATATGAATGTATATAAGTACAATATATATTTAAATGATTATATATATTAAGCATTAATATATGTTTTATATAAATGTATTTAGATGTATATTCAAATGAGTGTATGTACATATTGTTGTTTATCAATCATGTTGGTGTTGGAAAATTTAATGATAAATTGTATAGATACATGTTTATATATATATCTTTGTGTATATATTTATATGGATCATGTTGTGAATTAGTTGATTGTAGCATTTTAAAGTAAATATTTACATGGCTGTAGTTGTGTTTAGTATTTCAATGTAAGTGTGTTTTCCTAAAAGTGTCTATAAGTACATGTATACACATATTTAATTAAATAAATAAATATATATATATCGGTTTAAAAAGGACAGGTTGTAAGTTACTTTAGTTGTAAATGTAATTTTTTGTATATCTATTTATATATATATATATATATATATATATGTATAGAAAAGAATACAAATACAATAACTGTGAGAGTAAGATTTAAAACTCAAAAATAATAGATTAGGAAACTCACTTGCCATAATAAATATTTCTTTTTAAGTGGATATATTTTTGTATTGGATGGTTTCACTCATGAGTATCTATTGAAATATATATATAGGTAAATGTGAAAATGAATATGGGCAAACTTTACTTCCTAATATATATAATTCTGATTGGTGAATGTTTCTTTTAAAAATTATATAACTTTGTTATTTTAGACTAAATCATTTAATTAGAAATGAAATATTGGCTACCTTGGATGCTAGAACACACTTGCTTATAATTGTCTTTTTTTATGCATTACATGAATTGGGTAATTTTTGCTCATTAAAAGTATATACATTTATGCTTGGAAGTATTTATTACAAATGTCATGCAAAACTGTTATTTTTTTAGATTAAACCATTTAATTTGGAAATAGATTACTAAATACTTTGAAAAAAAAAAGATTCACATTTGCATTTAATTACCTATATTCATTTAAATGTTAGAGGAATGATTAAACCAAGTCAAAAATCAATTGTAGAAATCAGAAGTAGAATTTATTTCTTGTGAGATTTTCTCTTATGAATATAGAATTTGAGATATTTTATAACACTCGATCTATACGTATATAAGTAGATTGTAATTTAGCTATGCATATTATTGTGAATCAATTGAAAATTTTATTAAAAAAATAGATAAATGTTGCATCATACCTTACCATATTAGAGTTTAGAATCAATGATGACACTCTTCAAATGCATCATGGTTTATCATGTATGTATGAAGAAATTAGGAATACCCTTAGTTGATCATGAGATTTGTTTGCATTTAAGAATGTATACTCATATATTTTCAATAGCTTATATATGTATTCTCATACATACATGAGCTATACCTTATTAATTGTTTTATAGTGTTATTCTCTTATTGTGGAGAGCTCTATGAATCAATGAGTTTAGAAGTAAGCATTTTTGTTATAACTGCATAGGCATGTGTTCATTCTAGCAAACTTAGGATCACTTTCATGAAGCTTTATGTGATTGGCTTACGGGTTTCAACGTACTTGTGTGATATTTGAGAGGTCATTGGAAGTAGAATGGTCTTATTTGTAAATACTTGGGAGAAATTCATGATAGTGTTGGTATTACCTAAATTTCATATGTAAGGATAGCACATCAGTGAAACTTGAAAATGTTGTTGTAGACTTATGTGACTAGTATAAGAACTTCCATATGCCCCCTGTTATGTGTGATATTCATGATATCCATAAATATGTAATGAATGGTCATGTCAACAAGACAGTATGAGCATTGCCTATGAGGCATCATGTAACTATTGAGCTTTTGTAGCCAGTAAGGCTTTGCCTGTGAGGCATTTCATTAAGTTAATGAGGTACTTTTACAAGTGGTTTTTCATCCCTATGAGGGTTTTCCACTCATGTAAATTTGTGTGTTATGGTTCAATTGTGGTTACATTTATGATCTTTCTATTTCCTTAATTGCATTACAGTATTTGAATTTAAACATTTTACTAAGATGATAATTCATGTGTAAGCCTACATGGCTAAAACTAATGAAGGTACAACATTGTTCTGATATACTTTGATTTGTTGATGTATGTTATTTTGTTTGAATTTAGTGACAAAAGTAATTTAATTACTCCTCTTAATCTGCACCTTGTTATAATAATTTTTTTGTATTAAATTATTTTGGAAATTATGAGTTTTAATTAGTAAGTGAAATTTCTGGACCTTACATATCTATTTGTAATTTTTTTTTGCATGCTTATGAATGCCATGTAAAAAATATCATAAATATTTTCATTAACAAGTGAAATAAATACCCTTTTTATTTATATAAAATATCATAAGTATCTAATATAAATATGTTATTTATAAAATAAGGTGCTCATTTTTATGTGAAAAAATACTATTCTTATGTGTACAACTGTTGGGGTGGAAATGCATATGCATTAGAGTGTTTCATATTATGTATATCCTATCAAAAATATAATAAGTGAGTACAATAAATACCTTATATTTTATTATGAAATGTGAAAGATTGTCAAAAAAAATTATGATCATTTAAAGTTGAATATACATTGTACTTCACATAATCATGTGTTATTTATAATAGTACATTGTATCTTTATGTTCAACTATTGGATCATTTGTGTATAACAAGATTTATGACTATCAAAAGTATTGTGATCATTTAGATTGTATATAAATTATATTTTAAATAAGAATGATATATTGTTCAAACTATAATTTTGTTTCTAGCTACCAAAGGTTATATGATTATATTTTCATCGAATTATAAGAAAATAATTTTAAAGATACTTCTCAATAGACATGTCGATATGGTGAGTTGTGTGGCAAGTCACATCTCCAAACCTAATTATAGATACCTAGATAAGAGATCATTTCACATTTTTAAAATATATAAGTCCTATAAAATTCTATATAACTAAAATTATTGATAAAATTAGCCTAGATAACTACAATCCATCTCCTATGATATGTTGGATATCCACTACTTGCACATGTAATGAAGATAAGAAATGATTAAATATGTAGATTTAAAAAGAATTATTTCCATAGGAAATGGTATGAAAGAAGCACATAATAAAGTGACCGAGGGTTATTTGCATACAAAATTGGTTAGAAGAAACACATAAATATGTGAGTGGATGAGATTTGTGTTTGAATATTTGTGTAAAACATTGACCCATTTTAAACATAAAAAGTATGTGAAAGATGAAAGTGGAAATCAGTGATGAAGCTAAAATTATGATAAAATTACGTGGGTAAAGAGATAAAGAAACTAGGTATGTAAGGGTTATTTATATATGAAACTCTGTGGAATAAAAACAAAATATGTGAGCATGGGATTGTTAGTGTAAACAGTGTCTTTATCCATATAGTTAGGATATCACCTTTCTATGATTGACATATTTTACACTCATATCTTAAGTTTACTTAGGTTTCTTATGCTTCTTTTTTCACTTCATAGCATTAATACATATGTCCTCATCATTTGAGACGCCTAGTGCATGCATACTTGCCACTTGCTCACACACTTATCAAGTTAGTTCACAATTGTTGTAAAAATTTCAAGGGTTAGTTAATTGTTTGATCCTACCTTCCTACCTCATATACCTTGACTATATATGCAAGATTTATCATTGTATATTTACACTCTTCCTATTATATGATAGATGCCATATTATACTCATTGTTTCACCTATGGAAGGTTATCAATTTGTGATTTTGAATTTTGGCATTCTCCAACATGGTATTAGTGTCATGAGAGAATGTTCCTTCCCATATCAAGGTGATTCCTGCATATAGCCCTATCATTGGAATATTATGGATCCAAAAATACACCACCATTACATATGAAAGGCCTAATAAATGAAGGAATACCTCTTGTTAATTAAATTTGGCCTATTAAAGAGTAAATCACATGCTCATATTTATCAAATTGACTTGTTGATCTATTCACACCAATTAGTTACCCATACTAGTATCCATGAGGGTCATGTGACCTCTTATATTAGGCTTGTGGACACCATTCACAATTTCAATAACCCTACTATAGACTTTACTCCCTCTAATGTCTTCAACACTATTATCAATGAATTATGTGGAAATTTAACATCCTACAAAGACTCAGTCTAACTCTCACATAGTTTTATAAAGCCATTGAATTGGTCTTGATCACTTGATATCAAACATTCATCTCTATGCACCACCAAAAAGTCTTCAATAGTCTACTTTATTACACATGTGGTCTCTAGCTCATGGACTTTCCTCCACAACACGTCAACCAAGTCCTCCTTCATAAGCGGTTTCGTTGGTGCCATAAAAAATGCCTAAATTTCTCCAACGACTCGACCTCCACTCCTCCATATCTCTACCTTGTGATATTCATAGGGGTCAAATTTGGCATAAAAATTGATGAAACCCACTAAGTGGTCGAATCTCCAACATGTGGTAACCTTTTTTTGCATTGCTTAGATTACTTGACCATTCACTAGTAATGTTATTCTTGTTGAATTGTTAAGTTGTTGCATTTGTAGCATTTAATGCAATGGTCACATTAAATAATATTTTTTATACTAATGGCCAAGATTAATTAGTCAATTATTTCAAAGCTTGAATAAGGGAGCTTTTATTGTTTTTCCATAACTAGCAAACAAGGAGTCTATTTTTTGATTGTAAATAGTCGATGGAAAGCTCTTTCCATGTTAGACATTTTAACATCAAGATGATTTTGATTTTGTGTTTTTATTAGCATTTTTATCCTCCAAAGTCATCTACTATAAGTGAATCTTTATGAGGCATAATTTTTACCCTACTTATCAAAATTTCATAATTTTTTTTATATATATTTATATTAGAATTTTGCAAGGAATTTATATTTCTTATTTTTTTCAAATTTGGATAGCCCATTTTATAAAAATCATTGTGTATTATAAATAGTTGATTTGGAATCTGATCTTGAGACAAGTTATAATTATTTTGCACATCATTCTAGAGGGATACAATCATCACTAATCATTCTTTGGGGGGATTTCTAAATCAAGAGGGAAATCTAGGTGTTTTCATAATGCCTCACACTAAATCCCTTTCATTTTAGTAATCTTCATAATCCTATAATAAAAGAAAAATCAAATGTGGATATTGTGGGATGAAAATACATACAATAGAAGGTTGTCTTCAGCATCAAATTGTTGAAATGAAGCAAATTCTTCTCAATCATGGTATTTCCTTGCCTGACTATATATTCTAGCACGTCCAAAAATGCCATCCAATCAAACTAAGTCATCTTGTGAGACATCATAATTTGGGGATGAACAATGTAGTTAGATGGCTTTTATTGAGATCTCATCACCCCCATTACCTATTGCTACATCTGAATCTGATGTTGACTCATTCTTTTCAAGTTTTAATGATCCCTTGCAATATAACATTACTATCATCATTCCATATCCAACAAATTGGGATGCATATCTACTAAATATCACATCTTTATTATTTAATGGATACCTCATATTCCTCATCTTGCACAATTAAGACTTAGTTTTAATTAGAAAATTACTAATTTTCCTCATCCATCCACTTGCATAGGGAATATTCCAAAGGAATATTCTCCTATTTTGCTCCAAAAAGGGAATGATTGTTTTCAAACAAAATTTGTAACAAACTTTCAAAGTTCTTACAAAGTGTGCTTGTTTGAATCATTCTCATCCATTGACACTTTCTTTGATCCGTGTGTTCTTTGATTCTCATCCATTGATGAGAATCCTTGATCCATGTTTCATCCTTCCTTCAATATTGACCATTGATAGATCAAATCGATGTCAACCATTGATTCTTCATTTGCTCTCTTATAAATACATCACCATTTGGAGAGAAATGGATCCATATTTTTAGAGAAAAATTATGTTGCTGAAATTCATACTCATTTCCATCCATATTTAGCATTTGGTAGAATTTTATATTAATTTTCATCCATATTAGCTTAAGCATCCATTAATGGCTTCCGTTTTAGCTTAGTTTGCACTCATTTTAGCATAGTTTGCATATGTGGCTTGCATATTTGAACTTTGTTTCCATTTATCATAGCTTGCATCCATCTTCATCAATCATCTTAGTATTTATCATTCATTTTCATCATGTTAAACTAGTTTGCATCCATGTTTCGTTCATATTGCATCAATTTCATCGGTTTTCATCAATAAAACCGATTGGAATAACTCATATTATCCAAGGGATTGGGAAAGGGTCACCATTCCACATTATTTTGACACCACTCTCCCAATGGTATAAGATTCGAGGTATTAGAATAGGTTTCCTTTATGTTTTCATGTGTATTTCATGATTAGTTTAATGGGTTCTTAATCTTTGAAGTTTTGAATATCTCATTGGGATAATTGCTTAGGGGATTAAATATAGTTTAAATTCATTTGGATCTAGCATGTTTAGTCCATACTATGATATTTATCATAATTTCATATTATATCTTCCATTCTTCAAGTTATTTCATTACAAGTGGTATCAAAGCATGATCTTGGCACCGTTACAATAAGACATTTTTTTAATTTTAGAGGTCATTTTATGAGACTATATCTCCTAGATTTTGGTTCTTTTTGTCTGATTTTTAAAGGGTTTTTTAAGGACGGTTTCAAGAAGCTACAATCCAAATTTTAGAAGAATTGAGTGAGTTATTATATAATTAAGGTTTCTACCCAATTTATTTGGAAAGCGCATATCTCCCACATCTTCAAGAATTGGCTCCTTTTTTGGGGGTTTTTGAAGGCATCCTAGAAAAGTATAAAGTCTAATTTTCAGATAAATTGAAGCAAAAATAAGTTATTTAATGGAAAATTAGTGTTTCCAACAAGTTCTCGCTCAAGGTTATAAATCACCTAATTTTTGAGATATTTTTCTATTAAATTGCAACCTAGGCCTTGGTAAGTTACAAAAAAAGGTAGATTATTTTGAATTCATTAGTGTGATTTATTGTAAAATCATCTTTCTAGAACTTCTTCACAACAAAAAGTATCCACAAAAAAGAAAAGAAAACAAAAAGAACAAGTAGAACAAGAAAAAGAGAAAGAGAAAGAGAAAGAAAGAGAAAGCACAATAGTAAGAAAAATAACAATAGAAAGAGCAAGAGAAAGATAAAGACCAAGAGAAAGAACAAGAGAAAGAGCAAGAGAAAGAGAAAGAGCAAGAGCAAGAGCAAGAAAAGATTAGGAATGACAAGAAGAAAAGCAAAAATAAATAGAAAAGGAAGAAGCGGAAGTAAAAAAAAGAGAGAAAGAAAAAGAACAAGAAAAAGAGAAAGACAAGAGTAGGAGCAAGAAGAAGAAGCAGTAGAAAGAGAAGAAAAATTAAAAAAGAAGATTAAGAAGAAGAAAAAGAAAAATTTATCATTGAGGACAATTCTTTTGAAAAGAGGAGGGAAATGTCCTACCCCTATAGTGTGTATGGTGTTATCAGTAGTCGACTTGTGGCTACCTTAACTCTTAATTTAGTCATATTATTATTATTATATTATTTTAGTTACTTAGGTCATCTTGGGTGATATCCTATGCATAAAGAGGTATATATAGGAGGTTGTGAGTCTTTCATCATCATGATGAGTATTGTGATCTTATTGAAGCAAATTGGAGGTATCCCCCTCGAACTGGATTAGGAGGTTGCCCTCTCGAAGTGGCATATTATTATCAAGTGTTTGTAACATATTTTATATTATTAGGAGGGTAATGATGCTTTAAGTATGCTCTATTTAGGTCTCTAAATTCAAGAAAAAGCCTTATTTCTCCATTATTCTTTTTGAAAAGTACTAAGCTTGCCACCCATGAATATTGTTTGATGGGAAATATGATCCTAGCCTCTATTGATTTAGTCAATTCCTTCCTCATCAAAGGCTCAATCATAGGACTCATAGGTCTTTGTTTCTATCTTATAGGCTTAGAATCTTGGTCTAACTCAATGGTGTGATGGGCTAGGTTAGGATTAAAACCTTTTAAATCCTCATAGGTCCATGAAATCACATAATCATAAACCTGAAAAATCTTAATGAAAGTTTAATTTTCAATTTGAGAACATACCTTCCTGAGATTCAAAGATCTTCCTTTGACAATTGCAACTAACTTTTAGTCATCGTTCCTTGTAGTTAGGTTCATTTTATTTTTCTTTAGATGGTCATCTAAATTAAAGATACTCTCAAGGGTGATGAGGCCTTTTGGTAACTTATTAATTTTTAGCTACATAATTTGATCTTCATATTGGCCTCACAACTTAGATTGATTTTAGTAACAAAAATTGCTGATTATTTTCAAAGAACTACCCATTTACTTGGTTTTCTAGAACATCAAGCCTTACAACAAGCTTGATATGTTGCTCCCTCTTTTTTGTGATATGTGCTAGTATGTCAAATTGAGCATCAACTATTACAAGTATGCCAACATGCTTATTCTGACCTCTAGGATGGTCATAATGCAAAAGCCCTCAAAACCCTTAATCAAATCCCTAACCCTTTGTGTATATAATTTGAGTAGGTTATTCTTGGTTCTACTATGAGTTTTGATCTAGTTGACAACTAATTCACTATCTCCAAAGACCCACAACAATTTGATCTTCTTTTTTTAGGCAAGTTGGAGACCTTAGATGAGGGATTCATACTCAACTAAATTGTTAGTGCAACTAAATTGAAGTTTGAAAGAGAAGCAATACTTCTCCCTACTTAGGGATACTAGCATCACACCAACACCTACACCATTCTTTTTTCTAGAGCCATCAAAAAAAAAAATTCACAATCCGTCTAGGTCTCCTTTAGCTGGCCATTTTATTTTTTTCTTCCTAAGGATTCCAATAATAATGATCAAGAAAAGGAATAAAATTCATAAGATACCTTTGAGTCCTATCCTTCATCTAGAGGGGAATCATCTAAGGATAAACCAAAGTGCTCATATTGAAAAACTCAAGACATGATGAGCATCAATGTTATGTCAAAAGAATCATATTTAGTTGCCTTCATCTATTTCATTTGGTAAATCCTCATCTTCCACACCTACAAAATCAAGTTTAGCTAGTGTGGCAAGTATTATGAACAAGATGAAAGGTCATGTGCTCTTTGCATCCATTGGTCTAGAGGCAAGTTGATGAATTCTTGATTTAAGAACCTTACATCAGATGGCTTCATCTCTAGATATATTATCTTCATATGAGCCTTATAATTCACCAAACATGGTGATGGGGAGAAAAATTATATGAGTGCTAGCAACGAAGGAAATATTTATATGAATGATGGGATCATTTTAATATGTACTTTATGTCCCTTCACTATCCTCCAATCCCCTTTCCATCTATCATACTACACATAGTGGAGTAAGGAAGATTGTTGAGTTCACACTTTATTCAATTCTTATTAGATACTTACAAAGTAGAGGGATCATTTTAGTTATGATTGTAGATCATACATCTCAATTGTATGCCTTCTCACAGCTTCCTCTTGATGGTCTTGTAGTACCATCAATGAGTGTTTTATATTCTCATGCATCTAGAGTATATCATATATTTGAGGATAATTTTGGCCACTTTCAAACCTATGTGTACTTCCATCTACCTTGTTTCATGATACTTGTGGTGAGATTCCACCTCCTCCAACTCTTGCATCTTTAGAGATCAATTCAATTCAATAGGATGCTTCTAGTCTTTTAGTTTTAGCTTTGTGGAATGAGTTTTTTTGCAAACATTATAGATTTATTTGTTGAGTCATGCATAATAGATATTTTGGGTATGGTTGAGGATATTCACGTCCTCTTTGATGATAGCTAATGTAACCCACCTCTCATCACTTCATCATTTCCTTTGGAGTTTTTTCTACAAGGATATTCGTAGTTGTTTGGAATTTCTTCATTTGATATTGAATTTTTTATTCAAATATGTGGAAACTTGAGAAAATTTCTAAGCACACATTATGAGACATTTTCTCCCATATGTTTTTAGAGATTTTCTTCTACATTGGCCATTGCATTTTTTTTCTTCCATAGGGGAGGAACATTGTTTGTCAAATTTTGATCATCACTATTCTTCTTTGAGCATTCACTCTTGGCACATGAGCTCCTTCCTTATGGGGGGATTCATCATCTCTCCTTTTCTCTCCTATGGGAGATTTTTATTATACTTATGTGATAGTAGCAATGCTTGGGGGGACATGTTGAGTCCTACCTTCTTTGTCACATGTACACATTTATCTTTTTTCTTTCTTTTGGAGAGAAGTTTTTTTCCATGAGGATTTCTCCCTTTCTTAATTTATGAGAGATTTATTTATTTTTTGTACTTGGGTACCTCATCATGTGACTCAACTCCCATATGTTAGACACATCGAAGATGGAATTATTGTAGCAATGATGAAATCTATTTTTTTCCATAAACCAAGAGGCATGAAAATTAAACTCATTAGCTAAACAAAAAATAATAGATTTAACTAAGAAACTCGAGTATACAATTTTTTTTTAAATTAAAAAGTATGCTATAATGTACCTCAATGAAACCAATGTCACAATTGATACTATCAACAAACATGTTGGATGGTACTGGAAAGATGGTTGATTATGTAACACCTAATGATATTAGAGCCTAAAATATATAATAAATGCATAATGTTAATTCAATTTTATAATTAAAAATAAATTTATACATAAATTTTTTAATTATAAAATATAAAATATATTATAAATTTGTATTCAAATACTTGTGTACATGATTGCCAAATGAATTTTATATGAGGTCATCATTGATCACCATACAATATACCTCACCGCCCTATAATTTTTTATCACCCTCTATGCTACCTATACATCAATAATGATAGTGAGTACACTCATGGAAGGTGGCACCCTCTACACTCTATGGATCATGGTGTTGGTCAAAGAAAAAATAATAATAGCTATAACATGAGTGGGAGGTAGGAAAACTTGATCGTTTTTTTTGCCTACTCATTTATTGAATCACAAGGTTGGAAAATATATGTGCTATATGTTTTATAAGGGTGTCTGTGAGACTAGTAATGACATGGAGAGTATGCACCTCCATATTTTCCTTGATTATTGATCACACCATCAAATGATGTATAATTTATTGGGCTAGTCATATTAGCTGAATTATTTTTATTTGACGAGCTCCCTTTCTATCTTGGGTAGAGCTTCCACCTCTTTCTTGAAATTCTATATCAAAACAATTGAAAATTTCATGCAAGAAAAACTCATAGTAAAGTTTTATAAAAAATTATAGTGGTACCTAGTGGTTATTACATGGAGGATGGTCAAAGACCATCCACAACCTATCTCAAAAATTGAGATGATTCCATCAATGAATTTAAAATCTCTTTTAAGCCACTAGAAGGGATCTTTTGGTTTTGGGATCAATAACAAATTCATAATTTTGGGCTTTTGTTATGTATTTTTTATTAACTTATTTGTAAGATAACTTTGTCACATAAAATTGGCAACATGAATATCTATGAGTGGTTCATTAATTAATTTCTCATGAATGAGTCTTGCTCCATCATTTCTTCCAATGATGAAGCAAGTAAAGCATGGTATGGGTTTCCTATGGATGTCTTTAAAGATGAAACTAGTAATACAAGTTGAACTTTATTTTGTTTCAAATTCCTTAATAATTCCCCTTAAATTTCCTAGAGTTTGTTGGAAGTGTACGAGAAGATTAAAATGATGCAAGGATCTCTTTTGGAATTTCTTCATCGATATTAAGTTTGAGATTAATACTTATTGGAACTAGTATTATATATAATAAATTTATTTCAAAATAATAAAATATATGAAAATTCAAACATGATTTGATAAAAAAAATATTGGGATAAAGTTTTGGCTTTGATAGAATGTGATCAGGGTTTGCTTAGGAAATGTGCATTCCTTTTCTCCCTATTATGTTATAAAATCGCATCTAATGGTGGCACTATGTAATGATGCATAATAGAGTAGTGTAATATAATTTTATTTTTTTTATGTCATACTACAGTATAATTTGTTATAAATTTTTTGAAAAATTAGAATCTTTCACATGCTTTCACCTCTCACACACAAATCTCATCCAATCACATATTTTGTGTCCCTTCCATGATGCAAAGTACTAGGGAAATGTCTACCCAACATTTACTCTAAATGGGTTACTTCATTTGCATATGACTACCCAACATTTACTCCAAGTACTATACTTAACATATCAAGCTTGTCAAACTCAATAGCTATGTATACCCAGGTTTGTTGGACAACCTTACAACACGCGTAGGAAATCAGATGGAAGAAACATGGAACCATGTGAGTTAATGATGAGACACAATTAAAAAAATTTGGCCCCCCTCTCCACTCCCTTCTTTATAGATTGTAAAGGGCGTGAAGAGGGGGGCCAACATTTCGTACTTGTGTCTCATCATTAACTCACATGGTTCCGTGTTTCTTCCATCTGATTTCCTGTGCATGTTGTAAGTCTGTCGAACAAACCTTGGTATACATAGCTATTGAGTTTGAAAAGCCTGACATATTAAGTATAGTACTCAGAGTAAATGTTGGGTAGTCACATGCAACTGAAGTGATGCTCTGAGTGAATCCAAACAAGAGAGGTATTGTATTATGATCATATTATGTTCTTGTCGATTGTATGGTCATGTTGATTATTTTAAAGATTTAATTACTGGAATTAAAGTTAATGCTATTAGATTTCCACAATCCATATCATAGAATTTTGTAGTTTTCTAGATTTGATTGTGTGCCAATTTTTGAATCAATGTTGCAGATCACACTCCTTGATGATGATGGATCACAGAGTGTGATCTGAAATGTTGATGCAAAAATTATCACACAATCAAATCAAGAAAACTATAGAATTCTGGGAATTAAAGCTATAGATGATTATTGTTTACGTGTTGATAGGTAGAATAATTGAAACATATAGACTTAACAATTTAAAATTTGAATATAATTAATATTTATTAAGTAAAAATAAATAAAAATATTAGGAATAGTAATGTTATTACAATGTGTTATCATTTTCAGAAGTTTCATAATTCATGGTTCTTCAACTTTCCATGTCATAGTTTGAATCATAGTTCTAAAACAATATTATAATATATTATATATTAATATTATATTGAATAATATTATAATATATTATATAGTATTAAAAAATTTCTATATATATAAGATGAAAATTTATAGTTATAGTGTGGTGTTGTTGGGATTGCTAATGAGGAACAAGGTATTGAGTTCATGATGTATGGAAGGAATGGAAACATCTGTCAAATACGCGTATCTTTAACATAGAGACATTAAATGTTTTTCTAAACTTTTTAACATTTTTGAAAAAAATTATTGACTATTTCAACACATTAAGTGGGTTGTGAACCATGTAAATGCACAAAACATACCCTTAACACTTCCATACTAATTATCTCAACATTTTACCATCAAGAAGGTCAACAAACATCCAAAACTAATTTTGTCTTGCGTTTGATAATGTAGATGAGTTATATATTTATACATTATATATTATATTTATATTTATATTATTTGTTACTTATTATGTTATGTTTTATTTATTATATTATTTATATATGTTTGAACATATATGTGCCACCATTGGGGGTCGAGGATGTTGCCCAATGAATGCATTGTATAGGATAAGGGGTGTGAACATATACCTACCAATCCACTAAGGACAATCAACCTATGGAAGAATAGTAGCATATGGATTGATGGGTGAAATGGTGGCATGTGGGACGATGAGGAAGTTTGAAAGAGTTGTGAGGCCAACCTGTAAAGGGTGCCCAAAGATACAAGGCCCATAGGACCAACCTGTCGTAGTATTATTATTTTGTAAATATAAAAAAATCTTTATTTTAATTTTTAATTTATTTAAAGTTAAATTTGTAAATAATTATAGATATCATATAAACTATTTAAAATTTATTTTTCTATTCATAAGAAAAATATTTTTTAAAAAGAATTGCTAGTTTGGAATCTCATCTTCAAATTCCAAATAGTTTACCTACTATAGGTGTCAAAAAGTGAAGATTTTTCTCAAAATGATGCTTTCAATATCAAGTTTGGTTGACAAGACAAATAGTGCAAGGCAAAGGGTTTTGAGGAGACCGTCTGCGATGAGGAGATGAGGTTGTTGAAGATCTGCAGAATTTGGAGCCAAGGCGATGCATGTTCCAAATGGGTGTTTCAAAAAGGTAAGTGGGTGGACATTGCACCTGAGGCGAATGCGATGGCACCAAGAAACTAGAATACCCTGGTTGAAGGGGCCAAATGGTGGGTTTAGAGCCACCATCAAAACTAGATAAGGATATATTGTCGTCGGCTACAAGGGAAAATTTAATGGGCTCTGAGCCACAATTGAATCAAAAAAAGGGAGCATTGCCAAATCAGAAGTCATTCTACATTGATTACTTTAAAGGATTTAAATAGTCAAACCGTCTATCAAATTCTCGATTGAGGAAAAATGGGGGTGACTCACATACTAGGGTTCCACCACTTGGAATTAATTTGCAGGTTAATGGTAAAATGCCCCAAGGGAACCCCATTAATCCTCGATCACGAGCATCCAAAGAGGTGCTAAATACCACAAAAATCTAAATTAACGCTCATCGACATGTGGGGCTCAGGGAAGGAGTGAAAGAGCAACATGTTGATCATGAAGTCACGATTCCTCCAGATACCATAAAGGAGGGAGCAAAGGAGAAGGTGTGGGTTCTGGTTCCTCTCATTCATGCTGAAAACCAACCCCTAAATCAAAAAACATAATACCTACATGATTTTGTTGTTATTATCCAAGTATGGTGTGAGGGTTTATCACTCACCAAATTGCACAAGCATATACATGTGTGTTGGTATGGAACACTATACTTCCAATTTCTTTATGTTAATACTTTTATTCTGGTTTTGGATTTGATAGATGCAAAAAATAAAGTTTTTGAAAGAAAAAAAATTGGGTAGGAAAAACCCTAATTTTTACTTATCTATGGCACCCCTTTTTTTTCCCCTCCCATTCCTTAAGCTCAGAAATTCCAGAATGCTTCAAATTGCCTGGTATTCTATTGGAGTTCATCAATCCAGAGATACTGGAAGCAATCAAGAATTCTTATGGAAAATTCCTACAATTTGATTGTGTAATTGAAGAGGGTTTGTTGAGTGTTAGAATTTGTGTATTAATAAACCCTAATTCAGGCATTCCTAGGATTTGTAATCTTAAATCCATAGATGGTATTTGGAGGCAAGATATCATGAGAGAAAGGTTTGGTTTTTAAAAAGCAGGCATTATAATTGATGCTCCTTTGTTCAAAAAGCTTAAATCCTCTCCTCCAAAGGAAGAAATTGGCATTTAGACAAAATGGGTCAAAAAGAACCCTTGCAGTCGGCCATAAGCTTACACTCTGAAATCCCTTCAAATCTTCTCGAGTCAAGAAATCCTAAGGAAAAGATGACCAATTCTCCTTCTCCGGTCATTTCATCTGGTATGTTCAAAACAATCGAAAATCCTATAAAACTAGATGCAATGCAATGCACAGATTCTCTGTCTTTTGAATTTGAGACTGCCTTGTTACCTCAAAAATCTGATAAAAATGGGTTACAAATGGATGCTTCCCTTTAACAGAAGAAGTTGATCCCCCTTATCTCACCAAATCCTCTTCGATATGAAATGGATCCAAACATGAAGAACTTGGAAATGGGGAATTCTTCTCCAAAAAAAAGGGAGAATCTGTCAAATACTATTTTAGTAGATCAACAATTCATTGAAAAGGTCCAAAATATAATCAGAACTGCAATTGTTAATTTCAATTTGGAAACTCAAGACCAAGTCTTGACTAAAATTGAAATTGACCTGTTACAAATTGAGAAAGGAATGGACTTCCCACTCTCTGAAAACCCTTTTGATGCAATCTTGATCTGATTTAGGATCTAGACTAATTGCATAATTGAATGCTTAATTTAAACAAATTAATGGAAATTCAAAACATGTGTACATTATTGAAATTATGCATTAAAAATTAAGGTAAAAACCAGAATGTGAGAGAGAATAAGAGAGAAAGTGCAAACAATCTGATAACGGAGTTCACCACAATCGTGACTACGTCTCCGAGTCCACTCTAATGGAGTGAGACCGATCCGATTAATCTCCAAAAATTATTTACAATTGCTTCAAGACTATCTCCCTTAAGCACAACAACATAACATTACTCTGGTGTGCAGAAATGTCTTCAAAATCTCCTATAAATTCTCCCTCGTTTCACCTATCACTTATTTCTCAAATTACCTCCTAAGAATTTACCCCCCTCTTTTATACATAAAATATGCCTAACCCCCTTTAACAATTCGTATAATACCCCATTTGTCCTTTTGACCCCTTTAGAATAAATGGTTAAGGGTTAGAAAAAACAAAAATAGCCCATTTTGTTAATGCCTTGAGCCAAAACATACAAAAAAATAAACCGACCCAAATTTGAATTTAAAGCACCTTCGGTGGCCGGATGGTGGCAAGTCATTTTAGGAGATGGTCGGTCGGGGGTTCCAACCCCCCGTCGACCACCCTTTTGTTTTCAAACCTGCCGAACTCTTTAACAAAATCAATAGGCAACTATAAATGTTAGGGGTCGGTTTGCGGGTGCAGCAGTGGAGGTTTTGGGCTACCCACACAGCAAATCCGGGGTTCAAATCCCATAACAGCCTCTTATCAAACCCGACAGGGGGATGAAAGATAGGGTTCCATGTGGCATAATATGATTGGTTGTTCTCTGTTAACATGGAGCCGATGTGTTTGATGACTGGGATGTTGACATGGCACTGAAAGATGTGCCACACATGGGAATTTTTATTCATCCATAGATTGCCACGTGTCTTTTGATGATTGGCTGAAAACATTGACTATACTATGATGATGTCAGCAAAGTCAACCCAACTTTGACTGCTCATATCTCGTGCAAATGGACTCTGTTTTTCATGAAATGAACGTTGTCAGAAAGCTTGCAATGAGCTCTTCGCATTGATTTCATTTCTATTGTTTTTCAAGATGATCAATTTTTCCACTTCCTGAACAACCCTTGGTACCTATTTGACCCTGCCTTTGACTAGCCATAACTTGAGAAAACAAACTCCTTTTCGCTTTGTTCAAGTTGCGTTGGAACCATGACTCTAAGAACTTTCTAATGGTGCTAAATTTTGAAGCATTGGAGATACTTCATTTTTTAGTGAAAATATCTCTCAGATCAGGCCTCCCCACTAGAGAACTTTTGGACCTCCAAAAGTGTAATTTATTCAAACATCAAGTGAGGACTTGGCCTCCTCACTTGTCCTGTATCATCTATACATTTGTATACCTGGCTCACAATCACAATGAAGACTACAACAACATTATTGAACATAAACATCATTTTGTCACTTCCATAAGCATCTACATCAACTGTCATAGCCACTAACCAACAAACATTGACTAGCATCAAGCTCAACAATAATGTAGAGATGAAAGAGAATAAATCAAAAACATATCGATCTTTCACAACCAAAACATTTTTATCCAAGGGACCATCAATGCTTTCAATCACCATTCCCTCATGTTGTACTGTGGGTGCATCCTGCGACATTTGACCCTGGTTAGCTACTCCAAGTTCATGTCTACAACCACTTGTACTGACAGACATAAGAGTTAAATATTTATTTGCATTAATTACCCTCTTTAATCTCCCTGTGTATATAAAAGAACGACCAGTCTTAATCCTATGAGAATGTACAATATACTAAATGTCATCTTTAAACAAATGATAATGATTCTTTTCCCTATAGAAAATAGATTTTTGATCATATAGATAAGGGCTACCCAGAACTATCCCACATATATCTAGTGGAACCACATCAAACTGTACTTCATCCACAAACTTACTAGTGATTGCAAATATCAAAGTGCATTGTCTTGTTACTTGCAATTTATCATTCTTGCAAATCTAGCCTAGTGGATAAGGTTTATTATGCAGTGTAGTTTTCAATCCTAAGTTCTTGACAACACTTTTAGAAATCAAGTTAACTTGAGAACCACTATCTATGAGTGCATCAAGTTTCACATTTTTAGCAACAACCCTTAAATGAAACAACTCGTTCCTTTTCTTATCTTCAGAGACATCATTAACTTTAGAAGTAGAAGCACAACTATCAAAGGAAACACTAGAAATAGGAGCTTTACCTTTCAAACCCATAGCTATTATCTTAGTTTCATCATCAGAATCAGAACCAAGATCCATAACAACATTTGTGGCTTTCTCCTTACCTTTCTATTTCTGATTCTATTTCTGAGCCCACTTAGGCTTCAATTCCGGATCCAACTTCCAACAATGATCTTCATCATGACCCTTCCTGTCACAATGAGAGCAAGAAAGCTTACCATCCTTCTTGACTGTATTTGTCTTCTTTCCTTTCCTTGTCTCTGCAACCTTAAATGATTTCTTTACTGAATTATCATTATCAAATTGATCAATAAAAGAACCCTTTCCTCTTGACTCTAAATTTGTAGCTTGGACACAAACTTCATCCAAATTAGTAGGGTTCAAGACCAAAATAGAATGTCTAAGATATGAGTGAAGACCTCCTATGTACTTTAACAAAGTATCTTGGGTGTACAAAGGTACATTTAATGCAATATCCCTTTTACAAAACTCATGGGTGTAATCTTGAATAGATTGTCCTTTCCCTTGGCTAAAATTTTTCCAGTTCATCATTAACTGCTGCATATGGCCTAGGGGATAAAACTAATTTATAAGAGCACTAAAAAATTCTGACCAAGACAAATTGACTCTACCATCTTGTGAAATTTATGCTCTAGTCCTACTCTCCCACCGGGTGAGAGCTGAACCTCCCAACTGAAGAGTGGCTAACTGGATCCTAGAAGCATCATCAAAGAGGTTTTGGACTCTACAATAGACTTCTACTTGTTGAATCCAGTCATCTAGTTTTTCAACATCTAATTCACCACAATACTTAGCTAGTTCAAATTTAACATCCAATTTAATCTTAGGCTTATTTACACCCTTAAAAGGATTAGCAGAAAGAGAATGTGTAGAAGAAGAAGGAGAAGAAGGAGGAGTAGATAGAGGAGATTTTGGGGGTTCATCACCACCTCCTGGTTGCTTCTTCTTGCTTCAACGCATTATCTTCTTCAAGTTTTATGCATTCTTCCCTTTCTTTGAGAAGCATCTCCAACACAACTCTCATTTTCCAAAAGGCTCTTTGAAACTCTTGCTCACTGAGTTCTTCAGGTACCTCCATCCCAGACACAAACATTTTCAAAAAAATTCTTCGTTTCTCGATCTCAGGATTATATTCCTCAAGCTTGCCTTCGCCCTTCTAAATCTTGGACCTTGTTAGCATTCACAACAAATATGCAATACTAGTCACCAAATACTTTAATACCAAACTTGATCTAATTTAGGATTTAGACTAATTACATAATTGAATGCTTAATTTAAACAATTTAAAGGAAATTCAAAACATGTGTACATTATTGAAATTATGCATTAAAAATTAAGGTGAAAACCAGAATGTGAGAGAGAAGAAGAGAGAAAGTGCAAAAAATCTAATAACGGAGTTCACCACTATCGTGACTACATCTTTGGGTCCGCTCCAATGGAGTGAGACCAATCCGATTAATCTCCAAAAATTAGTTACAATCACTTCAAGACTATCTCCCTTAAGCACAACAACATAAAATTACTCTGGTGTGTAGAAATGTCTTCAAACTCTCCTATACATTCTCCCTTGTTTCACCTATCACCTATTTCTCTGATTACCTCCTAAGAACTTACCCCCTCTTTTATACATAGAATATGCCTAAAAAGGCTTAACAAAATTATTAAATGCCTAACCCCCTTTAACAATTCGTATAATACCCCATTTGTCCTTTTGAACCCTTTAGAATAAATGGTCAAGGGTTAAAAAAATAAAAATAGCCCATTTTGTTAAGGCCTTGAGCCAAAACATACAAGAGAATAAACCAACTCCCACCCACTTACATTTAAAGTCACTTCGGTGGCCGGTTGGTGGTACTTCATTTTAGGAGATGGTTGGCCGGGGGTTCCAACCCCCTGCCAACCACCCTTTTGTTTTCAAACCCGACAAACTCTTTAAGATAGGGTGCCATGTGGCACGCTGAGGAGGCACCACGTGGCATAATATGATTGGTTGTTCTCTGATGATGTGGAGACGACGTGTCCGATGATTGGGATGTTGACATGTCCCAAAGTGCCACATGGCACCCAACGATGTACCATGTGGGAATTTTTAATTAATCCATAGATTGCCACGTGTCTTCTAATGATTGGTCGAAAACGTTGACTGTACCATGCTGATGTCAGCAAAGTCAACCCAACTTTGACTTCTTATATCTCATGCAAACGGACTCTATTTTCGATGAAATGAATGTTGTCAGAAAGCTTGCAATGAGCTCTTCGCATTGATGCCATTTATGCTATTTTTTGAAATGATCAATTTTTCCGCTTCTTGAATGACCCTTGGTACCTGTTTGACCCTGCCTTTGACTGGCCATAACTTGAGCAAACAGACTCCTTTTCACTCCGTTCAAGTTGCGTTGGAACCAGGACTCTGAGAGATTTCTAATGGTGTTGAATTCTAGAGCATTGGAGATACTTCAATTTTTAGTGAAAATATCCCTCGGATCAAATCTCCCTATAGAAGTTTTAGGATTTAGATCTCCTAGGGGAGGCAAGCCCTATTCCCAAAGATAAGATTCCCATTTCTCAATCTCCATTACCCCAAAATTTAAGTTCTTCTCTCTTCACAGCCAAGAAGAGAGGCCATAAACCCATATCTCAGAAAATCCAACAAGAGATTGATACCGAAATACAGACCACACTCTTTTCTACAAAAAAGAAGAAAAGAACCTTTAGCCCCCCTTTGACAAGAGTTGGGGCATCAACAAGAAACTTTCTATTAGAGATTCTTGTCGGGACTCCATCCAAAATAAAATCTCAAGGGAAGAGGGGAGAGGTTTCCTCCCCTCGAGGAGAATGAGGATCCCTTCGTGGAATGTTAGGGGCTTAAACGCCCATAACAAGCGACACTTAATTGAGCGTTAATTAGAAGTTGCGGATCTAGATATTATAATGTTGCAAGAAACAAAATTGAATTCAGAATCATTTGATTCCCTCTTTTCCAAATGGTTTCAATGGAAATTTTTTTCCTTTCCTTCGGAACGGGCCTCAAGTGGTCTCGCTTATCTTTGGAAGGAAAAATATGTTCAGTTGAAGGTGATAAATCTCTCTCCTCATTGGTCTCTAGCCCTGGTCAAGAGCTCTACTCAATCCTTCTACCACATGACACTCTATTATTTGGACATGCTTCAATCCCTAAAGCCAAAACTATAAAAAAAATTCCTATGGGAATACTCGAAAGCTTCGGGTTAGGTGATTAATCCTTCTAAATCTAAAGTGTTTTTGTTAAATGTGCCCCCCTTCATTGCACAAAAGCTGCAAAATTTTTGGGGCTTGCAGTTGGGTTCTCTACAATGCTCATACCTAGGCATTCCTTTTTTCAGTGGCAAAGTCCTACCCTCCTTTTGGGAAAAAGTAGTTTCTTCAATTGCCGGAAGAATTATGACATGGAAACAAAAGTGGTTTTCTTTTGTTGGTAAAATTCAAATGATAAAATTAGTTCTAAATTTCATTCCCATCTATCTAATGTATGTGCTAAAAGCTCTGGTAGCAACTCTAACTCACCTAAAATTTGTTCTCAAAACATTTCTATTTAGTGACAATGTGGGAGGAAATGAGAGAATTCCTCTCATAGCCTGGGAGAAGGTATCCCTTTCAAAAGAGCTGGGGGTACTAGGATAAGAGATACAAAACTTCAAAATATTGCTTTGGGAGCTAAGTTAGCGTGGAGGCTCTACCAAAATCCAAACTTGAGATGGGGAAGAATAATGTTATTGAAATACCTTAACTCTCTTCCAAGGGAAAGTATTTTTACTGCTATAGATCTACCCAAGTGATCAACTATCTGAAATTTCATTTCTTCTTCTAGGTCAGTTATCCTTCCTCACCTCTCTTGGTTAGTCCATAACAATTAGAAAGATAAATTCTAGGAGGATGTGTGGAATGGCGACCCTAATCTTTCTCGCCTAAGAGATTGGGGCCCTTTGATCCCACTTCTTAAAAATTAGTGGGGTACAAGAGTAGCAGATTAATTTACTCTGGATCTCTCCCGAGCGCTTCCAAAAGCCAAATGGAAATTGTTAGATTCCTTTTCTTTTCCCTCCCATCTCAAGATAGCTTTCAAAGAGGAAATGGAAAAAAGATCCTTAGTTTTCATAGAAAAGGAAGATATCCTAATTTGGACTAAATCAAAATCAGGTAATTATATTGTAAAGGATGGGTACAAGTCCCTCTTATCCTCCATACTATTTCCCAGCTCCCCTCCTCCCTTTTTTTGAATGATGCATGTTTCCCAAAGGCAGGGGATTTTTCCTAGGTTGCACTTCATGATAGAACCCTCATGAGAGAAAGATTGGATATGTTAGGCATCACTGCAGCCTTCCCTTGTGTTTTCTATGGTTACTTTTTAGAATCTGTGGATCATCTCTTCTTGCATTGTCCCTTTGCTTCTCAATGCCAGTACTAGTTATTTCAAAAATTGGGTTGGCAATCTATAATTGGCCCCTCATTGTCTAATCAGTTCAAATCATGGCCTGTGTGCTTTCATTCCTCTTTTTTCTCGTCTTTGGGTGATTTCCCCCTCCTTTCTCAGCTGGAACATCTAGTTAGAGAGGAATAATAAAATCTTCAGAGGTATCACTACCTCCTTAGAAGTTATCCTTTTTAAGATTTAAAAAGCTATCTCCAAAGCGGCCAAAACTCATATTTTCAAACAAATTAACAACTTGAAAAAAAAATCAAGCTAGGATGGATTTATTATGAATGCTTGGCCTTCTATTAAATCTCTACCATTTCACGGCTCCATTACAAATAAGATAGATAAAATCAGAGCTAGGAATGAAGCAAAATGGCTACCCCCCTCCAAACTTCTCAAAAATCAACTTCGATGGGGCCTTGAGCAAGAGGTAACCCTAGAAAATTTGGAATTGGGTTTATTATAGCTAACTCAAAGTCAAAACTCATAAAGGCTGCATGGAAGATTATTCCCCCTGGGATGAATAAAAAAGTTGAGTTGGAAGCCTTAAGCCTTGGTCTAGATCTATCTCATTCAATGGGAATTAAGGATATTTAAATAGAAGGTGATTCAATACCTAATTTTTAATGCAATTAAAAATAAAGAGTCTCAAATTTGGCAATTACAGTACCTACTGGAAAAGTTCTTTTACAATTATCATTTTTTTCCAATTACAAAATGTCAAATTGCTATAGAGAAGCAAACTATGTGGCAGAATTCCTTGCCAAAAAAGCAATTGACAATAATTGGCCTTACACATAATTCTATGAGTTTGAATACCCATCCATAATAGATTTATCCAAGTTAACACCTATTGGAAGTTTACATCATTCTTGATTTCGCATTTCCATCGAAAGAAAAGACTAATCGCGAGGTTTTAACACTTCACATATTATCCTCCCATAATTACTCTATGATGGCCCATCTTGATTACTAATTATCATTTTCTATTAAAGTTGGCAACATTGCTTTTCAATCATTATTTCTCACAACCCCTGGCACATTTGATATAATATAATTTCCCTATAATATAGTTTATAACTTTTTTGTTCAATGGTTTCAAGTCATATGGCACGCTTTTGATTTGCACGGGAGTAGTTATCATTACTTTATAAGATTTGAGATTTCTTCCCCTACCTCCAAAGTACATGGAGAATGGATATCTTTTCACAGATTTATTTCAAATCTGGCTCCCACTTAAGAGATTCTAAAATATCATTATCTTGTGTGTGGCTCTTATACATGGCTTTTATTTTCCAAAATAAGTAGAGGTCGACTATGCTCTTCCTTGAAATCATAAGCTTTTGTTGGTTGTTTCCAAACGATGATTATGTGCTTTATCTTGCAATCATAAATTTTGTTGGTTGATTTCAAATGATGGTTTTTGAAATGTGCATTTGTATACATCTCACATGACAACCGACTGTGGATTTTTATGTCTTTTGATATATGGCCAAAATGGTATTTAATTTAAGTAGGTTTTTAGTGTCTCTTTTAGCTGTAATCTCCCCTGACACTATGCCACTTCTTCCTGGTGATGATTGGTACAAAATCTCATTTCCTTTGAAAGGGAAGGAATACATTGATCCTCATCCCTATGATCATGAGAAATTGGGTAAAATATTTTGTTTAGATGATGCAGATTCTTATAAGGCTTGCAAAATGGTGGTGGTCTATCACTGGCTTCAAAATAATAGTAGTTCCACCTTTCATGAAGTGCTTTCTCATTTTATTAATATTTGCATGGATATTCTTTTGGACGTTGATTTGGTTATGCTTCTTGTTGCAAAATTTGTTCAACCAAATTTACTTTATGCTTTGGATAATTATCATTTTGATGCAAGTCTTTTTCCTATTGGGGGTTTTATTTCTCATTATGATTTAATGTCTAATGGTTTTTGTGGAGAATTGTTGTGGATTCTCAGGTTTGGCATCACTTGTGATGACTTTGCAAGAACTATTCTTGACTGCAATGAATTGCATGAAAAAGTTTCTCCAGAAATACTTGTTGTGGGAGTGGATGTTTTCCTGTCACTTCACTTCTTGGTTGACATTACAGTAAGATCAAAATTTTCTGATCAAGTTTCAACCTACTTCAAAAAGAAAGAAAAGGCTTCCAACATGTATAATCCATTGCCTCTATCTCATTATGAGGCTATCTCTTCTACTATGAAAGAAGACTCTTAGAAAGTCTTAATTCGCTCATTTTTTAGTCTTGAGCTTAGCATACTAGTCTAGCATTCACTAGATTGGGGGTTGGTGGGTGGTAAATCTTTTTCCTTTTTGGGGTATACCATTAGTGGTTGGGTTTCATATCTTTAAAAAAAAACTTATTACTTATATATTATAATATAAGAATAAATAAAATCTTATAAAAAATAAAAATATTAATTAATTAATTATTATAATATAGTAATTATTAAAATCTTATAAAAAATAATATTTAACTACATTAAAAGAATTGTAAACATATAAATAATCATTTGGATATTATAATATAATAATAAATAAAATCATAAAAAATAAAGAAAAATAATATTTAACTATATAATTTTTTTATTGAAACTAGAATAAGAGAAACAATAACAAATATATACGACTTCACAACAACAACAAAAAATATAGCAAAAATTATAATAAGAGTTGGTTGCACATCAGTAGCATCATAAAAGAAACAGTTATAGGCGTCTATAGCTGCACTACAACAACAAAATATACAACATAAATTACAATAAGAGTTGGTTGCACAAAAAAAGCACCATAAAAAAAATGTACAACAACTATGGTAACACTATGTTTGATGAACCTAGCTTCCAGCAACATCAATTATTGAAAATCTTCATTAGCAACCCTACTCATAATCATAAGTACAAAAACATGATCCCTAGGATGGAAAATCATAATGATAGCATCCAAAGAAAGTTTAAAATCCCCATCATAGTAAACTCCCTTCAAAATTTTGTAATCTATTTTCAAATCTCTTGATTTGGTCCTGGATATTGAGTAAGATCAATGTTAACCTAAGGGATAGTCTGAAGAATGTTGATGTGGAGGGATAATTTTGAGAAAATCATCTGAGCTTCAATTTGCATGGGAAGAAAAGTATGAGAGAATGCAACCAAGAATCAAAACCTCCAAATGATGGGAGGAAAGCCCGAGAATCACTGCCTTCCAAGACCAAGCTTGAGAAAAGAGAGTTGGAAGAATGGAAAAGAGGGAGTACCACAATTGGCAAGCATGAGAATAAAACCAAAAATCATGTTTAACTATATAATATTTATAAATTTAACTTTAAATACCTTTAGAACTCCTCTTACATCTTCCAACACTTCCATTATTTATTCGATTTATATGCTTTCTTGAGAGAAATGCATATTAAATAAAGGCTTCAAAAATAAACATTTCTAAAGGAAAAAAATGAGAGGGCAAAGTTTGCACATAAAATATGGAGAATGCTAGAGTTTAACAATGAGAGAAATGAGGAGCTGCAAATGGGAGGCATCTGTGTTGGGTGCATTTATAGGGGAAGCTAATATCTTGACAAAACAAACCTATGTATATAACATTATAACATAACACCTCATCTCCCATGTCAATCTCTGGAAAAAACACATCTACAAAAAGACTTGATAAATCGAGCTTACAAACATTTTGGCACATTTCATTTGGAGTGACATCACATGTCCCATCACCAAAAACATGGCAACACCAATGGGTTTTCAATTTATCATAATTTTGAAAGTCCACAAAAATCCCAAAACATTGTCATTTTTGACATTCACATTTTGGAGGTTGTTGGAGAGAATGAAAGGGAGTTGCAAGCATTCAGAGGCTGGAGTAGAGTGACCACTCTCCCTACCAAAATGCATTTGATAGGCACAATCAACTAGCTAGCAAGTATGTATATTTGGAATAAATATATGTCATCTTTCCATTCTACCTAGGAACTGTGAAGAATTGAATGACTATTCATTGCGAAGATGGGTTTTCATTTGGGTTTTCATCGATGGGTTTTCAATGGTTTTCCATCATGTTATGTACTTTTCTATGTATTTAAAAAAAAAATGAAATGTGGGTTATGCAATTAAATGTTTAAAAAAAAAAAACCCACATAAAGCCCATAATGTTGCCAATTTTTTATATTCTCATTTTGAAGGTTTCTATCAAGATTGGAAGGGAGTTGCATGGGTTTGGAGGCTGAAGTAGAGTGGTCATTCTCCCTACCAAAACACATGTGATAGGTTTAGGTAGCTAGCTAGTAGGTATGTATATCTTTAAGAAATATATGCCATTTTTTCATTCTACCTAGGGACTATGAAGAATTGAATGACTATTCGTTGTGAAGATGGGTTTTTATTGATGGGTTTCCAAGGGTTTTCATTTGGCTTCATTGTGTAGAGGGTTTTACAACATTGTGTGGGTTGGAGGTTTCATAAATCATGTAGTCACCTCTCATTGTGTTTTCCAACTTGGAATCATACTGTGCATGTATATTTGGATCATATTAATAAATTGAAACACAATTTTTACTTTGTGTAATACTTGTTATAAATTTTGAAGGTACCTTTCATTACATTCATATTGTCTAAATAACAAAATCTTTTCAAGACATTCATACTGTTTTGTAAAATTCTAGATTGGAAAACTCTAGTCTTATGAATTTTTTAACCCACATAATGTTTTAAAACCATTGACAAGTAACAACCCAATCACTTACAAATCCCTCACCTCAATTCGATTGATTTTTCATCTCCCCCACCTGCAACTCTACTTCCTACTCTCCAACCTTTCTCTTTCAATCTGCAGAATGAGAAAACCCACAACACAAAGTGTTTTCCAATAATAGTACTTGTTACAATTTAAAACACATGTCTTAGTCACATAAACTTTCTTGCCTGTGGTGCATGGATAGCTTCTCACGCAAGCCACCATTCCAGTGAATTCAAAGCAGTGAGAAAAATGAGGATTTTCATTTGGCTTCAATGTGCAAAGGTTTTTAAAACATTGTGTTGGTTTAAGGGTTTTTAATAAGAGAATTCAATAGAAATCAACACAAATTACCTAGAGAAATTCAGAACTTTGTTTGAAAACCATTTATCTAATAAAAAACAAAATACCATTGTAAATATGTAGGCCACATAATTTTTTATATAGATCAAAATATGATGGAGCTAAGATTGTAATAAAGGGACATAAACATACTTGTTAAAAATTATATTTGCATAGGGATTGTCAGAGAGCATAAGGCTGCAGTAAGCTCTACCTTGGACTATCTCCATGCATATTTGTTTATCATTAGGATCATCATGGTAAATCACCCACTTATCAGCCTGTAAGTCCTCCTCATCTTTCAACTTACAATAGGCCCTTATTTTTATCTTGTCTTTTATTGCATTATATGCATGATTTTTAATGGTGTCAGTGTATCTCCAATATTTTTTGAATATTTAGAAAAATTTATACAAGCCTTGTTGATCCTTCAATACATTGAGTTTAACAAAGTCTACAAATTTCTCAAAAAAATTGTCATAAAACTTGTACAAAATATGTATGTTAAAATCCAATAGAATAATAACAAGACTCAATAAATTGGAAAGCCTGATATAATTTCTATCCTAAAGCAATATAACACCACACACCATCCCCCATTCCAATCTCTGGATAAATCACACTGACAAAAAAACTTGACAGACTAATCTGATGGATGTTTTGTCATGTTCCGTTCGAAGTGTTGTCACATGTCCCATTGTTAGAAAAATGTGGCAACGCTGGCAGCTTTTCAAAATAATAATTACAAATGGACCTAAAGCCTAAGACTCAATAAATCATGTACTCACCTCCAACTTTGTTTTCCAACCTATAATCATATAGAGTGTTACAGGTTGTTGGAAAACACTAGGTGTTTATAAAATCGTAACTTTCATTACATTCCTACTATCTAAATAACAAAATATTTTCAAGAAATTCATACTATTTTGTAAAATTCAAGGTTGCAAAGCACAAGTTTTATGAAATTTTCAACCCACATAATGTTATTGAACCACAAATTTTAGGGGAAAGATGCACTCTTACACTTCTAGGGTTTTGCACCTAAAAAGGAAAGAGGTCTTTCTTTCACACCCAAAACATGGAGGGTTCATTCAAAGGATTAGGGGTTTGGATAGGTGTGTGTGTGTGAATTAAATGCCCTATATGCAATAAACTGAAAATAGAAGCTAACTAGCAATGTAAAACATAGAAAATGAATTATGCCGGAAAACACATTGTGATATACAAATGAACTAAGAAATGTAAACAAACTGTAATAGAAACTTATGAAATTAAAGGTGTTCACATGTAAGCTTTTAGAGGTTGGAATGAGGAAGTTATAAAAAAATTTCATGTTGAAATTTAGGCCTGTTGGGATGCTTACGCCATTCTAGGTGACAATCCAGTTTAGGGCAAATTCTAAAAAAAATGCTCTAGAGCCCATTTCGGCCAAAAGGGTATCCAGATCTACCAAAATATTTGAAAGGTAGGTTCAGAGGGACTAGGTCACCATTTTTGGTGAATTAGTCCTCTCCTGAATTTTTGGAAATCAGAGAATGGAAATGGAAGCCTTCGGTCTGCACGTTTTGCTCCTGTAGGTATCTAGTCTGCAAGTGTTCTCCAAGCTCCAACTAGGGTATCCAACCTTGAAGAACTTTGAAAATTTATTGAAATCCTTTCCACCTTGGTTCTTTGCCAAATCTGCATACAAGACCTGCAAATCACACAAAGAGGGAAAACTTGTTGATTGCTAGGGATTAGGGGTTTGCCTTAGTCAAACCCCCTTTGAGTAATCAAACCAAAATGATGAAATAATATATCAAAGCATAATATAAAGGAGTGATGGATTTTACTTTTCCTTGATGATAGATCTTGAGTTGTAGCAATGGAGGATTCAACCCTTGAATGCTTCTTGAAAGATGTCTTGATGGCTTATAGTACTCAAACCCTAGCTTGCTTGAGAAGAGAGGTGGAATGAAGAAAGGAGAGGGAGAAAATGAGACTTAGAAGGTGAAAAATGAGGGGAAAAACCCTTATTTATATAGTTTATTCCCTAATTTCCCCGAAATAACACCACATAGGTTGACCTTAGGGTTTTGGAGACAAAATCTCAAAAGAAATTTAAGTTAAATTTGAATTTTAAGCCACATGGGACTAGGTCACCCAAGGTGGCGACCTTGTCCACCTGGGAATATTTTATTGGTTCTCAAGGATTAAGAAGTGATTATTGTTGTTTGTCGGGATTGTCTCACAAAACATACTAAATTAGGGCATGTAAGTGCATTAAGGGGTCATTATACCATAAGAAAGAGTTAATTTAGTGATGACAAGCCTAGGAAAGAGTAAAAATGTTTTACAAAACCTTACAAAACTTTGGCACAAGGCTTGGAAAGGGGTAAAAAGAGGTCCAAAATCCATAGGCAAGGGCCCAAATGAGTGAAAAGTGTCAAGGCTACACTTTTTGGTGACACATTTAGCCCCCACTTTAGTGAGAGGATGAACTTGCTTCAAACTCACACTAAAGTAGCCCAATGGAGATGGTGAGGAATGAGGAAAATGAAGAAGGTGATCAAGCCCCTAGGGTTCAAGATTCTATGTCAAAAAGACATCAATGCAAGAGTAAAAATTCAAGTGTGAATGAATTGCAAAAAAATGAGATACATGATCATGCAATGACAAGGATTAGTATGAAGAGAAGAAGGAAAGGTGAAAATATGTGCTCACTCTGGGGCCACAGAACATCAGGTCATCTGTGGGGTGAATTTTCCCAAAGAAGGTGAGAAACATAGGTGGCTATGGGGAAAGTCATACTACTCATTGGACTTCCTGCTCAAACCATGTACAAAAGTTATATCTCATGATAACTTTGATAAGGCGCCATAAAATAAAATGATGTTTGATGGTGTAAGGATTGTTCAAAGGGATTTTTCTTAGTTTGTGCCAAGGTCTCAACCTAGGGAACATCATGTGTAATGTCACCAAGAGAGGAAAAGTTCCAATGGTCTCATCTTTTTTGTAAGAGAGGATAAAGTGAAAATGTCTCATCCTAAGCAACATTGTACCTAATGTTTCTAAGAGAGGGAGTCGCAAGAAAAATAAAATCACACAATGAAATTTGAGTGTCGATGTGTGCCCCCACTTTAAAGCAGTTGCTAACACCATTGCTATGAGAAATTTCTTTAAAGTAGAAGGAGAGGAAGAAGACATGAGATCTTGTTCAAAAATCCCTATGCCAAGTCATATGTTTCTGATAAGCTGCATCATGAAAAGGAAGTATGTCACATGTGATTCAACTTAAGACATGTCATCCACATCCCAAGCTTGCTCTTATATGATCATGAAAGGTTAACGAGTAGTCAAAGGAGACAATGAAAAGAGACATACAAGGACAAGGATAAGGCTATTGAACCCTTTCCCCCACTTAGTGTAGGACAAGAGTGAGACAAAAGGATTGATGAGATGCAAGGTTGGGTGAAAATCTATATCAATTAGAGAAAGAAGGTGCCCACATAAGGAAGAACACCAAAATCCTTAAGATGTTGGATTTTACTACTTAAGGCCTTACACTCATTAGTGGAATGACCATGAACTCGTTGGTAGGTACAAAACGAATGTTTGTTGTAACATTTCTTTTAAGTTTTGGGAGGAAAAGAGATCAGGTGATCGCATAGGAGTCTCAACAAGATACCCTCTTGATTAAGGGGAGAAGGTTATCCGTTATCATGTGACAAAGATGTGTCTTGCTTAGTACATTATGTCACACCTACGCAAGGTTCTATAGATTGTGATATTTTGGATGATCTTGTAGAGGAGTGTGGAAAATCTAAATCATTAGTGTTTTGTGAGATTACATTGTCATTAAGCAAAGGATCACTTTCTAAGGTTGGTTGGGAAGGATGGTTTGGGATGGTGTTGATATTGGAGGAAGGTTTGATGATTTTGATGAAAGGAAAAAATCCAAGACCATGATGTGTTGTCTACATAGGAAGCTCGATAGGGTTGTAGATACCTTTTTCATTAGCATCACATCCTTTTCCACTATAGCCAAGTTGTTTCATGAGCTCATAACCTTTTCCATAGAGATTTTTCAGCTTTTTAAAATCGAGTGAGGGTTTGTTGTTGGATTCTTTGTCTAAATTAGTTGAGGTGGATGCTTTCAAAGGATTGGCTGAGTCTTGTGTTGACAAGACTGTGTTTCCCTTTTCAGAGTCTTTGTTGGTGATCTTGGATTATCCTAGTAAAGGAGGGGTGAAATCTAAGGAACCCCAATCATTGTCTAAGGATGTTGGTTGGATGAGTTACACTTTTTTGGTTGGTGTTCAAATGGTGAAGGGTTTGGATTTGTTTTTCTCAAGCTTTAAGACACTAAATGGCTCAGGATCAGTTTCAAGCATGTAAACTTTGTTATTGTAGATGTACTTCATCTTACAATGAAGAGTGGAAGGCACCCCATTTATAGCATGAATTAAGGTTTAGGTTTGTTTGAAGGGGGGTAGAGGATGAGTTGAGGTTGAATGATATTAATGTCCCTATGGGAAGGAGAGTAAATTTTATCCTTGTTTTGCATCATGATAGCCTCCCTAGAAGGAGATATTTTAGGAGAACTACAATCCACATGTTCTCGACATTCGAGGGTTGGTTCTTCTCAAATGACTTCATCGTAAATAGGGGAATGATCAATGATAGGATTACCAAGTTTGGGATGATTAGGAGAGGGGTCTATTTGATTATCCTGTTGTTCTAAGGTCATGTGCTCTTTTTACATACTATCTACCCTAGTAAGAGAGCTTGAAACAGATTCACCACATGTGTCATCACAAGTAGGAGAGGCATCAAAATAAGGACCATCAAGATTTTCAAATAGATTATCCCAAAGAGGAGGAGCATTATGGAAGGGAGGGACAAGAGTATTATGACTCTTAGGAGAGGTATCTTATAACACCAAACTATCCTCTTTGCATCGAGGAGGGATATTAGAAGAAGGAAAAGTTTGATGGTTATGGTTAGGGAGACTAGGTAAGGTGAGGTCAAGAAATGTTTCTATGATTTTGTATTCTTGTTGTTTAGTGTTTGGAAAAGGGGGGTGAGGAGAGGGACAATCAAGACCCTCAAAGCTTGTAGCTTCTATCACCAAAATATCTTTGTCACTGATAGGAGAGGTATAAGGAGAAGCACGAGGATGATTGTTATGATTTTCAAAACAAATATCTGCATCGAGGGGTAAAGCAATGTTAAGAATTGTGTCTATGGTTTGGTTATTAATATGTTCTTTAATGAATTCATGATTGTAATCTACATTGAACTCATAAGAAGGAATGTTGTATTTATGCAAGCCATTTGAAAACAAATCAAAGCCACATCTTTTAAAAGAAAACATTGTATGAAGAGAAGGGCAAGAGAATGCAATGTAATAATTTAAAGTGAAATGTTGAAATGCAATTTTTTCAGATGGGAAACAAGGTAATTTTCTAATTACACTATGCAACAATCTGAAAAAGAAATGTAGTATATGTAAAATTTAAACTAAGAAATGCATGAAATGAGCTAATTTAAAGCTAGTTTAAATGAAATGCACATAACAGTAAAACAACCAATTGATACATATAAGTAATGGTACAAAACAAAAGCTTAAAAATAGGGTTTTCAACTATGTAAAAGGCAATTTCAGAGGCCTAAAGGGACTAGGTCCAAGGTGGCGACTTAGTCCCGTTGGTGATTTTTTTTAGTTTTTATAGAATATTTTGATGGGTATAGGTGGTTTTTGTATTGTATAATGCAAATCTAAGATGAAAATGTAAAATTTCAAAAATTTGTAATGTTTTAAGATGCAAAAGATGCAACCTGCATACACTTTCACTAATGCAAAGTTTAGAAACCCTAGAATGCAACTTCACTAATGCAACATGCAATGCAAGTTAATTCTAGGACAATTAAGGAATATAAACCAGAAAGGAAGGGTGTAAGAATTTCAAGTTCACAAAAATGAGCCAACAAAAACAATTCATTAGGGAAAAAGGATTCTCTAATAGGCTCCTAGGGTTTTGCACCTAAAAGGAAACAGGTCTTTCTTTCACACCCAAAACTTGCAGGGTTCATTCAAAGGATTAAGGGTTTGGATAGGCATGTGTGTGTGTGTGAATGAAATTCTCTAGATGCAATAAACTAAAATTAGAAGCTAACTAGCAATTTAAAACCTAGAAAATGAACTATGCTGAAAAACACATTGTGATATGCAAATGAACTAAGAAATGTAAACAAACTGTAACAAAAACTTATGAAATTAAAGGTGTACACCTAGAAGCTTGTAGAGTTTGGAATGAGGACTGAAAATGTTTCTAATATTGAAATTTAGGCCTGTTGGGATACTTACACCATTCTGGGTGACATAGTCCAGTTTAGGGAAAATTCTAAAAAAAATGCTCTTGAGCCTGTTACGGCCAAAAGGGTATCCAGATCTACCAAAATATTTAAAAGGTAGGTTCAGAGGGACTAGGTCACCATTTTTGGTGACTTAGTCCTCTTCTAAATTTTTGGAAATCAAAGAGTGCAAATGGAAACCTCCGGTCTGCACTTTTTGCTCCTACAGGTATCTGGTCCCGAAAGTGAAGAATTTGGTCTACAAGTGTTCTCCAAGATCCAACTAAGGTTTATAAAATATTGAAGATCTTTGAAAATTTATTTAAAGCCTTTCCACCTTGGTTCTTTTCCAAATCTATACACAATACCTGCAAATCACACAAAGAGGGAAAACTTATTGATTGTTAAGGATTAGGGATTTGCCTTAGTCAAACCCCTTTTGAGTAACCAAACCAAAATGATGAAATAATGTCCAGAAGCATAAAAAAAAGGAAAGATGGATTTTACCTTGCCTTGATGATAGATCTTGAGTTGCAAAAATGGAGGATTCAACCCTTGAATGTTGGTTGTAGGACATAATAACCCAACCAAAATAATCGGGTCACAATCACCCAAGGAAAAACTAACCTGTGGTCATTTTAGATCAAGCTAGTAAATTTTGTTTTCCTTTCTCTATATTATTATGGGGATATTATGTACATGGGTTATTTTGGCTTGGGTTATTATGACTCTGGGTTATTTTATCCTTAGGTTAATGTGACCAGGTTATTCTATCGATGGTTATTTTGGCCAAGTTATTATGTCTGGATACCTTGAATGCTTCTTGAAATATCTCTTGATGGCTTAGAGTACTCAAACCCTATATTTATTGAGAAGAGAGCTAGAATGAAGAAAGGAGAGGGAGAAAATGAGACTTAGAAGGTGCAAAATCAGGGGAAAAACCCTTATTTATACAATTTATTCCCTAATTTCCCCGAAATAACACCACACTGGCCAACCTTAGGCTTTTGGAGTCAAAATCCCAAAAGAAATTTAAGTTAAATTTGAATTTTAAGCCACATGGGACTAGGTCGCCGAAGGTGGTGACCTAGTCCACTTGGGCATTTTTGATTGATTATCGGGGATTAAGAAGTTATTATTGTTGTTTGTTGTGATTGTCTCACAAATCACACTAAAGTAAGGCATGCAAGTGCATTAAGGGGTCATTATTCCATAAGAAAGGGTTAATTTAGTGATCACAAGCCTAGGAAAGTGTAAAAATATTTTACAACACTTTGGCACAAGGCTTGGAAAGGGGTAAAAAGAGGTCCTAAATCCATAGGAAAGGGCCCAAATGAGTGAAAAGTGTCAAAGCTACACTTTTTGGCAACACAGTTATAAAACCATTTAAAAGTAACAACCCAATTTCTTACTCACCCCTCACCTCAATTTGGTATGTTTTGTGATTGTATTGACAACCTTTTATGAATTAGATAGTGTAGACACATAAAATATACATGCACCTAATCGTGATCCTACTAACATCATTTTGTCTTGAATCATACTCCCAGCTTATCAACACCTTTCATCCCTTAATTAAATAAATCAGTATTTGTTTAATTAGGTCTTTCTCCTCTATTGATTGAATTAATCAATTTAATTTAATCAACCTTGTGTTTCTGTTTAATTAAATAAATCATTTTATTTGATTAAAGTATCTAAAGTCCTCTTATTAAATTAAATAAATTAAACCTTTTTTGATTTAATCTAACATTATCCCACTTAGTTAAATAAATCAAAATCATTTATTTAAGTAAGCATTTCCTCTCAATTCTGATTTAAATTAATTCATCCATTTGAGTCAAAATTGTTAAATCATCAAATCTCCTATTAAATTAATCAAAACCTTGATTAAGTTAATCCCTCTCACTAAAATTCTCTAGAGAATGCAACTTGCACATGAAAATAGATTTAATTCATTTATTAAATCTCTATTTTCCCTCACATGGCATAAAAAGGGAATATTCCCTCAAATTTGAATTCAAATTCAAATGGACTTAGTCCTTCCAACAAGGCATTTAAGGCATATTACATGTCATTTTCCTTGAGCCAAGTGGCATTAACTTCATTTCCCTTCCCTCTTCAACAAGTCATTTCACAAATTCAAATTCCAACTAATTGCATTTATTGGCACTTTGCCCAAAACTTGCACAACCATCAACCTTTCACATGGTGATAAGTGGCGTTCAACCATTGGATTGAAAGTTAGTCCCACATTGCTCAAAACTTGATCATTCTTCCAAATTCAAATCTATAAATTGGAGGCTTCTCTCCTCATTTCTCATCCACAATTTCATGCAAAGTTACTCTCTTCACATTGAGAGCTAATTTTGCCCATTTCCACTCAACCATTCATCATTTTCACAATTTCTAGTTAGGTTATGCTCAAATCTCTTTGGAGAGATTTGAGTAATCTATAATCTTTACATTTTCAACTTAGGAGTTGGGAAAGGGCCAATTTCAACATTCAATTGGCACCAATTCCCCCATGGGATCTTAAGTTTATTGGCTTAATTAGGATTTACATGCTTTTTTATATTGTGTTCTTCATTTTCCTAGTTTGAGTTTTAATAGATGAATTTCATGGGGAATCGCTCATGCTTGTTTGCATTTGATCTAACACATTGACTTATTTGTTGCTCTTGTGCATTTGCAGGTTTAGGGGTTCACATTTTGGCACTAGAAGGAGAGCTCATCAGGAATTTCATCACATTTTTTGTGAAAATTATGTGGTTTTTGACACTTTTTATCTACACATAGGAAACTGCATCACGGATTGCTCATGCGGCCCTGTATTGCACCACTTACATAGATGTGGTGTTGTATTACACCACACTCCTTGTAAATCGCGATGCTATACTAAACCGCAATCGCTTCCCATCTCTAAATTTCAAATCTTTCCAGACTTCACCGCTTGCAAACTTCGCTGCCTGCCAAATTGCACCGCACTCACAGTCTTTGTTTTTGCAGAGCGCCACACCCAGTCAACCACACAATGCTATATAACACCGCCTTTGTTCTAAATTGTGCCATGCCCGCTAACTATGCCGCACCCGCTAACTCTACCGTGGAAAACAGTCAGGTTTTAAATTTAACATGTGCCTTTTGATTTTTGGATTTTTCTAACTTTTGACCTGTTTTGCTATTTTTTGTGCTCTCCAGTTTCTGTCATTTTGCAGGTTGGAGCAAGGAGAAAAAAAAGGTAGAGGGTCCATCATGGCATCATGTTCATTTGGCACAAAGTTTTTTTGAACACTAAAGTGTTGTTCAACACTTTCTAAGGATCTTAAAATTATGTTTAAAAAGAAATTTGTTAATTTCATTTTCCTTAGAAACACTAGATTTCTTTTGGGTTTAAAAAGAACAAACAAATATTTTTTTTCAAAGTTTGCAAAAGTCTAAAAAGAACCTATAAACAATATACTATATTTTGTTGAAAGGTTTAAAATTTAGCAAGGCAACTCTCACGCTTCAAGTTTGGTGCTTTAAAAAGAACCCATTTTTTTTGTGCTTTAAACATTAAAATGAACATGTGCCTTTCTTGTTTTGTAATATTTTTTTCAAAATAATAGCATTGAAATGCATATGTGCTTCTCTCACACTTCATGGAAATCTTGAGAATCAAAAGCATTTTGGTGATATTAGGTTGTCAAAAGGATTACCTCCACATTTCATTTGGGCTCTAAAAATTTGAATAAACTCTTCTAGTGTGAGAAAAAGGCATTGTGAGTGTTCTCCCTTTATTTTTCAATGAAGGTCAATTGAACTATGAATGCACTTGCTCGCTATTGTATACCTTTAGAGGGCCTACCTTGGTGGGAAAAATTACTCACCCCAAGGTAACGACTCAAGCGGTAACGGGCTAAATCCAAGCTCTTCCAAACCTCTATATAAATTTGTGTTCATGGTGAAAGCCATGGGAAATGGGAAGCGGTGCATCATAACTCTCCCCCAGTATCTTTATGATGCATAAAGCCCTTGTTCTAAGGGTTGGGAGATCTCTCAAAATGATTTTATCATTGCACCCCCTAAACTGGATGCCCTTACTACAAAATTTTGTTTAGAGGCTAAAACCTTATCTATTTTGTTGGTGCAAAAGGTTATGTCCTTTGAAGTCACCCCATGTTATACATGTTGTTTTGTTGTAAAGATGAAAAGTATGCCATCAGAGATTCATGGATATTGATGCTTGGATGACCCAAGAAGTGTTTGTCATGGAGGGGAGCTAGTGTGGTCAAGCATCTAGTCATCCACACAAAATATGCACAGGTGAATTCGTCCAAGTGGGAACCCAACAGAATATTGTCTCATCATCCTAGGGTTGTACATGTGCTTGGAAATAAAGAATATGTTGCTTGGTCCTCCAAACAACTGAAAAACAAACATTCTCAAAGAACTCCAAATTTCAAACCCCTTGGAAGAAACAAATTTCCTTGACGAATTTAAGTACTCTTGTTTTCCCTAAGGATCATATCCTTAGAGGTTCCTAAGTGCTTGGATTTATCATCATTTGTTTTCACTAAGGATAAACCTAGGAAACTCTTGCCCTAATTTCCTTGAATTCCACATAATGGACCTTGTGGGATGAAAAATTAAGTGGGACATTAGACATATAGTTTGAAACATAATCAAGCAAGTGTTTTTGGTAAAAAGAAATTCACTAAGCCAAGATAAAGGACAAATTGAACCTCATATGTGTTGCTTCAAATGATTTCCCGAAAGATCAAAATCCTGAAACCAAGGTTCAAAAAGATAAGTCTAAGAGCCCGTGAACAATGTCTTGAAATACTCATTGTAGTCAGGGAAAGACTAGTGTACAACTTCTATAAGAAGGCTTCAAGGAATAATCCAACTTTGTATGCATTCTACTATCAGCAAAATCCTGAGCTTTTTGAAAGGTTTTATTTCCTTACATAGGAAGTATAGCGTGTTCTTCAACACCATGGTTTTGTAAAAATATTTGTGTCTAGGTCAAGGTCCAGGATCAAATATTTCATTCTCATCCATCTTTCCCTCAATCAAATCTCATCACAACAACAAACTTTTGAGAACTTTAGAAAAATCAGCCATGCTAAACTTAAAAGGAAAATCAACATCATTCTATCTTGGCTTAACACACCTAGACAAAGTAGTCAAATCTCTTGAGAAAATTTTCCTCTAGGATAACGTAACTTCCTGAGGTTTACTAGTTCATAAATCACTTTGGTTGGCTTGACACACTTATCCAATCCATTTTCCTTGTGCAAGTTTTCCCTAGGATAACACAACTTCCTAGGGTCTACAAACTTCACTACAATCTGGTTTGGCTTAATACGCATAGTCAAACCATCACCATCAATCTAAGTTCTAAAATTTTAGCATAACCCTTCAAAGGTTCTTCAAAATTTTCACTCATTCACTTCATCCATTTATTCCATCATCATCACCACCCCTTTTTGATCCTTTTCCTTCCCTAGTTCTTCTCTTTTGGGCCTAAGGATTAAGATCTAACGATCCCTATTTTTATGGTCCAAACAAGATCTCAATACAAGAAGAACATGGAAAACATCACCGAAATATCATCTTCCAATGACTTGGGTTAGGTAACCACCGAAATAAACCTAGCTAGATCAAGCAATCCCCCAAGTATCTCTTCTTTACCATCACAAAATCTTCGAGAGGAAATTTATGAGGACATCACAAATGAAGACATGGGGATGACACAATTTGAGATAATAGAAATGGTCCAAAATCTGGAGAATCATAAAATTGTCAGCACCATGTTTAAATACCTGCGCACGCTAATGGAAGGAGGGGTCCCATTCCCTTCTAACCTTGATGTAAGCACTGGTATGGACATACCTCTTACAAATTCATCCCCAATGTCAACTCCGAATATCAATCAAGAAACACCTCAAACCACATCAGCAATCACACCAACCTCTCCAATTGTGAAAAAAGGAAATGCTATGTTTCATGAATTACAAAAGCATCGCCTTGTATACAACAAAGAGGTAGTTGTTAGTACCACACCGGATAACTCTGTCCCGATGAATCCATCACACCCTTACGTCCCACTCACCTTCCATAAACCCACTGATTCATCCTCATTACGTGCAACACCCACCTATCCGCTAAACATACAAACTTATCTACCACAAGGAGAAGGTGGTTTGTTTGGAACACCAGGATTCACTAACCCGTTATCCTTCAGGGGAACTTACCACCCTTTCCCCCATTACCACTCAGATCCACATCACCTATGGGGTTGGATCTTCCCCCCTTACCCATATCTATTTTTTTAAATCCAAGAAATTTGAGCATCACACTAAATTCTCTCCTTTTGCCTGCAACATCACAACAACAAGTGGTAGCCACTCAAGCCACCATGTTCAACACATCAATCGGTCCACAAATCTCCCAAAGCATACCTTCTCAAGGACTGAGCATCTCAACCATGCTGCCAACAACCTAGATCCTGACCATCACCATAACCCTTTCACCTGTCACAACAGTTAGCACTGTTCCCATTCCTCCACTGGTCCCACCAAAAGCTAACGTGACAAATTCATTCACCACCTTGATCCAAACCATCAAAAAGGCCAATCAGCAAAGGGTACTAAAAAAAAAACAACAAATTGCACAATAGGTTGCTTAGCAAGCACAAGCCCAATAAGCCCAGCAAGCCGCACAAGTTGTGCAAGCCACTCAAGCAGCCCAACAAGCGCAAGTCCAAGCTCAAGCCCAATAATAGGCGCAAGCACAATACCAAGCGCAACTACAAGCATTCCACCGACAAGCATACCAACAAGCCCTGCAAGACTTTCAAGCACAACAACAAGCTAAACAACAAGCTTTGTTGGCACAACATCAACTTGACCAACAACAAGCTTTGTTGTCACAACATCAACTTGACCAACTACAAGCTTTTTTGGCGCAACAGTAGCTAGACCAACAACAAGCTTTGTTGACTCAACAACAGCTTGACCAATAGCAGGCTCTATGGGAACAACAATAGATGGACAAACAACAAGCTTTGTTGGAACAACGACATCAAGATCAACAATAAGTGTTGTTGACACAAATGTAGGCATACCAGCAAGCCTTGAATGCACAACAAAGCTTGTAGAAAACTTCCACCAGTACCCCTCTCACCAATCAAACACCCCAAATCCCTCAAAACACATTCATCCCACCTCCGGATATGAACAATGATGTCACAACACAAATCAAACTACTTTCACAATAGGTGTTGGACCTCCAAGCGGGAAAAACAACTAGAACACTAGGCAACTTGTGCCCTTATCCATTTGATAGAAGCCTCATGATGATACTGCTCCCAAAGGGATTTGAGATCCCCAAATTCAAAAAGTATAATGGAACTGGGAACCCTGAAAACCATGTCAGGGAATTTCAAGTACATTGCATGGAGGTTGCATATGATGACACATACCTAATGTGACTCTTCCCTTGAAGTCTAACTGGTCCTGCCATGGAATGGTTTTCTCGTCTACCCATAGGCATTAAAACATTCCAGGAAATCCTATAAGCTTTCCTTAAAAATTATGCTTTCAATATGGGTGAAGATGTTAGTTTGGAAGAACTACCAACACTCAAACAAGGAAAAGGAGAATTATTTGCGACCTTCTTGCAAAGATGGCAATCAAAGGCCAATCAGAGCAAGTGTACCATGCCAGAAGAACAACAAGTTTGCATGATCATACCCAATCTAGATGAAAACTTGGCATTCTATTTAAAAATGAAATGCATCACATCATACGATCAATTGATCCCAAAGACGCTCAACATCAAAAGATCCCTTACTGCACGAGGAGGCACATCAACATTTACTCCACCATAGGATAACCTCCCGTCTAACAATTGTAATGATAAACCTCGAACATGGTCGAGGAACAAAAACATCACAAATGATGTCACAGTCGATGCTAAAGTGGTCATAAACGCTCCTAGGCCAAATATCCAAACTCATCACCAACCACAAAATCATAATCACAATAATGTGCAGACTAATGCAGTAATAGCACAACAACAACCACTTCCCACCAACCAAATAAATAACCTAGGTAATCAACGAGGACCACCTCCCCGAGGCAACTATCCCCCCAAGTGGAAGTTCATGGCTCTTGGGGAATCTATTGAGTCCATAATGAAGAAGTTGCTCAAGGAAAACCTAATCAAAGTCTTTAACTCTGAGAAATACGCGGAACCCATGACCATACCACCATGGTATAATGAAAATCTCCTATGTGACTTTCACAAGATCAAGGGACATACCACCGCAAATTGCATGAGGCTAAAGAAAATCATCCAAGACCTCATCAAGGACAAGATTATCAATGTCGAACAGCCAGTTAGAAATCAAGATCTTAAAATATACACAAATCTGATGCCAAACCACAATCAAGGAAACAATCAAGGGACCAATAAAGGCCAACAAAAATATGTTAGTGCTAATCTAGTATATGAGGAAATAGTCACATGTGTCGATGAAATGGTCACGGTCATTAACATCAAACATGCCAACACTAACTATGGAGTCACCACACGTGGCGGCAAGGTCACCATTGCAGGGGCACCATCTAAGACCCCCACTTTAAATGAGAAATTCATTCCCTAGGACTACAATGTCATCGACCAGCTGAAGAGAACCCCCTCATAGATCTCAATCATGGAGTTGTTAAATATTTCTACTTCCCATAGGCAAATTCTTGATGAAGCGTTAGCAGCATCCACCATCTCTGCCACTCTTGACACAAATCAGTTTTAGGCTATGGTTGGAAATATCATCACCCAAAATCTCTTAACATTATCTAATCAAGAATTCCCCCCACAACCATCTCATAACCGCGCACTTCACCTACAAGTGTTGGTCCATAAAAATAAAGTTAAAAGAGACATGGTGGATGGAGGTGCATGCCTTAATATTTTCTCTCTCAAACTTATAAAGAACTTTGGATTCGTTGAGGATTCCATTAATAGGAATAAGAGCATCACAATAAGTGTGTATGATGATCAAGAAAGAGTGTCTCAGGGAACTATCAAAATCCCCATCCAAGTGGGACCAGCAACCATGGAGACTACCTGTTAGGTCCTTGACCTCGAATTACTATATAACATCCTCCTTGGACATCCATGGATCCATGGAATGAAAACGGTGGCCTCAACATACCATCAATGCATAAAATTCTTGTACCAGAACAAGGAGGTCACTATACATGGGGACCCCGAACCATTTGCCTACTGCAAAAACTTGGAAGCCAAGTTTTATAAAATCCCCCAAGTACCAAAAAATGATGAAGGTCCATCCACTTCATACATCGACCCAGACAACCTTGCCTCCACTTCTACGATAGAGACACCCATCATCCCATATGTATCTGACATCAAAAACATGATCCAAGACAACAGATGCGACAACTATAGAATGAAGAAGAGTGCATTTTTTGTAGGAGAGTTACCACAATCTCCTAGGTCACATGGGCAACCTCGACCAACTGAAACACCCATCAACACCCTTAGGGAAGACCCCTCTAGACTCTGCCATTGGGGAGACCTAAGTCGAGAAAGAGTTGGTGAGAAAGATATTTCAAGCATAATATACCATGATACAAAACCCACACCTACATTACCTATGGATGAAACCAATAGAGGACTACAAATAATGGTTGGCATGGGTTACAATAGAAATGAAAGCCTTGGAAGGAACGTTGATGGACGCTTGGAGCCCATCATTACAGAAAGAAGAATGTGAAACCTTGTCCTCGAATGTACTCCCCCGAGTATAACCATACATGATAGAGGTACTCCTAGTAGGGTAGTCAGGTCCTCTCCTCAAGTGTCGGCAACTATCCTTAGACCACCAGTATGCCTAGTATCCCACTTGACAACTTCACCTTTGACATCACTGATGTTTGCGCCAGTAGTGACGATGATGATACCATAGCAGGCCTTCCCAAGCTCTTTGAGGATTCTACCGTACTAATGATTAGTGCCTTACCCATTGAGTCAAACCAATCAACCCATAAAATAAACTTAGTATACCCTCAACTCATCGATCATGATCAACGTGGACAGCCAATTCTAGACTCATTCAAAAATGATGAGGCGCTCTCAGAATTCATGGGACTAAGGGATATAGTTTCATGTGGGGATCACAAGGTAGGCTTCAACATCACATTACACACCCAGACATATTATGGGGAGACGATTGATTCCTTCAGTCGCAAAAGAAAAATATCGAGAATAAGCTCAGAGTTATTGAGTGAAAACCACACTGTGGCACACTCTAACCACAAAATAGTAAAAATAAAGGACACATCCAATGGTGAAAACCTCTCTGAGGTGCTAGAGGATGAAGGATTCAATCTCCCAATACTGCTCTACATCAAGAAAAATCAGCAGTCCTAGTAGAGCAGTGTAATCCTGTTAACTTGGGAATAGAGACAGAACCACAAATCACTTTCTATGCTCAATCACTTCTGACAGAAGAACAGGAATTGTTGGTGACATTCTTAAGAGAAAGGAAGGTAAATTTTGCATGGACCTATGTTGACATGCCAGTTCTAGATCTTGAAGTGGTGGTTCATCATTTGGTTGTTTACCTTGGAGTGAAGCCGGTCAGATAAAAGTTAATAAAAATGCATCCACAGATAGCCTTGCTAGTCAAGGTAGAATTATAGAAGCTTCTGTTTGTTGGCTTTATACGCCCAATTGAATATCCAGAGTGGTTATCCAACCTTGTACTAGTGTCAAAACCAAATGGGGGCATCCGCATCTACACAAAATTCAAAGACCTTAACAAAGCATGTCCTAAGGATAATTTTCCACTACCCAACATTGACATGATAGTGGACATGATGACCAGACATGAGATTCTATCCCTGATGGATGGCTTCTTAGGGTACAATCAGATAATGATCACAAAAGAATACTAGCATAAGATGGCCTTTACATGCCCTTGGGGCACCTACTGCTGGAATGTGATGCCATTTGGGTTAAAGAATGTAGGGGCTACATATCAGAGAGCCATGACACTAATCTTCCATGACATGATACACAAAATGATCAAAGATTATGTGGATGACATATTTGCTAAATCAAAGAAGAGGCAGGACCACATAGCAACCCTAAGTGCAATTTTTGACAGACTGGAAAAATACAAGGTCAGGCTCAACCCAAAGAAATGTGTCTTTGGGGTACAATCAATAAAACTGTTGGGATACATAGTGTTAATGAGAGGAATAGAGGTAGATCCCACAAAGGTAAAAGAAATCATCGATATGGGAGTGCCAAGAACACTAAAACAACTCAGATGATTACAAGTCAAACTCCAGTCCATCTGAAGATTCATAGTGCAACTGGTAGACAAATAGATTGTGTATTCACATCTACTCCACAAGGGGGTAGAATTCAAGTGGGACGACAAGTGCGAACAAGAATTCAACAAAATCAAAGAATACCTACTTACTCCACCTGTGTTAATGCCACCCATTGCAAGGAAATAATTGATCATATATATCTCGGCAACAACAATAGTCTTGGGTGCTCTTTTGGCTCAACACAATGAAAATGGGATAGAAAGGGCTATCTATTACATTAGCAAAACAATGGTTGGCCATGAGTTGAATTACACATTCATTGAGAAATCTTGCCTAGCAGTAGTGTTCGCTTCACAAAAATTCCGACACTACATGTTGGCACATAAAATAAAGCTCATCGCCAAAATAGATCCCTTAAAATACCTACTATCAAAGGCTATGCTCATAGGGAGGATGGCTAAATGGGTAATGATATTGTTAGAGTATGAAATCAAATATGTGGAGCGAAAGGCAATAAAAGTACAAGTAATTGTAGACCAAATGGCAGAAGCTCCCCTCTACACAAACAACCCGCTCATATCAGAGTTTCCAGATGAGTCCCTTTTCAATCTCAGCATAGCCAATCATTGGAAACTATACTTTGACAATTCCCACACACAACATGGATCAAGAGCGGTGTGTTCTTCATCACCCTCCAGGGGGATTGTATACCAAAATCTTACAAGTTGGAATTTCCCTGTACCAACAATATTGCAGAGTACAAGGCTTTAACCATAGGTCTCAAGATTGCAACACAGTGGTGAATCATGGCCTTAAAGGTTTATAGAGACTCATAGCTTATCATCAACCAAGTCAACGGTGAATACCAAACTAAGGATGATAAGCTCACACCATACAAGAAGGTGGTAGAAATCCTCAAGGAATAATTTATTGATATCACCTTTGAGCAGATATCGAGGGCAACCAACAAAGCAGTTGATGCAATGGAAATGATTGGATCCTTGATGGATATCCCTCGCAATGTCTCGAAACACAAATTCCTAGTAGAGAAGCTTCTCATACCCACTTTTGAGGTACCAGAGTCAGAATATGCATGCGAACTCATTGGTCCAGGTGATCTTTGGTACCATGAAATCTACACCTATCTAAGATTAGGAGTCCTCCCAGCTGACATTACCCCGAACCTCAAGTGGACCTTTGTCAAAAGGTCCATACGATTTTTCATCCTAGGAGAAACCCTCTTCCGTAGAAGCGTCGATGGAACCCTGTTACATTGCTTAAAACCTGAGGAATCCCTGAATACTTTGACTAAGGTACACAATGGCACTTGAGGTTCACACTCGAGTGGTATGACCTTGGCCAAGAATTTTCTAAGAACTGGGTACTACTGGCCGACAATGGAAAGAGAGGCACATAATTTTATCAAAAGGTGTCCACAGTGCTAGCAGCATGGAGATCTCATTCATGCACCAGCTCAAGAATTACACCCTATTGTTACACCTTGGCCCTTCTCCCAATGGGGGCTTGATCTCATAGGTAAAATCTCATCCACCTCATCCAACGGCCACAAGTTCATCATCACTGCCACCGAATATTTCATAAAGTGGGTCGAAGCAATTCCCATGACCTACATCACTGGAAAACAGATATCCAAGTTCATCCTAAACTACCTCATTTTCCGATACGGTGTTCCCCAATCCATTATCTCTGATAACGGGACACCTTTCAAGAATCAAGATGTCCATGACTTGTGTGAAAAATTCAAAATCCAACATCGCTTTTCCACCCAATATTACCCACAAGGCAACGGCCAAGCAAAAGCTACCAACAAAACCATTCTGAAGTTCCTTAAGAAAATATTCAATGACTCTGGTCATGACTAGCATTTGTAGTTTAATCCTGCCTTATGGGCCTACTGAACCAGCATCTGCATGCCAACAGGCGCCACCCCATTTTCCCTAATTTATGGATCAGAATCAATACTCCCAATAGAGATCGAGCTCTCGTCACTAAGGATATCATTGCAGAACCTTTTCATGGATGAGGAATATAGGATCACGAGATTGAATGAGCTGGAATTTCTAGATGAATGATGCATGGATGCCCTAAACCATCTATAGGTCTACCAAAATCGCCTGAAATGAAGCTACAACAAGAAGATCAGACAATGCACCTTCCAAGTAGGAAAGCTTGTGATGAAGGAGAACCAAAAGAATGTGCTAAATCCAGAGAGCAAAGGAAAATTTGAGCCCAACTAGCTGGGACCATTCTTCATCATAGCCAACTACAAATCAAGAGCATATCAATTAGCAACACCAGAAGGTGAGCCTCTGCAGGAGCCTCTGAACAGCTCTCACCTCAAAAAGGTTTACACCTAAAATCTTGCAAGGTATAGAACCAAAAATAGAAAAACAATCAAAAAAATTCATGAAAAAATGGTCACCTTGATTAAAACCTGGCAAATAGGCATCTTGGCAACAACAAAAAAATACAAAAATACAAAAATCCTAAAAAAATCAGAAAAAGGATTGAAAATAGTAAAGAAAAAAATCGTCCTCTAGTGAGAACCACTTCGGTGGCGCTTTGGACAAGTATCTTGGTGAAAACCTGGAAAAAAGGTGCCAAGTGTAAATAAAGCACTCCCCATCCACCAAGATCTGCATGACTCACTCATCCATTCCATCGCATTTCATTAATCATCCATACACCCATCCGCTTGCATCCATACCATAGCCTAAGCTAATACCCATATCATATTCTACCATAGTACTAGTTGGCATATTCCTAAGGTCAATTTTTCTTGCCTTTATTGAAGTAGTCTATCGCTTAACCTTGGGGGCATGTCCTTGAAACTGGCACTAGATCAGATTTGTGTATATTTTTGTGCTCTTCCCAAATCATCAAAAAATCAAAAATCCAAAAACATCCAAATCATTCAAAAAATCACAAAACATGTTAAAATATCAGAAAATCTTCAAAATTTCATCATCAAGTCTCGTCAGTCTTTCACCTTGTCCAAACTATGTCATCTCTGAGCATGAACATAGGAAAGGTTGATCTTTAATTGTCCCTCGAGACATTTAGGTTAGTCCTTTAGGCGTTTGTCGCATCTTCAATCCGTTTGGCCGTCTTTTCCACATTTAGGCATCAGTCACAATAAAATGGCAATCTGTTTGCCCATCTATCTCATCATTGAGCCAAGAGTGTCATCAGTCGAACTACGTGGTCTTTGCGTGTATAACGTAGGCAAGGCTAATCTATGGATCAGCTCCCGACACCCCTAGGATAGGTCTTTAGGTTAGTCTCTTTGCCGTCAATCTTGAAAATACCAAAAAATTGGAAAACGTGAAAATACCAAAAACATTTGTAAAACATCTCAAAATACCAAAAACAGTCTCAAAATATCTGAAAATTCCAAATTGGTGCACCCATCTCATCTCTCTTTCACTCACAATAATCTCATTCCTAATAAAATCAATCGTTGCCTTCACCCTTTGGTGAGTTAGTCAGAAGAGAGTCTAGAAGGTTCAAAAGTGAACACCCTAATCATCGGAGTATTGAAAGTCTAAATTAGTAGGCAAGCAAGTTGATCAACTCGGAATATCAAATAGCTTATCACCCAAATCAGTCCCATCAAAACCTTGATCACATGTCCTAGGATGAAGCTCTCCTGCAATGGACATAATCATCAGGTACCCCACAATAGTTTAGTCTTGGCTAGCGGTATGAAGAACATTAGCTTGTTTGGTTTGCTTTATTTGGTCTTTTATTGACTTATGTTATTTTGTGCTCATTCCAAGGACCTCTCGATGATGCCTAAACAAAACAGGTTTAGAGAGAAAGGAATGGGGCAATGATCATTATCTTTTTATCTGTTGTTCTTGTTGGATATTCTTGTAAAATAACTTTGTCATGCATACTTTGTTTGGTTTGTAGGGAGGATGTTTTAGGTGTCTTGTTGACCACATAAGAAGGCTTGCCTTTTTATGTTTTGGCCTGAGATGTCTAGAATATCTGAACTGCATTTTGAATAAGGTTATGTTTGTCTAGTACAAACAAGAGTACTCCTATCTATTTGACATGTCAAAGTCCATCACTCTAGGTACCACACCATCCTGGTCCTTTATAACTTGATGCATTATATTTATGTGTGTTATCAAACATAACGTAATTGACCCTTTGAAAATCCCAACTCCTGAAAAGAAAAATCATCATCATCCTAACTAGCTCACTGATTCTAAAAATTATTCTATCTTCTTTCCATACTAACATGGTATCATAACAGTAATCAAAACATCACCACTGCATACACTCTACATCCACATGACCATTAGCATAAGAAGCATATTACATCATATCATTATCTTAAGTTATGAGGAATAATATAAATTTGTTATTCTAAGCATCTTAAGAAAGCATTACATCATACATAATGATTAGCATCCATTACCATTTGCATCCATTAACACCATCATTACCATACATAGGACCATCATTAAAATGCATGAAAAATATATAAAAAGAATTACATCCATTAGAAGCATACATCATAAAGGATAGGAACATCTCATAGCATCATAATAAAATTAGACTACATATCATACATTTGCAAAAAATCTCATAAAAAGGTGATTCATCTCATATATATCATCAAAAAATACACTGTTATGATACAAATCAAATCAAATGTACACCGGAATACATGATACAAAGGGGCACAATAGCACAGCCCGTGAATCAAAAAATGAATAAACTATTTGTGATCAAGGGCTAGCCCTATTGGCTGTGTCCCTCGCCCTCTCCTACCTGCCTGTCACCATGATCCTCTGGTAGTCACACCCTTGTCTGCTAAGAGAAGTCTGGCACTCTTCCTGCTGGTTGCACTACCTACCTATAATGTTGTCAATAATACTCGGCCTCCCTGAAAACCTCTCTATATGCCCGTAAATCAACTGATCAGCCCTAGGAGGAGGAAGCAGTAGTCTCTAGCTGTCATCACCAACCGATCTCCTAATCCTTCTTAGATCGTGCCTAGTCTCTCTCATCTATGACTACTGTGACCTGTTGCCGTGCCTCATCCCGCTCTACTATCAAAAGTTGTATCTATCCCTACAGTTGCTGGACCAATGCATCTCGGTGGACCAGCTGTACTTTTGGCTGCCCTACTAGCTGATGTTGTGGGCCTACCTGAGGCTGGCCATCCTGTGTTGTTGGCTGATGTTGTGCCTAGTCTCTCAGAGGTGTATGCTAGGGAGGTGGTCCACCTCCTCCTATGCCCCATCCTTTGCCAGTTTTTTGACTCCTGGGTATGCGTCATGGAACAGCTGTGCCCAGAACTATCAATCTAAGTAGAGGCTTGAACCATGCTCTATAAGCTGGAGTGATCCCCGCATTTGTCGGCCCCTGATCATATGGACACAGTCAAACCATTAGTTGTTTGAAGGAAGATATTGCCTTTGTTGATGTAATGGGTTGACCCCATGATGTCTCTCTAGTTTTATGAGCAAAGATGGCCATGTACTGATCATCAGGCCTCTCCTGTACCTCTCCAAACTATCGGGCAACCCTATCAGGAAGATACCTCTCAACCATGGTGTGCTCTCGACCCTGCATCCACCTATCCTGTCTGGCATAAAATAGCTAATCAACATCATCGTACCATGGGCCAATGCCCATCTAGGGTCTCCAGATGAACTCTCTCATCTCACCGAGAACTTGTCGCCAGTATGCCAGACCACCTATGCCAGTATGGGTGAAGTGAATCTCTACCCCGTCGTATCGCCAAACAATGGGATCATCAGTGTTAGTAATAACTGGTGTCACATTCAAGCGAAGCACTAGGATCCTCTCCCATGCCCAAATATGTAGTAGGGTGACTCCAGCCCCGAGGGCCCGACTGTTTAAATAGGAAAACTCGTGCAAATCTCTATATAAAGAGGCCAGTAATACCGGTCCCCAGGAAAAGCACTCCCTATGAATGCACATTTTTTGCCATGCTAATCCCCAACCCAGACTAAAGTATTAGCCACACCGATCAGGTACTATGAGACCATAAATAATGGTGGCCACAATCAACCTATAAGTGGGAGATTCGCCCCTATATCTCTCCAAGTCAATCTATCCATCGCAAAGAATAAGCTCATCAATGCCCATAACATCAAAACAGGCATCCCTACCCTCCTCTGGATCATAGATCACTCGAGCTCCATGGATTGGCAGTCAGAGAATGTGCCACACATCCTCAAGGGTAACGGTGGTCTCACCAGTAGGAATATGGAAGGAAGACGTCTCACTATGCCACCGCTCGGCCAGGGTGGTCATCATACCTAAATGTGACTGAACAGGGGGGGCATACGCAACATACCAAAGCCCAAGAATACCAAGCTGCTCCTAGAGATACACATGCATACCCTATAATCTATGGAGCACTGGCCATCTATGCTCCTACGATTAAAGTACATCAGGTTCCTCTTGCACAAGGGAAGCCATCGTGTCAAGGAAAGGAAAAATTATCGACATCCTACACTAATTTTCACACCAAAAAATAGCAAATGCGGTGTTGTTTATGAGTCCGGTGCAATTTGGAAAGTTGCAAACTCCATCACTGTGGTCAAATTTGCATTTGTCTTGGTTCCAAAGTGGCCCGCGTGGCGCTATTCGTGTATGTGGTCCACTTTGACGCGAACTCTAATTTCCTAACTACACCGCATGGTTGAACATTTGCATATAGTGGACTTTGACCGACAAAAAGCCCTAATGTCCAAACTAGACCGCGCGGTGCACTTTGCATATGCGGTGCAATACAAGACTGCGTAGCATCAATAAAATATTTTTAGCGGCGCTATATAGCGTCGCACAACTTAAATGACATGAAACCCCTATTTAATACATGAATACCAAGAAAATTAAAGGTTGGATAAGGGTACATACCACGGGTCCTGTACTGACTAGTCGTTGATGCACTCATACCCTCTCTGACACGTGACTGGGAAGTTGTCGTTGCGCCATTTCGACCAAGACTTAGAGCTCAAATGAGAAATTTTCCAAAGGCTAAGATTGCAAATGCATTGAAAGTGACCCCTCAAGGTCTATTTAAGCCTGACAATTAGGGTTTTTTGACCTAATTTGACCATCTAACTAGGTTTTTGGTCCCCCGATCCCGTTTTTGTCCAATCAAAGGCCATTATGCATCCTTTTTGGCATTTTAAACACGTTTTTGGCATTTCTAGGGCAATTTTGGCCTGTCAGGCACCTTGTCCTCTTTTTTTCGTGAGATCGTCTAAAAAATCAAAAAAATTGTCTGATCTCTCGAGGGGGCATTATACCAGCAATATCCTTCTGCTAGGGAAGTAGTGGGGCATTTGAAAAAATTGAGAAATTTTGAACTTTGATCACAATAGTTTTATTCTTTGAATCATTGTAACAAGTACATTGCTTCAAAGAGGGGCAAAATGTGGACAAGTAAAATATACATGCACCTGATCCTGATCCTACTAACATCATTTCATCTTGAATCATACTCTCAACTTATCAACATCTTTCATCCCTTAATTAAATAAATCATTATTTGTTTGATTAGGTCTTTCTCCTCTATTGATTGAATTAACCAATTTAATTTAATCAACCTTGTGTTTCTATTTAATTAAATAAATCATTTTATTTGATTAAAGTCTCTAAAGTCCTCTTATTAAATTAAATAAATTAAACCTTATTTGATTTAATCTAACATTATCCCACTTAGTTAAATAAATCAAAATCATTTATTTAAGTAAGCATTTCCTCTCAATTCTGATTTAAATTAATTCATCTATTTGAGTCAAAATTGTTAAATCATCAAATCTCCTATTAAATTAATCAAAACCTTGATTAAGTTAATCCCTCTCACTAAAATTCTCTAGAGAATGCAACTTGCACATGAAAATAGATTTAATTCATTTATTAAATCTCTATTTTCCCTCACATGGCATAAAAAGGGAATATTCCCTCAAATTCAAATTCGAATTCAAATGGACTTAGTACTTCCAACAAGGCATTTAAAGCCTCTTACATGTCCTTTTCCTTTAGCCAAGTGACATTAACTTCATTTCCCTTCCCTCTTCAACAAGTCATTTCACAAATTCAAATTCAAACTAATTGCATTTATTAGCACTTTGGCCAAAACTTGCACAACCATCAACCTTTCACATGGTGATAAGTGGCATTCAACCATTGGATTGAAAGTTAGTCCCACAGTTCTCAAAACTTGCTCATTCTTCCAAATTCAAATCTATAAATTGGAGGCTTCTCTCCTCATTTCACATCCACAATTTCATACAAAGTTACTCTCTTCACATTGGGAGCTATTTTTGCTCATTTCCACTCAACCATTCATCATTTTCATAATTCATAGCTAGGTTATGCTCAAATCTCTTTGGAGAGATTTGATTAATCTACAATCTTCACATTTGCAACTTAGGAGTTGGGAAACGGCCAATTTCAACATTCAATTGGCACCAATTCCCCCATGGGATCTTAAGTTTATTGGCTTAATTAGGATTTACATGATTTTTTATATTGTGTTCTTCATTTTCCTAGTTTGATTTTTAATAGATGGATTTCATGGGTAATCTCTCATGCTTTTTTGCATTTGATCTAACACATTGACTTGTTTGTTATTTTTGTGCATTTTCAAGTTTAGGGGTTCACAGATAGTAAGAATGTAATAAAATTGGAAAACATTGGGTATTAAGAAACATGCAACCCACATAGTGTCATAAAACCCTCTAGACGCAACAACCCAATTGGTTAGTCACCTGTTAGCTCAATTTGGTTGGTTTTATTTAATCGACACTTGCAACTCCTCCCCATGATAACCACCACATAGATTTAAACATATAAAATGAAATAAATGGTAAACCATATTGTGCTTTCCAACCTACAACTATATTCTACATTTTTTTAAATCATATGAGGAAATTGAAATGCAATTTTTAGTGTAAGCAAGAGTTGCTATAAATTGTGAAGGTGAATGAACTTCACTATACTCTTATTGTCTACAAAGTTAAAGGATATATATAATTGCATTTTGGATAACACTATTTGTTATGAAACCTAGAACCCAAATATTGTTCTCAGCTTTGAGAGTGTCTTTCTAATAAGAGAATGCAGATGTTTTATTTTTAATAAGTTGTTTAGAAAATTTTTCTATCTTTTCACATAGGACTCTCATGTCTCCACCCAATTGATTCTTTTTTTTGTACTAAAATCTCATATTGCCTTATTTTCATCTATTTCCAATTGTATGTGTTTTGTGGAATTCTAATGTTCAAGAATCTTTGAATTTACTTGTTCAACTCCACCCATAGCATCATCTCTCACTTTCTTTGCCTACACAAATTCTTGTGCAATATAAAAGATCTTCAGTTTTTCCACTTGTGTATTGCCATTTTCCCATTGCATATACTACACATGCGCCTTCCTCAACTTCTCAAGAGCGTGAAGGATCTCTTTAGTAAATATAATTATCTCACTCACTCTACTCTGCTTCTTTTCAATTGTTTTCAAAGAAAATTCCTTTTTCATTCCATGCATTCTACTACATGTTGCCTCTGGTTCTGCATTGGCATTTTACCATTGCACATACTACACATGCTCCTTCATCAACTTATTAAGAGTAGGAACAATTTCTTTAGTCAATATATTATCTATCTCATTCACTTTGGTCTTTTCTTTTCAATTGTCCATTGAGAGACATGGGATATAAATAAAAGTTTGGTAGTGGTATGTGGTATCCTTCTTGTTTGTCTTCTCTACCCTTATTTATTATTACAAGTTATTGCCTCTGTCATTGAAACAAAGAATAATGGGGGGTTTTCAAATGTGAGGTGATCCAAAAATGGTAAGAAAATAACCCTATTTTCCACTATTTCATTCAAGAAATGAGATCCAAACAATGAAGTGACTAACAATAAAAAGGTGAGTCAAATCAAGGTATGAATAAAAAAAATTATCCTTTATGCAAGGACAAGGGTATAATTCAAATAGAAATTTGGGGAGAAAGATTAAAACCATCAAATAAACTCCAAAATGTAGGATATAAAGTGCAAATGAAAGACTGTACTTAAAAATAATGGAACCAACAATCAAAAGGAAGATTTGGAAAAGGGAGAATGATGTTTACCAGTCACCAAAAGTGTTTTTTTGAAGCTCACTAAGGACTCATTCACCCTATGGTGAATGGGTCCTAACTAGGGCTCTGTAAAAATTCTTTCTAGGTTTTTTTCTCCTGCATCTACACTCCCAAATTCCTAAAGCTCATAGTCAGAACGTCGAAAATAAATTTTGTAGGTCAATTTCAATGAGACGACAACTTTGCAACTTTCTTCATTTTTTCTCTTCAAAGTATATTCCACATAAAACCTACAAACACAAGCACAAGAGGATAAAAATATTGTTTTTGGTGATGGGGGGTTTGCCTTGGTGAAACCCCATTTGAGTATTTAAACTTTAAAATGAAATCAAATAGCATGAAGGAAATGATGAATGAATAATGCAATGTCACAACTCACAAAACCCTTGATTAAGCCATGGAATGCAAATCTACAACTAGCATGAAGTGGCCTCAATGGATGTGGATCTTGATCTTGAAACTTGATTTGAAACAATGCCTTTGAAAGCTTGAATGGATCTTGAACACTACATCAACATATTAGCTCAAACAACATGCATGATGGAAGATGATTTTGACATGATGATAAGATCTTGATTGGTGCAATAATCTTCAATAATTTTTCCCTTGAATGCCTTGAAATTCTCTTGAAATCATACTTGCTATAGGAATACTCTCTTCAAAATTGCTAGGTGAAGCATAGTGAAATGACCTCTTATTTATACATATATTAACATTAACTCTCAAAATTCAAATATCACAAGTTGACATTTGATTACACATCTAAAATCATTAAAAATTTAACAAAAACATATTTTAAATTTAGGTTCTAGGCCTAAGTGAGGACCCATTCGCCCTATGAAGAATGGGTCCTAAGTCACTTACCTAGGACACATTCTTCAGGGATGAGTGAAAAAGGAAATGGAAAATATCTAGACAAAGAAAGAAGAGACTGAGAATAAGGGAGAATCTGTACAAATCTCTAGTGTAGATGTTTCCTCTAGTAACTAAGCCCAGAGATGTGGCTTAGGGGGAGCTTTAATAAAATCCTATGTCCCCTACCATAAAAGAGGTGCTTTCCAAGAGATACAGCATGAAGATATGTCTTGGAGAATGAAGTTCTTAATCTGAGGAAGAAAATTGTGAAAGAAAATATAGTAATGCAACAATTTGTAGAGCTTGAAAAGATGACTATGTATGCAGACCTTAGGGTTGCTAGCTTTTTGTCTAAAGCATTTATTACTGAAATGGGTCAAATTGAAGAGTTAAAAGTGTACTTGGGAAGAAAAAATTATTTCACTAAGCGCATTCAAAGAAGAAAAGAGGATAAATAAATAAGTTTGAAGGGTTTGAAGCATCTCCAAGTTGCAAAATATCAAACCCTACTTCATTGGGCAAGGAAAAGGTATTTAGCAATCTCTACAAATTCTAAATTTTTGGAATTATTATCTAAAAGCAACTTAAGTGCAATGGAAAAACCGGAAATTGTAGATATCTCTCAAAGACTTCAACCTAAATTCAGAAGGTACTCTACCAAAAGCTTAGAAAATGATCCCCTAGGTGCATTTTCACAAATTCCTCTTGGGTTTTTGCCTATGAAAGATGTTGGAATTACATTCATGGAATTTTGGAAGAACACACCTATAGAAAGTTGTACAGTTTATGGATAGAATAATTGATTGGAGAAGAATATACCTTGAAACTAGAATACAAGATTTTGAATGAGAAGAAATTAGATGTGTGACACTGGTTTCCATACTTCAGAAATGAAGAGAAGTGCATTAGAATGGCATTAAGCAGAATACATGATCAATTCATGCAGATTAATGGTCTCCACATGATTACCAGATATGTGATTAGGGAAATCACGGGTTTATGATCCACTGAACCAATTCTAGTAAGGAAATCTGGCAAGAACAAAGACATAATGTTGAGAATAGGTGTTGCATTAAACCCTAATATAAATCTAGTAGTTCAATATATAGCTATGATGATTAGACATGTGATTTATGGAGATAATTTGGTCTTTTCCACCACAATTCACATGGCTTTGGATATGATTGAGAAGAATAATGAGTATGAACTTTGTGACCTGCTCTGATAATAATTGTTAGAGGATTTTAAAGAAATCAAGAAGAAAAAGAAAGTATTTAGGTATGGTACATTGGTAATATGGTTGGTTTTCTAATTCATGAAGGAAGTTCTACTAGTTTGGAAAGTCAATTGGTCAAATGAAAAGCATTTCTCTCATCAAATAAAAGAATACATGAGTAATATTGGACATATAAAGGCTCAAAGTGATTCCCTTACAAATTTATTTATAGTATTTCAAAGAAAAATGAATTTGAGATAAAGAATTCTTATAAATTTTTGAAGGAAATATATGAGTGACATTAGATTTTTGGTATCTACGGATTTTTCCATTATGGAAGCAATTGAACCAAGAATCACTTGGGTTCTATAGATTGGTTGTGAAATAATAGAAGATGAAACCACTAGCTATATAGAAGTAGTACTCAATAGTCCCAAAGACTCTAGCAAGCCAAGATTTGGAAGTTACAGAGAGAAAACAATAGAAGTTTAGCAGAAATTCAAGAAATTACAAATAAAGATATAGATTGAGGTTAAGGAAAAATGATGGAACAAAGAGTTTGGCATCTCAATGGACTTTGCTAGGACAACTATAGAAAGAGCTAGAAATAACATGAGTATAGAAGAAGCAACTAACAGATCTAGGAGATCAACTATTACATCTGGTAAGAAGAGGAGTTCCACAAGTGGTCCTCTAGTAGTCCATACCATCAAGAAAAAAAGAGAAGACAACCACTAGGAGAGGTAAGTAGAAGGAAATAAGGAAAAAGGAAATTGGCACCACTATGACATTCAAAGAAGACATGGAAGGACATATGCATATAGATGATGCTCAACATGATCATGAGACTAGTAGATCAATGGGTGAATTTGTTGAAACAAACTTCAAAGAATACATTTTCAGATTGGAAGAACAAGTCGAAAAATAAGTTGGAGAATGGATAGCATAAAAGAGTTTGTTGGATATTATAGAGAGGTGTACAACAACACACAAAAAATTAGAAGAGATCTTGAAAGATGTTTTAGCTTGTGAAGATGAATCAAGGAATTTATTCTTATTTGGTGGTTTGATACCATTCAAAGTATAAAGGATGCTATGAACATAATTGAGATAGAAATCAAAAGTGCATCAAACAATTATGACCCTATACAAGAAAGATATAATTAGACCTAGAATGCTTTCATGATCTTACAAGAATACTTTCCTTTGCAAAGTAAAAAAGATGAATTAATCAAACAATTTGAAAAGTTAAGGGACTTGGTGAAGATGAATTACATACTGGTCTCAAGTGCCCTTGTAAATACTAATAAGACTTCAATGATAAATCTTACTCCCAGTATTCCAGAAGAAGGAAAGGAAATCTTGGAAAATCTTTAATCACAATATAGGACACTAGTAGCAGCAAAGAAGCTTTGGGAAGAATTAAAATCTACTTGGAACAACATCCTATAGAGGCTCCAAGGATCAACATCCTTAGGTTGATAATTTTCCACTCTTATGCATTTTTGTAAGTTTTCAAAATATTTTTGCATAAATGAAGGTATAGAATTATTTTTTGGGTTATTTCCCTAAGGGGGAATCAACACACTATTCCAAATATCCTTGTTCACACACACACACATATAAGGGGGATTATACAAAAAAAAATTATATCCTTTGTCAGTGATGTAAAAAGGGGAGAGATATTGGAAAACAAATTGAGAGATGCTTGGAGATAAATTGAGAGATGCTTGGAGATATATTGAATTTTTTTGGGAAACATACTTGGGATGAGATATGTGTAAGGGGGGAGAGAGAAATGTATATCTAAGGGGAGTATACAATGTTTTTGTACAACATTTTTCATTGATGTGAAAGGGGGAGAGATATTAAAAAGTTTTTGGGAAAGATACTTGGGATGAGATATGTGTAAGGGGGAGAGAGAGAGAGAGAAAAAAAAAGGGAGAGAGATTTTTTTTGAACGCATGTTTCCATAAATGACAAAGGGGGAGATTGTTGGAATTTGGAATTTTGTCATTGATGATGCAGTTTGGAAAAACATGAGCATGAGGCGCATGTATTGCTTGATTTAGTGTTTTCATTGATGTCAAAATTGTTATGATCATTCTAGAATAATTTGGAAGTATTTTTGGTGACATATGAATAAAGTAAATTAGTCTAGAAATTATGGTTATACAGGAAATTGGTTAAGTATTTCCTCTAGTTGTTTTGTGGTTTAATGCGTTAGTGTTTTAGGTCTGCACTCTAACACACACAGAGATATCACTGTATGATTTTTGATATATTTTTTTAGATCATTAGGTGTAGCTACATTCAATATTTGGTGATATTCGATGAAGTTTCTTGAAAGATATGTATGACAGTGTTTAACCTTGTATATTGTAGTCATTCCTTGTACAATGTATCATTGTGGTAGATTCTACATTTCTTCGTGGAAAATTATTTTGTTCTATGATGATGAGGATAAGCTATTAGTTATCGGCTAAATAGGAATTCAAATATAGATCGAGCTTTAAGGTTGAATGTTTGGAAAATTGTACGAAGGTTTTGTGTTTAGTTATATTTTTGGGGCAACCTAGCACATTCAATGTTTTGTGGAGGACAAGAAAGTAATTTTATCTTATGTGGGATTTATATTTGGTCCATGCTGACCTATCTTGATGAAAATTGAATTTTGAATTAATGCACAAAGTGTGGATAAAATGTTTTGAGGACGACACGCTTAATTTTGTGTGTTACTTCTAATTAGGTTGACCTAATTAAAGTTACACTTGATATGGATATATATATATATAAGAGATTAAATTCAAAATTTGAGAGATTCAGAGATGAGAAGATAGGATGATGAAGAGATAGAAAATTGTATGCGACTATTAAGAGATATATGACATGTATGGTGTTCCACCTACATGTGTGTGATGCAGAATTGAGAAGATCGTGAAAAAAGTAGAATATTGATTCAGATTAGTGTGAAGATCATTTTATACTTCATTGGAACTGTAATCTAGTATATGATAGATTTTATTGTATCAATTCAAAAAGGTTGTATAGCCACCCCTTCTTTGTTCCTTCTCTTTCTTTGTGGGTAGTGAGTTCACTTGGATAGTGAGTCCACTTGGCAATGAGCCTTAATGTAATATCTTATATCTAGATATAATATCTTGTGAGCTAACCATTATTGTGGTTTTTCCTTTTTTAGGATTTCAACATAAAAAAACTAGTGTCCATGTGTCATGTGATTTTTTGGATGTCTTCATGCTTTCATACATCTTTGCAGTTATATTTTTTCTAATAATTGGATGCCTTATGCTTAATTGGTTTAAATGAATATTGATTCATCCCCCTCTTAGTATTTTGAGTGTTCAACATGAGATTCATGATAATCCTATTTAGCAAGTGATGAGTGAAGAATATTCCACTATTTTTACCTTATAATTTCCTTTTTATTTGTGTCCCTATCCATATTCCTGTCGTCATTTCTTGAAGGAACCTTAGTATTTAATAAAATAGGGAAAAGAAATTGGGATTAATGAATTACTGAAAATCATGATAAATCTGATTATTTTGTGTCCAAATGGCAGGAGATAGTTTGAAATGGAGTTAATTTTTTTTACAAACATGAGGACCTCGAGAGATCGGTGGAGCGATATTAGCAAGATTTTGTTAAGACTGATTATTTTGGTTAAATTATTTTGATTTAGCATTAAAAGTGGTTTGCGACCCTTTATCATTTTTAGACTCTTGTTTGTGAGTGGCCGATAGGTCAAATGAACAAACAAACATATATGTTGTTTATAGCATGATCGATACATATATATATATATATGCGTGTATGGTGAAAACTGATAGATATATACATAATCAAAATCAGACTTGGGTGAAAAAAGATCCGCATTTATTCTATTTATGTAATTCAATTGAATGATAGCTAGCATGGAGTAGTTTCATATATGTGAGAGTCATCATTCAATAACCATCGAAGGCAGGGCCCACTTCCTCGATTGTTGGTGATCTTGATAGTAGATTTATACGTGTGCTAATGTATGTTTTATAGCTATTTGATTAGTTTGATTTTTGTATTATTCATTTGATCTTCATTTCTATATTATTCATTTGATTTTCATCTATGTAATTCATTTCTACAACCATGTTATTTTACATCGATTCATTTAAATACTTGCTAGTATGATCTTTATTGATTTATTCAACATCTATCAGTGTGTATGTTTCATTAGTTATCTATTATCAGTGTTAAGAATAGTTAGATGCAGAATGACAGATTTATAAAGAGCTAAAAAGTAGAATAATTAATTGATCTATTGTATAATCAATAACTCTAATTTTATTTATGTTATGCCAAGATATATTTTTCATTTTTCTATATAGAGTTTCAGGTATGTTCTATCATGTGCCAGTAATATGTTTCTATTGCAGAAGTATTTCTTTACAGGTTCATGTCACATCTATGATATGAAATCTACCAATTGGAATTATGTTGAATCATAGGTTACACTATTTTTCATCCATCAACCCTTGGTTTATTAATTGTATCTCTTTGGCATATTGCCACAACACGGTTCAAAAGCCTACGTTCTCAGTGTAGACTTGGAAAATATATCGACACACTTAGTCCTGATTAGTAACATCATTTCATCCTAAATCATATTCTCAGCTTATCATCACCTTTCATCCCTTAATTAAATAAATCATTATTTATTTAATTAGGTCTTTCTCATTTGTTGATTAAATTAATCAATTTTATTTTATTAACCCTATATCTCTGTTTATTTGAATAATTCATTTTATTTAAATTAAAATCTCTAAAGTCCATTTAAATTAAATAAATTCATCTTTATTTGATTTAACACTAACATCATCCCCTTTAGCTAAATAAATCAAAAATATTTATTTAACTAAATCTAAAATCATTTTCTATCTCCTTTTGATTTATTTCAACCCATAAATATAAATCAAATAGGTCACATCTCCTAAATTCTTAATTAAATTAATTAAACTTTGATTCATTTAATCGTAATCTATGTCACATCCTCTAGAGAATGAAACTTGCACATGAAAATAGATTTAATTCATTTATTAAATCTCTTATTTTCCTTCACATGGCATAAAAGGGGAATATTCCTTCAAATTTGAATTCAAATCCAAGTAGATTTGTATATCCAACAAAGCATTCACTCCCCTCTTACATGTCCTTACAGTGCATTGAGCCAAGTGGAATTTAAGTCATTATTTTCTCCCTCCAACAAGTCATTTCACAAGTTTGAAATTCCACCTAATATCATTTATTGGATCTTTTATCAAAATTTGCACAACCATCAACCATTCACATCTTGACAAATGGCACTTGGCCATTGGGTGTTGAATGATCCTAGTGGAGCTTTTATTTTTCTTCCCCTCTGTGGTATGTTTTTGTATTACCTTTTACTGGTCTGGATCTTGGGCTTTTTCTTTCCGAGTGTTGACTTGTTATCGGCGGTGGTCAGTCACCTAAGTGGTGTTTTATCCCTCTTGTGTTGTGACTTTACGGGCCCCTTTTACCTGATCTTTCAGTTTTTGAGTCTTGACCTTATTGTTCCTATGGTATTGGGCTGACGAATTGCTATAAATTAACCATTGAATAATATTTTGCCCTCAAGGGTCATTTCCCCATCCACCTAGTCAGTCCCCTTCTTTCAGAATAATTGTTTTCGCATGTGCAGATTACCTTGTCGTCAGATGAAATAATTCTAATCTTAACCATTCCTCGCATACCTCACAAGGTCTTTGCTTACATCATGAGAAATAGAGTGAGGCTTCCGAGATGCTGCCACCTGTTGCATTTGATGGTGAAGACTGGTGTTGATCCCTAACCGAGGATAGATGTTGATGCCGACAGCTATTACATATTGATGCATCACGGTTGTTCATTGCTGACCTTGTGCGTTTAAATCTTCAGTCACAATAATGTTGCGAGGTGCACGATTTGTTGATGCATGGACGCCAATGTTATACGATGGATGAGCGTGGTGGGACCCATTCCATGCTGATGTGGTAGATGGAAGGCAGATGTGGCATATTCAAATTATTTTGACTTAATCTGAGTCGTTCTCCTAGCCAGCATTGCTTTTGATCAACGGCTCGGTTTTAAATGAACTAGTGTTGTACTATAGCCATTTTATCTCACGCAAGTGAGTAGTAATGGTCAATTTTGACTCGGCCTACATAATTAAATGGCTAAAAGACCAGTAAATTACTATTTCAGAGCTGTGTTTCTTGATTGAGGAAGGATTGTCTGGTGCCAAAAGAGACAGCCATTATTGCAATTCTCTAGTCTCACTGCATTTGACACTCTGCAAAAGAAACCATGGTGGCTTTCAATTGGTCATCTGAGGAGGATTTCAAGTCATGGAAAAAGGTGTTCACTGATGAACTTGAATTGTGAATGTCCTGGTCAAGAATTGCAATTTGGTCATGTAAACTACGGGTCTAGCCTTAGATAATATACTTTAAAAATGCATTCTCTTTTTGAATTCAAGTACAAGAGGTTGAAGTGGGATAAGTGCAAAAAATGGTTAAATGATGCTTTGGCGTAAGGTGTGCGACTCTCAGAGCAATGGTTTCTTCCTCCACAACAAACTAATGATCACTATTATTTTGGCTTTTCCTCCCCTACCAACAAATGATGTAAAGATAATTGATTAGGGATTAGCGGTCCAGTAAAAAATGGACATGTGTATTCTCCAGCCTGAAGCTTGTTGGCTCCCTTATTCTTATAAAAGGGAATTCTAGGCCGAGAGAAAGGTCTGTTGAAATCACTCAAGATACGTAAGATAAGAGTCAAGTAGTACAGAGAGAAAAATATGTCCAGGTTTTGAAGTTTTGAGTTAGATTTGAGAACTTATTAAATCATGGGGTTCTTGAGCATACTTGTGTTAACCTTGTGATTGTTTTGAGTTTATTTTCTCTCCTATTGTAATAGTTTGCATGAATTATTAATGAAGTATCTATCCAAGATGATGTTCATTAATCTCTATTTTTTATTTACTATGGATTATGTTTAACTATAGCTCTGGTTCAAAGAACCGATTAAATGCTTCAGTTATCCAGTAAGTTTATGTGAATTAACACATAGGATTTATCAAGGAGTAATAAATTCAAGTACTGATATATGGATTGTAATGCTATTCATACATATCATAGATGCTTTAGATGAAATCTACCTTGTAGTTCAGTTTCCTTTTTGACTTCGTGCTTTAGGATATGGCATTGGAATTCTGACTGCTTTTCGTCCTTTGTATTTTGTGTTGTGGCTTCAGGAAATTTTATTCAAAATAATTCATATCAGTACACTTAGGTATAGTTTCGATTCTATGTTAAATAGATCTGAACTCTTTTAAAAAATAGCCAATTTCTTGAAGGTTTATCTCATTTAACAATGGTGAGAATTATCTGTTGTTTGTCTATAATACGAGTAAATCATTTCAATCATAAATGACAACATATTTTAGGAAAACACTCCTGGATCTTACAAAGTCTGAAGTGTAGGAGAAATAGCAGCTTTCATTTTTGTTTTCTCGTTAAGTTGGCACAAAGCTTTCAAGACTTTAACAATTGAGCGGGTAAGTTCATAGGAGCTCTTGTAAAGTCTGCTTGGGTTACAAAATTAAAAAAAATGCCAACAAAATGGTGACTCTGCTGGAGAACTGACAAATGAAAAGTCTCTAAGTGTAGATCTGGTCTAAGTCAGAGTCAATTTTATATTATAATTATTTTGTCCTATCACTATGTTTATTATGATGAGCACATGCATCTAGTTTTCCTGTGTTCCTTGTCAATGTGTCGGGTGATGTTTGAAATCTTGTCCAAAGTCACGAGTGCAAAAGTGAAGTGCAAACACTTCATCATTCCCAATATTTTGGGTGGCGACTCTAATATCTCAAACAACAAGTTTCACACAAAGTGCTACAAGCAACGTGCAAGGGAAAGTTCTCAAACACCTGAGGGCATGAAGAAGACAAGAAATTATACAAAAAATAATCCTGGGCCAATGATAGAGCTCGAGCGAGGATAGGACAAAAAATGGGTAAAAGTAAATGATACCCCAAGTAAGTCTGTTTCATCTCCTATTGCTTTTTTGCCTACTTTAAATAGCGAGATGAATAGTGCTTTTGTAATTTAAAATTGCTCAAATACTATTATGTCTAAATTGGATCAAGGTAGTTTTCCTTTCGAAATAACACGAGAAATTGAAGCTGATATGTCTAAAGAGGAGGAGCGATGGGATTTCTAGGAACAAGATAAAATGTTCCCGAAAGCCACAACACCTGGTACCATGTCTGTTTTCACTGGGAAAAATTTAAAACCCAGAGGAATACCTCTAAGTGAGGAGGTACCTTTCATTCAAAAAGAATATTAGGTAGAACAGCCTTATTATACCCCCGCTCCTAGTGAGGCAAGGGATATTCTTCAAAATGAGATGGACATAGACAAGGATATGCAGATCCTGATTGAGGAAGAAAGAAGGTTGATAGAGGAAGAAGATAATAGAGATAGAATAAGAAAAGAAAATTTGGAGAAATGTCGGGATAAGTAGCTCGAAAGAAATGCTCAAAAGAAAAAGGTTGAGAAGATGAGGGAAGAGGCTGCTAAGAGAAAAGCCTTTGAGGAAAGGGTGGCCAAGGCAACTGCCGAAAGGGCATATGAAATACCTAAAGTAACAATCTCAATGGGAATTTTTGCTACTCCCACATATACTTCATCTACTCTATCTACCAAAGGTGTTGATGCATCTATGGGATCTAAGAAGATAACCTTTCAAGACCATGGGAAAGCCCATATTGACCAGTCTAGAAAAAATTCTCAAGGTTTTTCAAATTGCAAGAATTCTGCTAATACTAATGATGGACTAAATATTATGGTAGGCAAGGAAGTGGGAATTAATCTCAGATCATCAGATTTCCCATAGAACCTTGAGCTCTTAAGGTTACAACTATTGAATGATCAATCACAAGCTAACTTGAGAAAAGCTGAAATAGAAGCTTCCAATATTGAAATGGCACGAAAGATAGCATTTCTTAAGATGTCTTCACCCACCCCTCAAGCTTTTGGTTCGAGTAATAGTGAAAATGAGTCATTGAACAAGACGTCCGAGAAGCAAGCATCTAAAGAGGTTTTTAGTGGTAATCAAGGTGGTGGAGGTGTAGGTAGCCATAAGATTACCAGCACATACTCAGAGAATGAAGATGGAAGCACTACAAAGGATAAGCAATCAGATAGTGGCAAGAGAGGTAAAGGTGGGGATGACAAGAAAGGCATTGAGCCACAAAATACCTCCATGAATGGACGTGGAGGCAGGGCACCTCAAGTTGATAGATATAGGCAATTGTACTTTGATAATATTAGGGGGTATCCAAATCCAGTCCCAGATAATGCACAAAAACGTCTCCCAAAATTCACTGGTAATAACACTTTCAGTGGAGAAGACCATTTAAAATATTTTCAAGGCTTTGTCGAAGATTTTGAACTCTGGGATGATGATGTAGCTTTGAAATATTTTATGCAATCATTGGTGGAGGAAGCTAGGGATTGGTACGGAGGGTTACCTGGTGGTAGTATTGATTCCAAAGATGCCTTTTTTAAAGTTATGAGGGAACAGTATGGGGATCAGACCGATCCTAGATTTAAGTTGAATGACTTCAATAATATTACTAAGGGGCACAATGAACTAGTTACTGAGTTTAATGCATGTTTCCAAAAGGCTATGACAAGGGTCCTTGCATACCTAAGATCCAATGAAAGTGCATGTTTAGTTGTGTACTGTAACGCCTATGATGCTAAAATGTGTTATTTACTGAGAGATCAAGATCCTCATAATTTAAGGTAGGCATATAAGATGGCGGTTAACATTGAAAATAATAGAAGGGATTCAGGTAAAGTGGGAAGAAGAGAGGATCCTAAAGCTTTTAAGAGCACGAAAAATCAAACAAAGAAAGTTGGTAAACCCACTGCATCTGATGATAAGATAGATCAGGCTCTTACTCTGTTGTAGAAACAAGAAAAGAATGATAAGCCTCACTTCCAAAGAAATGAGAGACCCCCAAGGTTACAGGATTATCCTTACAATACTAATTGGAATAATGGTAAACCCCTTCAAGGAAACTAGAGAAATAACCAAGTTCCACCTGACCCTTTACAAAGGCAGTTAGTGAATAATGCAGAAAATCTACCATGGTGTGAGGTATGTGGAATGCCACATTCTTCACAATAGTGTGCAGTAGCACAATCAATGGTGGACTCTCAGGATGACCAGGGAGACTCCCAACCTCCCCAAGACCAGGACATAATGACTAATGTATTATTAGGTCCAGCTAATTTGGCCTATGATGATTACTCCTCAGAAGATGAGCCTTATTCCCAGGATGTTAATTCTTAGAGGCAACAAAATGAAATACATCATCAGCAAGTGTTTCCAAATGAAGGAGATAATGATGATTGTTTTTTGAATGAGTTTGAGATAGATGATACGGTGTTGAGGAGACCTTCTGATGAAGAAATTGAAAAATACACTATGGATTTGGTTTCCAGGGCAAGAAATAATATACAACTATGAAATAGAGTTGTCCCTGGTGATTTTGGTAAACCTTGCAATTTGTTCATAAAGGAGAAGGAGGTGATTCAGCCAAAGGAAAGTTTGGAGGCCAAAAATGTAGATCCAAGGCCTAAGGAGATAAGAGAACCCAGGATATGGGGAAAAAAGGTAGACAAGGCCAAAGAAAATAGTGAAGTTGTACTTCAAAACAACAAGGATAGTAACCAGAAGTCTTCTAGTAAAGGAACTGCAAAAGAAAGAGAAAAGGTAATTCCTGAAAAGGCATGATTTCCTGATTTACCAAAGTATACATCAATAGATATGTTCCAAGTGCTCTCACAAGTTAGGGTTACTATTCCATTCTTAGAAATGATGAGAATAGATGAGCATAAAGACAAGACTATTGCACTCATAAATAGTATTCCCACAAACAGAAAAGATGTAGTCTCTAATCAAGATGATACAAAGAAGCAAAAGATAGTGGAAGAAGTCACCATAGAGAGTCTACAAATATACTTAGGGACTACTGTTATAGCTAACCAAAATCATGTCAATCCTTTTTTCTTGAGTTTAATAATTGATGGAAAAAGGATGAGAAATTGCATGATTGATTCAAGAGCATCTAACAATGTGATGCCAGTGAAAATAATGCCTGCAATGGGACTGACAATCGATAGTTTATATGGTAAGTGATATGCAATGGACTCTAGGGAAGTACCTATTATAGGTATCATAAATGATGTTTCATCTAGATTAGCAGATTTTCCTGAAAAAGAATTACATATGAGTGTTACGGTGGTAGATATTCCACCAACCTATGGTATGTTGTCGTCTCGGCCTTGGAGTGCTTCAATGGGTGGAAGCATATAATGTGATTTATCTTTTTCCACATTTTCTATTGAACAGAAAGATGTTAAGGTAGATAGGGAGAAAAGAGCCCCCCACATGATTGAAAAGGTGGAATAATCATCAGAACCTATCAAAATTATCTTTGTAGAAACTGATTTGGAGAACTTCCGTGTTGAGGAAGATAGAAAAGAAGAAAATACCCGACCAACACCTATTGATAAAGAAGCTTCGAAAGAGTTATCAGAAGGAGATTTATGGATCATGCATTTTGATGGAGCTTGCTCCAAAGAAGGCTCAAGAGCAGGAATATTTTTCATTTCCCCACAAGGTAAAACTTTCAAGTATTCATTCTTATTGCAATTTGCTTGTACTAATAATGTTGTTGAGTATGAAGCTCTCATACTTGGTCTGAAGATAGCCTCAAAACATGGTATTAAGGTGTTAAAGGTTTTGGTGGACTCTGAGTTAGTTGTTTCCCAAATTAGATCCCTCTTTGTAGCTAAGGATAAGAGGCTTAGACAATATCGAAATGCGGTATGGGACACTATTGAAGGGTTTAGTGCTTTTGGTATTGAATGGGTTGAGAGAGGACAGAATGCTAGAGAAAACTTGCTAGAAAACATTGTTGTTAAACTTGACAATGTCACTTTTGGTGGCATCTCACAAATAGAAGTATAAACTAGGCCTACAGTGCATGATAATGTATGCAACTGGCAAGTGTTTGATAATGACACTGATATTTTGAAGTTTTTGCATTGTGTGGATCAATATGAAAGCCAAGAAATTGACTTTGGCTCATTTGTAACTAATGTTGATGGTAAGGAGACCTTGTTCGGAAATGAGGTCATCCAGCTTAAAACAAACACTATCCCTAGAGGTTTGGTTGCACTTGAGAGGGTATTTAATGGTCCTAATATGTCAAAAGTGAAGTGAGCATCATCTCACAAGGATGATCTAGAAGAAGTAAACTTAGGAATATAAATTGCTCCTAAGAATGTCTATATTGGAAAGAAAATGAAGCCTCGGGTTAGAAGCATGTTGATTACCTTGTTTTAGAAATATAGACATCTTTTTGCCTAGTCATATGAAGACCTTAAAGCATACAGGGAGGATATATTTTAGCATGAGATCCCATTAAAACCTGATATGAAACCTTTCAGGCAAAAGCAGAGACCTATCAATCCTACCCTGCAAACTAAAATGCAAGAAGAGCTTGCTAAATTAAGGGAGGCAGGAATTATCAAACCAATTAGACACTCATCTTGGGTCTCTAATTTGGTATGTGTTAGAAAGAAGAATGGGGATATTAGGTTATGTGTTGATTTTAGGAACCTGAATGTGGCCTCTTTAAAAGACAATTACCCATTGCCTAATATGGAGGCTATGTTGCATAAAGTCACAGGGTGTGAGTTACTATCATTGATGGATGTCTTTTCTGGTTACAATCGGGTCATGGTTAAGGAGACTGAGCAATTTATGACTTCTTTCACTACGCCATGGGGTACATATGTGTATGTCAGAATGCCTTTTGAATTGATAAATGTTGGTGCAACCTTTCAAAGAGCAATGGATCTGGCTTTTGCATGTTTTGTTGATCTTTTCCTTACAATTTATCAAGATGACATTACTGCCCATAGTAAGAAAGAAGAGGACCATTGTACCCATCTAGAAAAAAAAATTGTTAGAGCTTTGGAATATGGGATATCCCCTAATCCCAGAAAATGTACATTTGGGGTGAAAGAAGGAAAATTGCTAGGACATATTGTTTCAAAAGATGGAATTCGGATTGACCCCGAAAGAGTGGCTGCTATTGACAAGATCATACAGCCAAAAAATGTAAAAGGTATCCAGTCTTTCTTTGGACAAATAAATTTTTTGAGAAGGTTTGTCACAAACTTTGCTGAAATTGTCCACCCAATATCTGAGATGTTGAGGAAGGGAGAAAAAATAGTCTGGACAGGGGAACCATCTGAAGCCTTTTAGGCTATCAAAGATGCAATTAAGCAGACACCTATCCTCAAATCCCCAAATTATTCAAAACCATTCCAGTTATTCACTTTTGCCTCTTTTCATACTATAGCTGGTGTACTGTTACAGAAGAACAATGATAGTTTTGAGCAACCAATTGCATTTTTTAGTAAGTCATTACAAGCTACAGAATTAAAATATGACATATCTGAGAAGCAGGCATATGCCTTGGTAAAGGCAATGAAGAATTTCAAACCTTACCTAATGGGAGCAGTTGTTGTTTCCTATGTACCAACTGCCGCATTCAAAGATATCTTCACCCAGCAAGAGACTACAGGAAGAAGGTGCAGATGGATTAACAGAATCCAAGAATTTAATATTGACATACAGATTACTAAGCTTGTAAGGGGTTAGGGCCTAGCCAAATTAATGGCTGAGGAAAATCTAGAAGTAAATCAGATTAACCAAATAGAGCAACAGAATATTGCACCTATTTGTGACATGCAAACTTGTGGATGGTACAGGAGGATTGTGGAGTACTTGTAGACAATGCAATGTCCTAAAGGCATGCCCCTTACTAAAAAAGAGCCCTTAAATTATGAGCAATCAGATATGTCATTATTGATGGTGAACTATGGTGGAGAAACCCTGAGGGCATTATACTTAGATGTGTCAATGGAGATCAAGCTGAGGATCTGCTGGTAGAAATGCATAAGGGAGTTTGCGGAGACAATTATATGGCTAAGACAACAACTAATAAGATTCTAAGGGCAGGATATTGGTGGCCTACTGTATTCAAGGATGCACATAGATATGTTATAAAATGTGATGCCTATCAGAGATTCGTCGAAAAGTTAAAATTTTCTAGAAATTTACCATTAAGACCTGTGTCTATTTCTGCTCCTTTCCAACAATGGGGTATAGATTCTATAGGAGAAATATCTAAAAAATCTAGTGGAGGACATGCATGGATATTGGTAGCTACGGATTATTTCACTAAGTGGATTGAAGAAATTCCAGGTAGAAGGGCCACAAGCAAAGTTTTTATTGACTTTCTAACTGAAAATATTTTGAGTCAATTTAGGGTGCCTAAATGGATTGTTTCAGACAATCCAATGTGTTTCAGATCAGAGGAATTTGTAATTTTTTGCAATTAGTATGGCATCACTGTTTCATATTCATCCCCTTATCACCCCCAAGGAAATGGACAGGCAAAATCTAGCAACAAGAGTTTGATGAAAATTATTAAGTGTATGATAGAAAAGAAAAAAAGGACATGGGATTCAAAACTAAAGCTAGCACTATGAGCTGATAGGAATAATGTTAAAAAGGCAATTGGTCATTCACCTTTCAATTTAGTCTATGGGACGGAGGCACGCATTCCTCAGAATAACTTGTTGAAAATGTATAAATTTGTCCAGGAATATGATGATGATGTGTGTGACGAGATGCAACATAGGATGGAAGAGTTGAGTCAACTAGATGAAACTAGAAGGGAAGCACATAAAATAAATGAGGTTGCAGCTTCAGGTAAAGCACCTTTATGATAGAAAGGCAGTAGAGAGAAAATTTGATGTTGGAAAAATGGTGCTGCTTTGGAATGCTAGATCAAAAGACAAGGGCAAACATGGCAAGTTTGACCCCCTTTGGTTGGGCCCTTATATTGTTATTAATACACATGGGGAAGATTCATATTTTTTACAATAACTTACAGGTGAGGTTCTTGAGCTGCCAGTACATGGACAGTTCTTGAAATACTATTTCTCTTGAAATAGCTCTTTTCCATGTACGTTGTGCAGTCCTATAAATAGTGTATATAGGTTGGTTATTTTTGCTTTGTGGTTGTTTGTGTAGACATGGAAAATGTACATTTTTGGTTCGGCACACTGGATCCCGATTTACTAACATCGTTTCATCCTAAATCACCTTCTCGGCCTGTCATCACCTTTAATTAAATAAATCATTGTTTATTTGATTAAGTCTTCCTCCTCCAGTGATTAAATTAATCAATTTAATTTAATTAATCATTTGTTTAATTACATAAATCATTTTATTTGATTAAAATCTCTAAAGTCCTTTTATTAAATTAAATAAATTAAACCTTATTTGATTTAATCTAACATATTCCTCCTTAGTTAAATAAATCAAATCATTTATTTAATTAATCATTTCCTCTCAATTCTGATTTAAATTAATTCATTTATTTGAGTCAAAATTGTCAAATCATCTAATCTCTCATTAAATTAATCAAATTCTTGATTAAGTTAATCCCTATCACTAAAATTCTCTAGAGAATGCAACTTGCACATGAAAATAGATTTAATTGATTTATTAAATCTCTATTTTCTCTCAACATGGCATAAAAGGGGAATATTCCCTCAAATTTGAATTCAAATTCAAATGGGTTTGGTCCTTCCAACAAGGCATTCAATGCCTCTTACATGTCCTTGTGCATTGAGCCAAGTGACATTAACTCCATTCCTCTTTCCCTCTCACATGTCACATTCAAATTTCAAATTTGAATCCAATAGCATTTATCATGCACATTGACCAAAATGTGCTCATTCCTCATCCAATCACATGTGGACAAGTGGCACAATGCCATTGGATTATCTTTTATCCCACATTGCTCAGTTTCACTCTCTCTTCCATTTTGGAAATCTATAAATGAGACACTCTTCTTCTCATTCTAATATCCACAATTTGAGTAGACTTACTATAATCAAATCCATCATCATCCACAATCTTCATGCAAAGTTACTCTCTTCAATTGAGAACTAATTTTGCTCTTTTCATCCAAGCATTCATCATTTTCACATTTGCACCAAGGTTATGCTCAAATCTCTTTGGAAATTTGACCATTTCTAGATCATCTTCATTGCAACCTAGGAATTGGGAAAGGGCCAATTGCAACACTCCATTGGCACCAATTCTCCCATGGGATCACCATGCTATTAGCTTAATTAGGATTAATGCTCTTTCATTTAAACTTTTGTTTGTTCTTCATTTCCTAATTTTAGTTTGAATAGATGGATTTTGTGGGGAACTTCTCACTCTTGTATGCATTTGGATCTAACATCTAACCATATTTGTTGTCTTTGAACATTTGCAGGTTTAGGGGTTCATAGTTTGTTTGTTTGTTTTGTCTAGGCTTGTTCCTAGTTTTGGGTTCTCTCCATATCTGGTCTGCATAACCATAGATTCTAGATTCTTGCTATGCCCATAGGGGGAATACATCCCCAGTCGGAGCCACTGGTGGAGCTTTTATTGTTCTTCCCCTCTGTGTTATGTTTTTACGTTACCTTTTACTAGTCTGGATCTTGGGCTTTTTCTTTTCGCGTGTTGACTTGTTATCGGCGGTGGTCGGTCACCTAAGTGGTGTTTTATCCCACTTGTGTCGTGACTTTACCAGTCCCTTTTACCCAAACTTTCGGTTTTTGCATCTTGACCTTATTGTTCCTATGGTATTGGACCAATGAATTGCTATAAATTAACCATTGAATAATATTTTGACCTCGAGGGTCATTTCCCCGTCCACTTAGCCTGTCCCCTTCTTTAAGAATAACTATTTTCTCATGTGCAGATTACTTGGCCGTCGGATGAAATAATTCTAATCTTAACCGTTCCTCGCATATCTTGCAAGGTCTTTGCTTATGTCATGAGAAATAGCACGAGGCTTGCAAGATGATGCCACCTGTTGCATTTGATGGCGGAGACTGGTGCTGATCGCTGACCGAGGATGGATGTTGATGCCAATAGCTATTACATACTGATGCATCACAGTCATTCATCGCTGACCTCGCACGTTTAAAACTTCAGTCAAAATAATGTTGTGAGGTGCATAATTTGTTGACGCATGGACGCCAATGTTATATGATGGACGAGCATGGTGGGACCCATTCTATGATGATGTGGTAGATGGAAGGCAGATGTGGCATATTCAAATTGTTTTGACTTAATCTGAGCCATTCTCCTAGCCAGCATTGCTTTTGATCAATGGCTCGGTTTTAAATGAAATGGTGTTGTACTATAGCCATTTTATCTCGCGTGAGTGAGTAGTAATGGTCGATTTTGACTCAGCCTGCATAATTAAATGCCTAAAAGACTAGTAATTTACTATTTTAGAGTTGCGTTTCTTGATTGAGGAAGGATTTTCTGGTACCGAAGGAGACAACCATTATTGCAATTCTCTAGTCTCACTGCATTTCACACTCTGCAAAAGAAACTATGGTGTCTTTCAATTGGTCGTCTGAGGAGGATTTTGAGTCATGGAAAAAGGTGTTCATTGATGAACTTGAATTGTGAATGTTCTGGTCAAGAATTGCAATTTGGTCATGTAAACTACGGGTCTAGCCTTAGATAATATACTTTAAAAATGCATCTCTTTTCGAATTCAAGTATAGGAGGTTGAAGTGGGATAAGTGAAAAAAATGGTTAAATGATTCTTTGGCATAAGGTGTTCAACTCTCGGAGCAACAGTTTCTTCCTCCACAACAAACTAATGATCACTATTATTTTGGATTTTCCTCCCCTACCAACAAATGATGTAAAGATAACTGATTGGGGATTAGCGGTCCAGTAAAAAATGGACATGTGTATTCTCCGGCCTGAAGCTTGTTGGCTCCCTTATTCTTATAAAAGGGAATTCTAGGCTGAGAGAAAGGTCTGTTGAAATGACTCAAGATACGAAAGATAAGAGTCAAGTAGTACAGAGAGAAAAATATTTCCAAGTTTTGAAGTTTTGAGTCAGATTTGAGAAGTTAGTAAATCATGGGGTTCTTGAGCATACTTGTGTTAACCTTGTGATGTTTTTGAGTTTATTTTCTCTCCTATTGTAATATTTTGGATGAATTATTAATGAAGTATCTATCCAATATGATGTTCATTAATCTCCATTTTCTATTTACTATGGATTATGTTTAACTATAGCTCTGGTTCAAAGAACCAGTTAAATGCTTCAGTTATCCAGTAAGTTTATGCGAATTAACACATAGGACTTATCAAGGAGTAATAAATTCAAGTACTGATATATGGATTGTAATGCTATTCATACATATCATAGATGCTTCAGATGAAATCTACCCTGTAGTTCAGTTTCCTTTTTGACTCCGTGCTTTAGGATATGGCACTGGAATTCTGACTGCTTTTCATCCTTTGTATTTTGTGTTATGGCTTCAGGAAATTTTATTCAAAATAGCTCATATCAGTACACTTAGGTATAGTTTCAATTCTCTATTAAATAGATCTGAACTCTTTTAAGAAACAACCAATTTCTTGAAGGTTTATCTGGTTTAACAATGGTGAGAATTATCTGTTGTTTGTCTATAACACGAGTAAATCATTTCAATCATAAATGACAACATATTTTAGGAAAACCCTCCTGGATCTTACAGAGTCCAAAGTGTAGTAGAAATAGCAGCTTTCATTGTTGTTTTCTCATTAAGTTGGCACAGAGCTTTCAATACTCTAACAATTGAGCTGGGCAAGTTCATAGGAGCTCTTGTAAAGTCTACTTGGGTTGTTAGAAAATTAAAAAAAAATGCCAACAGATCCCACATTGCTTAATTTCATTCATTCTTCCAACTTGGAAATCTATAAATGAGAGGCTCTTCTCCTCATTCTTCATCCACAATCTAGAGAAAAGTTACTCTCTTCACATTGAGAGCTAATTTTATCCATTTCATATCAAGCGTTCATTATTTTCATGTTTTCATAGCAAGGTTATGCCAAAATTTCATCAAGAAGCTCCAATCATCCATAAATTATCACAAATCTTACAAAGGAGTTGGGAAAGGGCCAATTTGTAGACACAATTGGCACCAACTCCCCCATGGGATCAAGAGTTTGCATTGCTTAATTAGGATTTCATTTATCTTTTATGCTTGTTCTTCCTTTTTTCCTATTATTGAGCATTGTAGATGGATTTCATGGGGAATCCTTGTTCTTTCTTGAATCATAATAGGGATAGTAGAGGAAGATTCATTAGGAAAGAAAGCGGAAGTAATTCACAACCCAAAAAACCCAAAAATAAGTCAGCACCATCCATTGAGAATCCACAACCTAAAGAATTGCAAGATAAGTCAAAATTGCTCATTAAGGGAAGTAGCTCAACACAAGAGGAAGTGAAAGCTAAATTTGCCTCATTATAATTACCCAAACCTGATCTAGAGAAGTGTTCTATTGATACCACTATTTTCCAAACACCCGGAAATACCCAACCAAGCTCTTCTAAAATATTACACAAAAAGTTTGAACAATTTTTCCAGGAGTCTTACGGGGAAAAAGTTGGTCAATTTTCCGAAGAAGGCCACAAGCCATTTGAAACTTATTTTATCCCTTGGGCATTACAAGTCATGGATCCCAACAACAACAAAAATGATAACAACATCAATAACAACAATCACAATAGAGCATTAGCTAATAATAGTACGGTTACTTTTGAATTTCCAATCACACATCCTGGGAGAGATGCCCTCATGAAGAATATTCCCCATTCTGCTTTGCCCATTTTTCATGGTCTTTCAGTAGAGGATCCTGACATGTTTTTGTTTGAATTTGATGTGTTGTGTCACAACTATGACTATCAAAATGATGCACATAAACTCAAACTATTTCCAGCTACATTAAAGGATGCTGCTATATGATGGTTTATGAACCTTCAGAATATCAGAAAGTGGGAAGTCATGAAGGAGTTATTTTTGAGAAAGTACCATGAATACTACAAAATGAAGGAGGTTTGGGATGAAATTTTCCACATGACTCAAAAGGAAGACGAGTCTGTAGAGGACTACCTTAAACATTTTATGTTTAGTCTTCAACGGTCTCACCAAGAGGGATTAAATGATGATACTATTAAAATGTTATTTCTTAGAGGGATAAGAGATGATGTTATGGATGCATTAAATCTAATAGGAAAAGGGAATATTTCCAAAATAGAATTTGATGATATCTGTGATATTTGCAAGAACTATTCGAGGTTGCATCATTTGGGAAGGAGCTTTCCAAGTAAACCTTATACCACAAACAATATGGCATGTATCATAAAGAGGGAAATATGCAATTTACTTGAAGACCTTAAAAAAAATTTGTTGAATCATATGGGGAAATAGATAGACACTCTTTACACCCATAGGAAGAAAGAAGAAGCTGAGAAGGCTTTCGCCATGTTTTTTCCAACGTGTCACAAGAAGCATGGTAGTGAGGATTGCCCATACAATAGGACAAATATTTCATCCTTAGAAGAAGTTAGTAGGAACTCCATGCTGAAACCTTTTTTTATAGGTATGCCCGAAATGGAATGTTCTGAGGAACCTGTCTATGACATGGCCGCTAGGCGACCTTTTCCACCTCGGGCAATGCACCCTAGTATAATGAATGACTATCTTGTTTTAGGACCTAGCCAATCCAATTCCTATCAATCAGGATGGTATGGGGGTTGGCAACAACCCCCATACCCTCAATGGATGCCACAGTATCAGTATACTTCATAGCCATGGCAACTGGCATGGAGGCCACAACTGCCACAACCATCAACGTATCAACAACAACCATTCCAATTTCCACCTCCTTCTATGGTTAACCCATACCAATAGTCACAACAACTTATTCCAAGTTTTCCATCCTCGGTTGCTCAACCCATCAACCCAACAAACCATTCACCACAACTACCAAGACCTAGATCAATGCCAACCCAACAAAATCCCAACCCCAATAATAAGGTAACTCAACCAATATATAACAATGAGGCAACAAGTTACTCCACTTATCCCATAAACACATTAGAGATAGACAGAGTTCAATTGAGGTCAGGGAAGGCTCTTCGGGGACCCACTATAACGAAAATCAACGAGGACTCAAAAACAAAGCCAACTAAAGAACCTCCTTTTCCAGAATGATTTCAACCTGAACCAATACAAAGGGAGGATTCTCAATCTGAATTTGATTTTGTTAATGAATTACACAATGTTAACATCAAAATTCCTTTGTTGTAGGCCGTCATGGATATTCCCATCTATACAAAAAAAAAATCGCAACCTATGCACCTGAAAGCAAAAAAAGAAGCAGGACCCAAAAACTATTCAATTCATTAGAAAATTGGCAGGCCTTATGCTTGGAAACATAACCATTCCAAATTACTCTGATCCAAGGAGTCCAGACATTAAGGTAACCATTGGTAAAGTAAGTATTCCTAAAACCCTTGTGGATTTAGGTGTTGCAATTAATGTAATGACAAACGAAATGAAGGAAATACTATCTTTAGAAGGACTTAGGCCTACTCCTATAGTTCTTCAAATGTCAAATAGATCTTTGTTCAAGCCTGAAGGTGTAATTGAGGATTGAATCCTTTCTATTGATTCATGGGAATACTCTACTGATTTTGCAGCCAAAAATTAAGTTGGGGGGATACCCCCTAATTTTGGGACGACCTTGGTTAGCAGCTACAGATGCCTTTATCAATTGCTGATCCAAGAACATGGTCATCTCTAATAGAAATCACAAGAAACAACTGACTCTATACCCGCCAACACAACCTTTATTGGAAATAGAGGACCCAGTTTGGGTTGATAGTGACTTGGATGAGTCACTACCAATTCTAACAATTAACAGAGCTTTAGATATGGAGGAACCTATTGAGGATAATTTTCTTGTTAATTTTCTTCAAAATAGGTATACATTTAATGAAATTTTTGAAGGGATGGTCCTCCATTCAGGTATAAATACTCAATGTCCTTTTGGGAATTTTCCATTGGTTGGTAGTTCACGGTTTGTTCAACACTTTATCACACTGCATTAGTTGCTACCCCATAATTGCTTGTACTATTCATTCTTATCTTCTGATAGGCCATCCATTTCATAAGCTTTAGCCATTAACTTACCTGCACAATTTGAAGCTATGGAAATTTTTCCTAATTGTATAGTCAACATTAATCCATAATTAACCCCTAAACAAATCCAATACCTTATTTCCATGCTTAAAACAAACAAAGATGCATTCGCTTGGGAATACCAAGATATGTGTGGCATTCATCCCAATACCTATACCCACCGTATCTACATTGAAGAAGGTAGTCATCCAATTAGGCAACAACAATGTCGGCTCAATCCTGCCTTGCATGAAATAGTTAAGGAGGAATTACAAAAACTATTAAATGTTGGGTTTATATATCCTATTTCAGATAGTCAATGAGTTTCTCCTTTAGTTGCAGTTCCTAAGAAAAATGGTAAATGGAGAATTTGCGTGGATTATAGAGCATTAAATAAATCTACTAAGAAAGATCATTTTCCATTACCATTTATTGATCAAGTGTTGGATACTATTGTAGGTAATAAATTATTTTCTTTTATGGATGGGTTTAGCGATTACAATCAGATTCGCATCGCAACAAAAGATCAAGACAAAACCACTTTCACTTGTCCTTGGGGGACTTTTTCTTATAGAGTCTTTCCATTTGGCTTGTGTAATTCTCCTATTACTTTTCAACGGGTAGTTTAAAGAATCTTTGCGGATCTTGTCAATGACTATGTTGAGGTATATATGGATGATTTTATTGTTCATGGTGATACTTATGAGGAGGCCAAGAGAAATTTAGAAAAAGTACTTAGGTGTTGTATAGATACCAATTTGTCATTGAGTCATGAAAAATGCCATATACTTATGACTAAAGGAATTGTGCTTGGCCATTACATCTCCTTTAAAGGTATACAAGTGGATCCTAAAAAGATCCAAATTATCCAAGACTTGCCCACACCTTCTAGCCAAAAAGATGTTCATATTTTTCTTGGTCATGCAGCGTATTACTGGAGATTTATTCAAAATTTTAGTAAAGTTGCTTCTCCTTTGTTTGCTTTTCTTGCCAAAGACGTTGTTTTCTCCTGGACACTTGAGCGTAAAGAATCCTTTGAGGCCATAAAAATAAAGCTTGTAACCACACTAGTCCTTCGAGGTCCAAATTGGGAACTACCATTTCATATTCATATAGATGCCTCAGATTGTTTGATGGGAGATATACTTGGACAAAAAGAAGATAATATCTTTTACTCCATTTACTACATCAACAAGAATTTCATAGGAGCCAAGGTAAATTACACGGTAACTGAAAAATAATTTTTAGTTGTTGTATATGCAATCAATAAATTTTGACAATATATTACTTGTTATAAAGTTTTTGTCCACACAGATCATTCGGCAATTCAATTTTTAATGAATAAACCTATGGTAACTAGTAGAGTTATTAGATGGTTTCTTTTACTCCAGGAATTTGATATAACTATACTTGATAAGCCTGGTCGAGAAAATGTGGTTGCAAGTTTTTTGTCCAGATTACAACACTCAAACAACGAACCCTCTCCAGTCAATGATGCATTTCCAAATGAGCACCTCTTTGCCATATTAGCAAAGAGCCCATGGTTTACTAATATTGCAAACCTTCTAGTCCCATGCAAGTTTCCACCACACTTTTCTCTATGAGAATGACAGAAGTTGGTTGGACTTAGTGGATAGTATACCTGGATCAATGGATTACTCTTCTGCACTAGCATTGATAATATCATGCGACATTGTGTACCGAAAGATGATGTCTTTGATATAGTTCATGCATGTCATACAGAGCCATATGGGGGACACGTTTTTGCTCAAAGGACTGCCCAAAATATTCTCACTATAGGTTATTATTGGCCTACAATCCACAAAGATTGTAAACACTATGTCCATCATTGTGACAAGTGTCAGCACATGGGCCGACCCACACGATCGAATGAGATGTCTTTACACCCCCAATTGTCCATAGAAATGTTTGAAAAATGGGGCCTTGATTTTGTTGGTCCAATCAACCCACCATCAAGAAACAAGGAGTATATCCTTGTATGCACAAATTATGTAACCAAGTGGGTCAAAGTGGTAGCTTTGAAGCATGCCAGAGATACAAAGGTAGCAGATTTCTTGTATTCTGATATTTTTACAAGGTTTGGTGTACCTCAAGAAATAACCACAAATCAAGGACCACAGTTTACATCTGAGCTCATGTCTACCTTGGTTTGTGAGTATGAGATTCATCATCACAAGTCCTCACCCTATCACCTTCAAGCCAATGGACAAGTAGAAGTCACCAATAGAGAGATCGAGAATATTCTTACTAAGACAGTTGCACTTCATATGCATGATTTGGCTACATGACTTCCTACAGTTATGTGTGCCTATCAAACAATGTGGAAGACCACTACTGGCCTGACCCCTTATGAACTTGTCTATGGTAAGGTCGTCCTTCCCATTGATTTTGAAATAAAACTCTTCGTACTACACTCTAATTGGGTATGAGTCTTTCTGATGCACAAAGGCACACATTGATCAATTACATTCCTTAGATGAATTGCGCTAGGAAGCACTCTTTCACTTTGAGATTGTTCAGAAATAGCGTACCCTATGGCATGACCGTCACATTCACCAATGATCATTCCAACCTGGCGATTGGGCACTTTTATATGATTTCTGCTTCCAAGACTTCAAAGGAAAGTTTCACACATGATGGTTAGGACCCTATGAGATCTAGACCGTATATGACAATGGTGTTGTTCATCTCTATACAGTGGCCTCTGAATGAATAACTCTCCTTGTTAATGGCCACCACCTTAAACTATATAGAAAGCCTCTTTCAAAGGAAGCTTTCCTTCTAGTGGTGGAGAAGGAACTTACTGTTGTTCCTTTCAATATCCTCTGGGATTGATCATTAATAAATGAAAAAAAAAAAGTAATAAAAGATCCAGCACTGAAAACCCTTTTTGGGCATTATTGGTCAGTAAATGTTTGAAAATTAGATTCCATCGAGCATTAACTATTTCATAGACCTAGTGGTGAAAACCAATTTTTTGACACCATTGGGCGGTGGTAGATTGAAAACCAAGCAACCAGTGGTCTATTTTCATAAGAAAAATGATTAAAAAAGAAAAAAACACCTATCCTTTTTCCCGCCAGGATCTTTCTATCCATTTTCCCCCTCCCCTCACTCTCACTTCATTTATTTTTTCCCATTCTTATCATTCTCCCCTTCTTCACTGACTTCTCCATGCCACCCCTTTCTGATTTTCCCTTTCCCTTGACCATGGTTGTTTGTGGCTTACAACCAACAACCATTATCCGGCTGGCGATATCTTCCTATTCTTTTTGGTGATAGGAACTATTGACTCTCTTCTGGCTTAGGTTCCTATCTTTTCTTTGCCAGGAACCGGTGTTCACTTTCTAACATTGGTTGCTACTCTTCGCTGGTGTTAGCAAACTCCTTTCCACTCAATGATTCACTCATTAGCCATTTCTCATTGGTCATCTCGATAAGTTCATTGATGCTCTGCTTAGCTGTCCTACTACTGTCATCTTCTTTTCAGCCAATTGGACATCTCCATTTACTGTACCTCCCAATCTCTTTCCATTATTACCACCTAGCTGTCCCTTTTAAGCGATCTATTGTTGGCGGCTATCATCAGTACCATACGATGTATTTCTTGTCACATCCATCATATTTCCGGTCACATCTTTGCAGATTTCTGATCTCTCGCATCATTTCGGGGCATGCAACTTACCTATTGGTGCTCGTCTCTCGCTTGTGGTAATTGGTAATTGATTTCTCTTTGTTTCTTTCTTTATTTTATTTTATATTATGTGTTTCCTTCTGTCAAGTGACACTTTGCCCCATGGACAGTTCAACCAATCAGCTAGGGGGAAGGGTTGTCCATGTCATCATTTCTTTTGAGGGTTATCACTGCCATTATTTCTGCATTAACCTCTCATTTACTATACTTGTCGTCATTTCATGCCAAGTATTCATTGTTGAATTTAGTTGTTAAACTCCCCCCTAAAAACCATATTGTCTAAGTTTCCGGTGTTGAGTTACAGTAAGTTCCTGTGAACATGGCAAGAGGTCACTGCCCGCATCATGAGCCCATCACCATGCAAATTTTTAAAATTCATGCAAAGCATATGTATAATTTCAGAAGGCTCATTGGGATGTTTATTTCAAACGGCTAAGAGGGTTTGATGAGAGAGTGGCGCTGGAATTCACTCATAATTTTTGCAACCAGAAGGCTACTATTCATGGGTTGGATATCACGATTACTATGGAAAACATTGCTGAAGTTTTTGGACTTCCGTTGAATGGAGAACAATATTTTCCCAAGAAATCTAAGTAGTCTATGGAGTTACAACCGACATGGAAGCAATTTTTGCAAAGAGGTGAATCTGTAGAAATGGTTTCTGGGTAGGGTACCAAACTATAATCTTTACCAAGGCATTGGAGAGAGTTCGCCAAGTACATTATTCATTATATTACTTGTGAAGGAAGGTTTCAGTATATTTTTTCTCAACATTTCAAATTAATGTTGCATTTACGGTAAGGGTTGTTGATCAATATTCCATACTTTCTGTATCAAGCCCTGTAATGAATGTCTAAAATAGTTAGAAGTGGAAACCCCATTGTCTGTCTCACCATGGTTTAATAAAACTTTTGGCAGTCCAAGAATTGAAGTTGTTGACTCCTCCTGGTGATTGGGACTCATTTGTCCATTCTCAGGACAGTGAGGATATTGGACCCACTGAGGAAGAGGAATCTTCCACAGAGGGTTCCTCTAAAGATAATTCTTCGGATGAGGAGTCTAGTTTTAATGAGACACCTAAGAAATCCAATGAGAAGAAAACTAAAGGAAGCCCTAGTGAATCCTCTATACAAACCCAAAAACCTGGAAAAAGAACAACTAGAAGTGCCACAAGGTGAGATGCATCAAAATCCAACAAGCCAAAACCCTCACCTCCAAATGAGAAAAGTTGTGAGAAAAATAAATCCTTAGATCCGACACCCACTGGTCAATCTAGTGATAGGAAGGGAAAGCAAAGGTTAGATGCTTCAACCAAGTTAGATAACCTAGCCTAGGTAGCTGGTAATTTTTTTGGGTCTGAAGAAATAGAAGTCTTATCTGAAGTCACGGGGAAATGAGGAAAATTTCACAGAGAATTTAGTAGGGAAAACTCCAAAGGGAAAAGGAACAGGAATCTAGACAACAAGCCAGTGAGTCTTCAGAAGATTCACCTAGTACTGACTTAGTAAATGAGCTAGATGAAAGTCAACTAGAGCAAACAAAAGATTGAAGGGTTATGACGCCACCAGAAATAAATTAGGAACAAGAAATTGAAAAAAAGGTGGCTCTATAAAAAGAAGCACGGGTTCTAAAGGAACCAATGGATAGTATTGACAATAACCCTTAGACACAAGTCTTGGCAGAATACATTGCCAATGAAGCAGAACAAGAGAATCTAGAGAGAAATGCACCATTTGGTCCTAACCCACATGAGAATGAGAAGATAGATGAATTGATTAAGGATGCGAATGCAAGTTTTCAGACTGAAAGTCTTGAATCCAAAGAGGAATTTGAGAGGGAAGACCCTCCTTCAAGTGTGACAAAAAAATAATTTCAGGATCTGAAAGCTTAATTGAGTAAAGTACAGATAGAAAACTAGACTTTGCATGGATTATTACAAGAAGCTCATTCCACTATCAATTCTCAAGGAAAAGGAATTGGATAACTTGGAGCTGAACTTGATACAATAACAACTTCATAGATATCAATTCAGGACTACCATAGGAAGACATGTATGATGGGTTTGTATAGGAGGATATGGGTAATGGATGAGGATAGGAAGAAGAGGAATATTGGGATGGTGGATTATGATAGAAATGTATGAGTGTTGGATTAGGATGGGAAGGTTGGGATTTGGGATTAAGGTAGAGGTATGGGGATTTTTGATGATGATAAGGATAGGAGGATGTGGATGTTGGATAGGATAGAGGTTGAGAGGGAGTACATGATGAATATGTTGATGATGAGGATGTTGGATATCCCTTGTTAAGGGTTGCATAAGGACTATTATTAGATACAGATGAAGGCATGGTGGGATAGTTCATAGGAGTAGTTTTATTTTGGGAGGATATTGAAGAAAGATTTCTAGCAATTATAGCATCAAGGGGATCTATATTGCATTCTTCGTGATCAACAAGACTTTCGTTATCGTCATCAACGTAGTTAGGATTCCCCTTGACTTCTATTATTGGTTGTGTGAGAGGGGGATAAGGATTCAAGGTGGATATAGATTAGAAAGAAATAATAGATGATGGATAGAGAAATAGGATGGATTGGAAGAGGATATAGGTGGACTAAAGCTCAAGTTGGGATTCAGGTTAAGCTTAGATTGGGATTGAATAAAATCTCATATTAGGATAATTGGGATTAAAACTGGATTGGAATTTAGATTGGGATTGGATCAGAGCATATGATAGGATTGATTCTAAACCAAGTTCATTGGTTTTAACTAGAGGACGTAAGGTGTTGACATTCAAATTTTTGCCAAATTTGGTAGTTTTCAAAATTTGTCAAATTTTGCCATTTTAGGAAACTTCATAGGCATACCTTTGAGAGTCCAATTTTTTCCTAAAAATTACCCAAAACTAAGATAGGATGAATTTCCAACTAACATCTCAAATCTAAGACACACATTCTTAGTCATTAACGAAAATGAATTTTCAAAAATTGGAAAAAAACCCCTAAATTACGGTTTTGAGGGTCAAGATGAAAGTTTGAGGCCCAAAAATGTGTCAAAACGAGGTCCAACCAACGCAAGGCCGTTGGGAATCCACATGCCACCTCATAATGCAACCATCATAAAATTTTATCCCAATCGGACACTCGAGTCAAAAGTTATGGCCTCTAGAAGTTTCTGCATAAAAATCAAAACCCTCAAAATGAAGTCTAGATGATTAGAATAGATGATTTGATGATAGATATGGATTCTAATGATGTTTTAATAAGAAACTATGTGGTTTGGTCAATGGAATGATGATTTTTCTACCAAGGGGCATGTGCACTCGGGCGTGGTCGCCCCTGCTCGGGTGTGGTTGCCCCTACTAGGGCGTGGTCGCCCCTGTTGGAGCGTGGCCACCCCTGTAGGGGCATGGTCGCCCCTCTGCAAGGGAAAGGTCACCCAACTAGTTTTTAAACTTGTCCAAATAAAGAATGAGACCAAACAAGCTTGACAGATGGTGAAATGGACTTCCCAAATGATGAAACGGGTTCCCTGAATGGCAAAATGAGTTCTCTAAGTGGGTGAATGTGTTGACGGAACATGAGAACGAATATCTAGAATGGACAAATGGATGGTTGGAATGGGTAATCGGATACCTCGAATGAGGGAATAGCACTCGAAATGGGAAAAAAATTTGTCGAAACAGGTGAACAGCTTTCGAAACGAGAAAATGCAAGTGGACTAAAGGATGAATTATAGGTGAATGGATGAAGATAAATGTGTTTAGGTCACAACAAATAGCAAAGGTTTTAGATCCAAAATTCAAGCTTTGGCAAGGTTGGTTGTACCAAACAAAGCCAAAAATTTTGATTTTACTATAGAGGGGTATCTATGCCCAAGTGTGGCTGCCCTTGCTAGGGTGTGGCTGGTTCTGTCGGGGCGTGGCTGGCTCTGCAGGGTTTTTGAACTTGTCCAAATCAAGAGAAAGCCTAACGGATGGTGAAAAATACTTGCTAAATGATGAAACAGATCCCTAAACGATAAAATGTATTCCACAAATAGCCAAATGATCTTTCTAAGTGGATGAACGGGTTAACAAAATGGTGGAATGGACTGATGGAATGATGGGGGGATGTTGAAAAATGACTTGTTTTGGGCATGGTCGCCCCTGCTAGGGCATGGCCACCCTTCGGGTGAAAACAAGGGTCAAAAATGGTTATTTTGGTGGAGAGAGGCGTCTATGCCTAGGTGTGGCCAGTTTCGTTGGGGCGTGGATGATTCTATCGGGGCGTGGTCAGCTCTGCAGGGGCGTGGTCACCCCTGTCGACTTGACTTAGGTGAAAAATGACTATGGAAAAGGATTGAAAACACTTTAAAACAAACAAAGTGGAAAGACTTACTTGACTTGTAAGATATGCACTAGTTTTACACCGAAAAGATAGTTCAAGCAACACAATCCTAAGATTAGTAAGAAGGGTATGGTCGACACAATTTTCTAACTATGCTAAACAAGGCAATCTAGGGAGTCCTTGATATACGCATGGTATGTGAGGCACAATCCGTGAACACCATCCTATCACAAGTGTCAGTCAGGAACCCCAGCGAGATATTGAAAGGCTCAGACCAACTCTTGACGTTTATCTAGGTATCACCCTAGCTTCGATGCTCCACCTATTACGATGAGACTATATTGGGGTACAGCTTTGGCTCTCCCCCTTTGTATACCCCACTAAAACACGTGGTCGAGATCATCCCTTGGGGTGATGAAATCCCTAGGCAGGTCCCACTAAAAAGAAAGTGTTAATCATTTTCAGCTACTCACTAGGCTCACACAAAGTGCAAGGGGAAAGCTTGAACGATTTTCACCTCTTGGGTAACACAAAGAAAAAAGTCAACTACGATTTCTCTTGACCCAGGATCGCCAAATGGCACAAGGGGATTGGATACAATAGTAGCTTACTTTTTAGAAAAAGCAGACAAATTGTTTAACCCTTCCTACTTAATCTATGTGCTTAATTAGTGTAAAATAAATGAAAACAAACAGCTAACTAAAGTTCCTTTCATCCTGCAAGAAACAGATTAGTAGTATTTCCACTGTTCTTTGTCAATCATAAATTTCCTGCACAAACGTTAGTACAAAACCCTTCACAATCATTAACAAGACAAGTTAGGGGGTTAGTATAAATAAAGCCATAAAAAATAGAGTTTGAAAATGCACAAAAACATATTTTTTTACCTTATGTTCGGACCTGGTCACCTTTGTTGGTGAAAAAAGAGAGCTAAAAAAAAAAAAATTCTATAAAGAGGCATTTGTTCCAGGGTGTGGCCACCCCTACTAGGGCGTGGTCGGCTTCACTGGGGTGTAGTCGGTTCTGCAAGGGCATAGTCGGATCTCTGATGAAAACATATAGCTTTTGGTGCTATTTTTTCATAGATAGGCGTCTCTATAGGATGTGGTCGCCCCTCGAGCCAAACAATGGGTGAAAATGATAAATCTTCCACCGAGGGACATCTATACCCAGGCGTAGCCGATTCTATTGGGGCATGGTCGGCTTTCTGTGTCACCCAAACCTACAAAAAATAGTCAGCAAAAAAAAATGCAAACATTTTTTTGTCGAGGGGTGTCTATGCTCAGGTGTGGCCGCCTCTACTAGGGCGTGGTATGCTTTGCAAGGGCGTAGTCAATTTTTTCTATCACCTGAACCTGCAAAAAAAATAGTCACAAAGCTAAAATATAGATGTTTTCATCGAGGGGCGTCTGTGCCCGGGCGTGGCCGGCTCTGCAAGGGCATAGTCAATTTTTTGTGTCACTTGAATCTGCAAAAATACAAACAACAACAAACTATAAAAGAAAAAGACTCATTTTTAGGTCCCACCAGGCATGCCAGAAATGTGTGCATGCATTTTTCCAACCTAAGAATGCAAATCTAACTAGGAATGCAATATGAAAACACAAGACCACCTCAACTATTGGGTTATGTTTAACACAAATAAAGGAAATAACACAAAACAATGAAATATACCTTTTACCTGTGTTATCTTTTGGTTGGCATTTGATGTATCTAGATGTGTATGCTCCTTGGATGAAAATGGGATGAGAATGGATATAAAGTGAGTATGTGATGAAATGAGCTAGTGTAAGTTCTAAAATGGTTTGAAAACGGCTTGGAAATTCAAGAGCATAAGGATGCTAAAATGTATGAAGTCTCTAGCTCTCTTTAATGAAGGAAAACGGGGTGGCCAAGATGGAGGGTTGTGGTGAGTTGAGGACTCGCAAGCTCTCACATCTTGACATGTGGAGGGTAAGTTGTCCAAGGGGCAAGGTGAGATGGACAAGGTACAAATGATGTGGAGGAAGGACAAGTACCTTGGGAGATGAAAGGATTTCCTCAAAAAGGAACCTTTTTTCCCCAAGTGAGAATGAAAGTGACATATGAGGAATTTTAGTATTTCACAAAAAATCCTCATCGAGAAGAGAGAATTGGTTGGAGAAATAAATGTGAATAATTAATTCACATGATTTAAGTGGATAAGGTGGTTTGGATAATAAATATGAATTTTAAATTCATATGATAAGCACCTTGTGGATAAGACAAGGTTCTTATCGAGGAGGTTGAAAAGTGCCTTGTGGATAAAACAAGGCCCTTATAATGGAAGGTTTTTGGCCTTCATGTAACTTGATGTGACCTTTCAATGATCACATGGGGAAGAGGAGATTCCTTGGAGGAATCAAAAGTGAATTTTAAATTCATGGGGAAGAGGGAGATTCCTTGGAGGAATCAAAAGTGAATTTTAAATTCACATGGGGAAGAGAAAAAAGAATTAAAAATTCCTTAGGGAATGAGAGAGTTGACCAAAGCGGGGTTGATTAGACTAACTAATCACTGATTAGTCATATAGTTAGTGGCTAACAAAGATTAAGATCCAACTTGCAAAAGTTAGAGGATGTGACACATCCTAATCAGGAATTAGCCATGTGTGCATCCCTAATGATGGGATTAGGAGATGGATTAGGATTAAATAAAAGGATGTGACATGTGAGGAATTAAATAAATGTCATATTTATTTAATTCATTTGATGAAAAGGAGAGTAAAGGGGGTAAGGTATTTAATCATTAACTAAATACCTTAGGGATTAAAGAGGCATTAAGGGTATTAATTAGATAATAGCAATATTACCTAATTAATGCAAATAAGAGGATGTTTAGACGAAAAGGGATAAATTTAGATAAATGTAAGTGTCCAAATTTGGATGGCTACACTAACTATTGGAATTTAGATAAGGCTGAGCACTATTGTAAAGACTACAAACAAGAAAAGAAAAAAGAAAAATTATTCAAATGCTAAGTTTAATTTTTTTCTCAAGATGATATGGATATTTTATTATGACCTTGGCAACTCATGCATTTAAAGGTGTGTAGTTGATAGAATATGGAATTTTGTTCCATATGAGTTCCAATCAAAGGTGTATTTTGAAATATGAGGAATATGATAGTCAAAAGTTGTATCTCAATTATGAATCTTAATTGAGTATAGATGGTTGTAGTAGAGTTCATCTCCAATTCCCAAATTGATGAGTGAAGGGGATCAATGATATGCTATACATCCAAAGTTTGAAATTGAACATATTATGAGATAAAAAAACTCAATGACATAGGTTTGTAGGTTTTCTTTTCTAGTGAAGGTTGTAAGATGGTGAAATAAGATATAGTTCTCACTAAGGTTGTTTATGTGGGCACTCCATTTCATCTAGATGAATTCACTATCTAGTTTAATATATTTTTTTGTAATTAAGATATCTACATAAATCTACACTTTTAACATCAAAACTAGAAACAAAGAGTGTTGTATGTGATTTTCATGACCATAATTTTTAGGTGTTAGATACACTCGGATACTAAGAGGGGGGTGAATTAGTATCTTCAAAAACTTAATCCTCTTAAAACCTTAAACCCTTCAACAACACTCAAATTAAATCTTTCAACAAGATCAACAACATATAAATAGATTAGTAATACTTAATCAAATCACCAATAATGAAAGATAAGACAATGAACACACAAGATAACACCAAATTTATGTGGAAAGCTCAAAGATGGAAAAACCACGGTGAGAATTAACTCACAATATAAATGTTCATTGTAAAAATAAGGCTCACTGCCAAGACTTGTAGACTAAGGTACACTACCTTAGTGCAAGATCAAAGAGGACTTGTAGGTTGAAGCACACTACTTCAAGGAAAGATACAAGACCTAATGAAACTAATTGTTTCAAAGTAGGATACAAAGAAATATAGAAATTATAAATTATGTCAACTTGATATACTTTGTTGACTGAAGCATTTAGGCACATTTGATCAATCTTTCACATACTTTCACATGTATCTAATTTATTTCATACCTCTTGAAACTGATTTTATCTTCCATTTATGTCCTCCACAAGATCTCAAAACATCATTTAGGTCAGTCAGAATAAAAGTTAAGCATTAATTCCAACAAGTCGGCCACAAAAAAATCAATGCAGTGTTAAGGTCTTATCCAAGAGATAAAGAGGACCAAAAATAAATTATCGCATTCTTTTGTGTGATCCAGAACACCACACATGCTAGTACATAGCATCCCAAGTTGGCAACAAGGAAACGTATGGAAGAAATGTGTAGCACATTACTAGTAAGCCCAAAAAACATAATTTCAAATGAATTTACACAAATTGGATCATAATAGGATAGGTCTATACCCAAACACAGCTCAACACAACCTCCAATGTTGGCACAAACCCCCAATCGCATAATGAAAGTAAGAGAATAAGCCCTATCGGCTAGATATCCATAAGTTTTGAGAAAACCAACTCAAGACAATATGCTACACAAAAGAGATAGACCAATGATGTGTGAACCACAAAGAGATGTTACATGAACATCCAACAGTACTTCCATAACCTCTTTTCACACTGTCATGCCAAAACATCTACCACACCACAAAAAAATACATAACACTTCATCCAGGAAGCCAAAAAACACAAACATAAGGGCTAATGCAAGAATTTTTGTCTACAAAAAGCTCAAAAAGTGGAAGTTTTTTTGTTGTTTTTCAAAATTTGTCACACTTGGACTGAGAATTTGAGGCACTTACACAATGAATCTTTAAAAAATCAGTAATATGAAATTTAGCATTTTGAATCTAGTTTCCAAATATATAATTTATTCAAAAACCTAGATGACAGAAATTAAATTTTGATAGGGATATATTAAAACCACTTTTTAAAAGTCATTTTTTTACCATACCATGCACATGTACGGACACCACTTTTTGACCCAAATAAAAGTATTTTGCTAATTCCTTGTGGGGAAAGAAAGCTCACCACATGAAGATTGATGAGGAAAGTTTTTTGTAATTTTTTTTAATTGAATTTTTTATTGGCCTTAATTGTTGTTTTTAAAAATCATGTACGGACAACATAATTGGACCTAAACTAAACATTTTTTGAATCTTTTGTTTTCATTGTGTAGATAATTGTCTAAATATTGATGCCATATAATAGTTTTTTACAAGAAACTTAACCAAAAATAAAATTATTAAAAAATAAAAAAAGCTTGATATTTCAAGTTTATGGACTAGTTTGCTTAGAAATTAATTAGAAAATAAAAAATATAATCCAATCTTAATAAAAATTATATATTTGGAAACAAGGCATCATGTTCTCTAATGGGTTTTAATTTCATATATTGATTCAGGAAAAAAGTCCATCAACCATATTGCTAAAGTTGGAAATTCTTCTTGAATCTACCTTAGATTTTCAGTTGCAGGTGAAAGGCTAAAGGTCAGGTTTCCAAGCAGGGAAAAATTTAAGAAGCCCCCCACCTCGGCGAAGGTGTAAAATCTTGTATACTTCCTGATAAAAAATATTAATTTTATTGGAAAAAAATTTCATTTTTTGGGAAAAAAAATAATCCTGATTGGTGAATCTCTTATAATCCCTAGAAGTCTATGGAAAATCGTGGCGAATTGCAAGTTTTTTTAATGAAATAAAATATTTTTCATTGGCGATTAAAACCGTTTTTCAAACCAGAAATTTTTTTCCATTGGCGAATTAATATTGTTTTCAAAGTAGAAAAAAAAATTGTTGGCGATTAAAACTTTTTTTCAAAGCAAAAAATATATTTTTATTGGTGAATTAAATAGAATCTCAAACTACTAAAAAAATTCAATGGAAAAATAAACAAATATGTCAATAAAAAATCATAGGGACTGCTCGATGAATGTATGATGGACGGCAGTAGTTGCATTCTAGAAGTAAGTCTCTAAAGCACTAGACTTGTGAATTGAAACCTCTGAAATAACACTAGAACTATTAGATGCAGATATGTGGTGAGATCAACGCTCATCGCTCATCGCTCATTTTGTATTTTCAATGCCTCAACATTATACAATTCATTTTATTGAAATACTCAATCTTTTTCAAGAAAGTGTGGTTGTCGTATTGCTAGTGCTGGCAGTGGCAGTGGCGGCGATTAATGGCATATGTGATATGAACATCTAAAGCAATTCTTGGACAGCTCATAGCTTTAATGAAACAAGATTTGTAATGATTTCATATCGTTTGAACTTTGAGTGGCGCTGGTGATTTTGACAGCTTGAGGTACAGTTGGCATGTAGCCAGATGTCAATCAAATTAAACATTTTAATTATACACGAATCACAATTATCAGTATACCTAGGTTGGTAGCGGCACTAGTGGCCCATAAATAGGGATAGTGATTCAGTGAATAGTGGATAGTGTCATAAGGGTTTTTATTTTCTAGGGTTAATAAGGATTCATGAAGAAGATGATGCAGTATTATTGGTGTTACTGTAAATTCTCCAACCTACAGTTATGTAGTTACATAGTAATCAATAAAAGATGAATTTCCTTCAAGTTCAAAATGGGTGGAATTGGAAAGAAGTTCATTTGGTTAACCTAACTTCTCAGATAGGTTTTAAACTAGGATGAGGAGCTCTGATGGAGGTAAGTGTTATACCAGTGCATGGAAGTTGCGTGCAAAATATGGGAGAAGATTTTCTTCTCCTCTTGTATCTTAATAGCTCCCTGTTCCCTAGCATGGTTGGCTAGGAAAGCCCCATGCATGTATTTTCAAAGATATTTGTATTACATCTTTTGCATGACTCTAGTTCTCAAAGGGGATAATTAAATTTTGTAGCTTCATAGCTCCCATTTCCCCAGAATGATTAGAACCCCCTTCCCCCAGCATGGTTGGAAAATCCACTAGCATAAGCTTGGAATCATGCATTTATTTTCAGAGCCACATTTGTATTACATTGTCACCAGCAGAAGCTTGGAATCATGCATTTATTTTTAGAGTTACATTTGTAGTAAGTTTTCAGTAGCAGAAGCTTGAAAATTGGAATAAATTTGTAATCCATTGTAGCAAGCAATGGCTTGGAATAAATTATTAAATTGTGTCTACGTAAAGTACTAAAGTGACACACCAACATATGTTATTTATACAAAATAGGAGCTTGTTTGCTCTACATCTACTCGTATTTAAAAAGATATGTAATAATGTGACATTGAATTTTAGTTGCAATAAAATAAATGGTTGTGTCTATTAATATATTCAAATCAGTTTTTTTCCTTTGAGAAATTAAGTAATATACTTTATGCAATATGCACTTGATAATTCATGGTTATATCAGGCCATCAGGGGAGTGCAATCATTCGTTCCACCGATGTTTATGTGTTACAATGATGTGCTTACTTTTGTTGACTCTATCAGTATATCGAGGAGTGCACCTTATGATTCAGTCTGATAGAGTATTGTTACACTGATACTAGGTTGTGAGCTATTTTCTTCGGGCCATTGGCAGGGTTGTGACAGGGGTTCCACCAATAAAGCATTGTTAGGCCGATGCCGATGGTATTGAATTTTTTTAGGAATGGGGGAAGGACTACGAGAATAGGATTTCAATTTTGTTTATGGATACAATGTAGGCTATAATATGGATCTTGTCACACAAATTTCTACAATTTGCATTCATCATAAAATCAAAGTGTAGTATATTTTTGTGGTATATCTATTTAAGAAATAAATGCATGTAGATTTAAAAGTAAAACATAAAGCAATACAAATGAAAAAAGAAATTTGTCATCAAAGCGATAGAAAACATTAGAAACGCCAAATGTTGTTGTTATTGGTTTCTTTTTTTTTTATACGTAAGAGTCATATTTTATTAATATAAGTCTGAAGTACATGCCTCTACCATGTAGGTAATTTAAGAAAAAATATATCATGTTACCCCTCCCATCAAAATTATGTTTACAACAGCCAAATGATATCAAAATAGACCCTAGTAAATACTAACCAAGAAAACCCATTAGTAATATTGACATCGATTAACCAGACGAGACTAACAAAGCATAAATGAACCAAAAAATATCATCTATGAGACAAAAAAGAACTATCACCGATTCACCAGTTTACAAAAATTTATTTAACTATGCAAACTCTTCGAATTCTTCCTTCCAATCCTCACTATCGACCGCCATAAGACCAAAGAACTTTTTTAGAAAAATCACTATAACTGCGACAATCGCCTGATGGCACATTAATATAGGTCCTTGCAAATCTAGGAGAAACAAGTGTATCTTCACCATATCCTCTGTTCCCAATCTCTCCATGTCACAAGGCCATGAGCAGCCTCTGCCTTCTACCACCACATGAAGAATCTCATCCACCCCTCCAAGCAAGTTGCATTTAAACATTTTGAGCATTAAGCTTCTAGCTTTCGCTTTCAACACCAGGTTATCCAACAGAGAGGCTAAGAACCGAGAAGAGACCTACAAATTATCTCTTCCATACTCTCTACTTTCCAAGTGGGAACCCAAAACCATTTTCACAACCACTAACACCAGCGGCTCATAATTTAATAGAATCTGCTTGAGCCTTTGGTTTGTGATGGCCCTAAAGGAAGTCAGGCTCTCTATCATCTGAAGTGAGATGGGGGTATCATCCCCAAACTGAGCCAAGTCCACCACAAAAAACCTCAATGACATTAACAAGATTGGAAGACCTAGCCATTCGGCTCTGCACTAAAAACTCTTGGCAAAAAAAGAAACTACACTCTTCACACAAAAAACATTCCATAATGAAATGTATAGAGCGATAGGCTTGCAAACTTAAACCTTCATAATCACCCTATAATCATTAGATTTAGAAAGATCAACAGATAAGAATATGAAACTTGTAGACCTAAGATGTTGCATTCACTTTAATGTTCCAATTTCAAATTTTTGAGAAAAAAAGCATTTAAAGCACTTTGTACTGCTAAGTTTCAAGTGATTTTTTTTAAGTGAGAGGGTTAGCACATGGGGAGATTTTTATAAGTCCTTTGCAACATTAAGTTACTGGCCCCGTGGCCTTGATGCCAATCCTAGAGCACAAAATTTTAAAACAACTTTAAAACACATGTGTCATGTTTTTTTTTTAAGTTAATATCATAAATTACTCAAGTTTCAACCGTTGGATGAATATTTGATGTATGGTTGCAATTGCATTTCATAATGAAATGCACAAAGCGATGGGCTTGCGAACTTAAACCTTCGGAATCACCCTATAACCGTTAGATTTAGAAAGATCAACAGTTAAGAATTTGCAACTTGTATACTTAAGACGTTTCATTCACTTTAATGTTCCAATTTTGAGAAAAAAAAGAATTTAAAGCATTTTGTACTAAGCCTGGGTGCTGCCACAATAGTGGTTTACAATTTCTGGGAGATTTTTATTTTTGTTGAAATTACATATTTTTAGAAAATATAATTATTTAAGCCTTAAAAAGTTTCATTTTTAGGATTCCAGTTGAAGAGGGTTTGATCAAACCACCTTAGATCAAACCCCCTTGGATAGAACCTCGCTAGTTTTAAACCATACTTATAAATGAGTCTCCTTTACACCTATTAAAATGCTGATAAAAAATCACTTTTGACTTACCTTTACGGGGATCAAATGAATTCATTTAAAATTTATTTCAAATGATTATGGTAGTCCTCAGAATGAGCTATCCAATTAATATAATTCTAACATGTTTTAGTTTCATTATGTATTTATTTTTTTAGTTTTATTAAACATAGGTTTTTCATCGAAAATGAAAGTCTTTGTTCTGCACATGTGGAAAAATAGCAAATTATCAAAAAACAAATGAAAAATATGAGTGCACTATATATTGAAGTCCTTGATCCAAAATAAATTAATTAATTAAATTTCGATATATACCAAAAAAAGCTACGCGTTATACGGTCGCACTATGTTTGAATTGTAATTGGTTTGACTTCGAAACTTGTTTAAAGAAAAAATATTCAATTAAAAACTATCTAACCAAGTGGAAGCACTAGATATTAGAGTTAAAAATCTAAATTCAAAAGAATTAGAATTTTATCCTTCATACAAAAAAAATTATGCGTTATACGGTGTGCGTCAATTTTTGAAAATGTTGTTTTCTGGAAAAAAACTAGTTTTCATGGGAGATGGAAAAAGAAGAGCAATCTGATTCCAAAAATTTTGAAAAATATATTTTTAGAATCTACAAACAAAATGTGATGAGACTCTAGTTTGCATCATCTTCAAATTCCTTGCGGTTTAGCCACTATAGGTGCCCGAATGTGAAGATTTAGTTAAAAATAATAATTTCAATGTCCAGTTTGGCCAAAAATTGTAAACCACTATTGTGGGATCACCCTGCTAAGTGTCAATTGTCAAGTGATTTTTTTTTAAGAGAGAGGTTCAGCACACGAGGATATTTTTTCAAGTCCTTTGCAACATTAAGTTTACGACCCCTTAGCCTTGATGCCAATCCTAAAGCACAAAATTTTAAAACACGTGTCATGTTTATTTTTTTAAGTTAATATCATAAATTACTCAAGTTTCAACCGTTGGATGAACATTTGATGTATGGTTGTAGTTGCTTTCCATAATGAAATGCACAGAGTGATGGGCTTGCAAACTTAAACCTCTAGAATCACCCTATAATTGTTAGATTTAGAAAGATCAACGGTTAAGAATTTTCAACTTGTAGACCTAAGACGTTTCATTCACTTTAATGTTCCAATTTCGAGAAAAAAAACATTTAAATCACTTTGTGTTGCTAAGTGTCAACTGTCAAGTGATTTTTTTTAAGTGAGAGGGTCAACACACGGGGAGATTTTTTCAAGTCCTTTGCAGCGTTAAGTTACCAGCCCCTTGGCCTTGATGCCAATCCTAGTGCACAAAAGTTTAAAACAACTTTAAAAAACATGTGTCATGTTTATTTTTTTAAGTTAATAGCATAATTACTCTAGTTTCAACCATTGGATGAACACTTGATGTATGGTTGTAGTTGCATTCCATAATGAAATGCATAGAGTGATAGGCTTGCGAACTTAAACCTTCAGAATCACCCTATAACCATTAGATTTAGAAAGATCAACCATTAAGAATTTGCAACTTGTAGACCTAAGACATTTCATTCACTTTAATGTTCCAATTTTGAGAAAAAAAGCATTTAAAGCACTTTGAAATTATACTACTAAGTGTCAAGTGATTATTATTTTAAGTGATAGGGTCAACACACGGGGAGATTTCAATCTTCACTCTTCAGCTTGCTCATTGCAGTGCACCACCCTATTTTGGATTCCATAGTTCCACTTCCAACAAAGCTATTTCATTTTCCACGACTGTCAACATTATTCTTTTCAAGAGTTGAAATTCAAAATTTGGGTAAGTGAAAGAATTCCTGCGGCTACATTTCATCGTTTGACATTTCTTAAAATCTAATTTAGTTTGAAGTTTTGGTTTAGAGACTTTAGAATTAATGAAAATTAAGGAGGACTAATAGGTATTAGGGAATTCAAATTTCACAACTTCACATTGTATAAGCATGTCTACCACTAGTACCACTAGAGCCATGTCCGATAAAAAAATACATTATGCAAAATTGCTTAAAACCCCAGGTTTCACTGATGGGTACCATGATATTTATGATCCTGAAATCTATGGTAGGCATACCTCAGAACTTAGATTTTCATCTCAAAATAAGGCTGCAAATCAAATGCAATTTAATAGTATCAGTGCACCGTGGGTAACTGGATTAGGGCACATGATGTTACTTGACGTTTTCCCTTGCCTAGAATTTATCATGGTATGTGCCCAAAATTATGATGATAACAAAAGAGAAATTATTAATAAAGATAACAAAGAAGAATTGGTATCCATTAATAGAGAAGAACTTGGAAAAGTGTTGGGGTTTACAACCGAAGAATTTGGAAACATCCACATTGAACTAGAAAAGCTTGCTAGTGATTATGAAGCAGTGGAAGAAAAGGAGAAAAATCCATTCTTAAATAAAATAGTTTAGGATAGAAACAAATTGAAAGGTGATCACAAACCTCCATAAAATTTGGATGTTTTTAAACCATGGGTTCATGATACTATTTCCGTGCTAGCATTTTTCCTCAGTCTGGATAGCAATTTGGAAGTGGGTGCAAGCCTCCTTGAAATGGTATTTAATATCCATTATGGTGTTCAGCATGTCAAATATAATTTTATTCAGCACATTGTAGAATCCATGAATAAAAAAAAATTAATGATTAAAGCAGGTTCCACTAAGACATTTAGGTTCACAACCTACTTGTGCTATTTTTTTCTATTCAAATTTAGAGGAATGTTTCAGACCAACAAGCTTCAGATTTAGCCCTATACTAATGTTGAGGAAAATAAAATGGCTCCAGTATATGAATAGACCACTGATATAAGGATGCATGATTCTCAAAGGAACTACAGTCATTTTGTAGACTAATTTTTGGCTCCATTGCATCAAGCAATTACAAATACTCCAATGCCTAGATTGCCTATGTCATGTAGAAACTGCATGCAACTAGGAAAAGAAATACAATTGGTTGATTGGTACTTAATGGAAGAATATATTGTGCTAAGATTTTATGGATCGGGAGTACAACCATACAAACTTCCAATACATGTGACAGAAATGGTTTTCGCATTGGAATATGTAAGGCAGGTGCAGAGTGTTGATAAACTACACTTTCTCAGTCAACAAAAGAAGACCTTATTTCCCTTTTTACCTTATTCATATGGAGGGTTCACATTCGACAGAAAAGCATTTAGTGTGGCACATAATCTTGTGAATTTTTTTGATTTTGATGCTATTTGTCACTAGCAGTATGATCCATGTGACATCATTAAATCAATGATTGTGGCCAATAGGAATGCTGCAAGTAGAATTCAACATCAAAGTAAACCCTTGCTTGAAAACTTGAGAAACAAGGATTCTTGGAATGAGGTCAAAATAGCAATGGAAAAAAGTGTTGCTGAGAATGATATTTATTTTGAACAAATGTCAGCTGAAATTATGGCATTGCATCGAAAGACAATTAGGACATACAAAAAATTTTATGAAAAAAGTGATAAAACATCTAGTAGAGTAAAAATTACAGGTTCTCTAGAGAAGGAAGTTACAAATAAAAATTGGTCATGATAAAAATTTACTACCTTTTGGTCTATGAGGAAGGAGCTAAGTGATCCAAGAGCTCTTGCAGAGTATGGATATAACGAAGAATATAAAGAGTTTAGCAAATTTTGGAATATAGAACATCCTTATGAACATGGAAACAAAGAAAGTGATGATGAATCTAGTGATGATAGGGAAGAAGTAGAACAAATGCATGCCAATTACAAACCTGGTTTAAGTGAGGCCGCAAAAGAATCATATGCTTCAGCATATACTTCAAGAGCAGCCATAGTTGAAAAAATGGGTTATGAAGGTGATCCTTTGGGGTCCCAAAGATAGGGCCCTTGGACAGTAACAGATTTTGAGCATAGAAAACCAGTTGATAAATTTGGCCTTGGGCTTGGAGGTGAAAAATTAGACCAAAGGCATACAATTCAATTTGTTAGAGCTTCTAATCCTCATCCTCATGGTCAGATACAATCACAACTAGGACATGCCCGTAGTGGAGAGCTTAGTGCAACTGGTAGCACCATTGGTGGCGATGGTATGGGTAGTAGTACTAGTAGTGGTCAACATGTGCTACAACAAAAAATTTCACACAAGAGGAAAACAATACAAGATACCACAGAAACATCAGATGATCAAGGTAATCAAAAGAGGCAAAGGATTTTGATAGATCCAAGTCACACTATCAGTGGATCCACTAGAAAGGAGTTATTTTCAGGCACTCCCCCACTACTATTTAGTGTGGCTACGACATCATTAGCAACTGCAAGTACTCCTATTCCTTTTCTATTCAAGAATTCCATTTTTCCTACCTCCCCAGGTTATGATTTCATTGAAGAGTTTAAAAAGAAATCAGACTTGTATAAAAAATAAAAGAAGCAATTGATGGAGAGTGTGTCTAATGTAACTTCAGAGCCTGCAACAACCATGGTATTACCCACATTTGACACAAATAAATAAATCATGGAGTACACAATTGTTGTTCCCACAGTTCAAAACAAACCAACAAATCAGATGGATTGATCTAAATACCAAGTGACCAATTTTCAATTAGATTTTTTTGGCCTAAAAAATACTGACAAAATTAATGTATCAAAGAAGAACAATGCATTGGTGTACACATCATTGCTAAATCAAGATAGAGAAGAGAAAAGTTTGTAGACCCAAATAGGAAAGTTATAGGCAGACCTAGCAAATGAGAAAGCAAAGAGGAAAGTAGCATATAACAAGAGCAATGAATTAGCAAAAAAAATAAAAAAATATTACTCTACATCAACAAGCAAAAAGAATAAACCAAATGAGAGAGAAGTGAATGATCTGAAGTGAAGGCTAGATGAGAGCAACAAGAAATATGATGAGAAAAATCCACATCAGAAAAATTAAGAGTAAGCATTGCGAATGGAAATGCACAGTGGGAACAAAAATTGGAGAAACGAAGAAAAACAAATGAAATATTGGAGACAGAGCTGACGAAAGCAAAAGAAGATATTAACTCTTGTCAAAATAAGTTATCTGCATTTTGTAGAGATACAATAAGGCATATGAAACAAAAGATCTAGGATGAAATAATGCAAAGGTTTGATCATTTGTGTGACATTTTTCAATTGATTGTTGCTATCAGACAACATTATAAGAAGCTCAACAAATATTTAGTGGACAACAAAAATGTGTTGGAATTAGAGAAATCTACAAATCAAGTTCTACAAACAGTCTACAAAGTAGTGACAATGATTTGAAAGCAAAAGATATTACTAATCGGATTGAAACCTCAATGAAGTTGTCATCTATCATTGAAAAGTGCTCGAGAATGTGTGGAACAAAGGAATATTTGCATTTGGTTGTAGACAAGATGAAGGTGGTGGGTGAAAAGGTAAGGAACTTCATAGAGCTTGGTTTTCCAGAGGCTTTTGACACAAATGACTGATTCATTGGAAATGATGGTTTCAAAAAGAAGATGGAGGGTGCAAGGAAGATTGATTTGGACCAATTTCCTTAGAACCCAGATGTGGTGAACTATTTAGATTCCATCATAACACTAATAACCTTGAATGCAAAATTGACTGAAGAATTCAAGACAAGTTCCACTTCCAATTACAATCATGAAATGTTAACAAAACTTCAAGTCAAACAACATCAGTTAGAACAGATGGCAATTCCACCACCTGAAGAGTGGAAGTTGCTAGAAAAGGTGATACAGTGACTTTATTTTTAATTTTGAATCTTTGATAATATGAGTTTCCAAGTTCCAACTCAGCTTGTGCAGACTTGTCTTTGGGCATTGGCAAGATTTTGCATTGCCAATGTCAATATGTACTCCATGTGAAAATCAATAAAAAATCTCAAATTCAAACTTTAGTAATGTGATGATGTTCAATTATCTGTATTATTTATTTTATCATTTGAAGAAAAAGTTTGTGTTTTCAAATACGAGATACACATTAATGATGAAATGATTGTTGATGTTCATTGTTGTATATGCTACTACTACTATTGTTAAAATTTTATTAAGCATTGAGTTGAGTGATGAATCACTGAATACATGTTCAAATTTTAATTTTAACACAATTGAAATATGAACTATAAGGTGATGAACTATTAGCTCATTATATTTACTTCTTGGTAGAGCTTCCAAGTTATGGATGTTAAATTGTTAGCTCATTGTATTTACTTTTTGGTAGAGCTTCTAAGTTATGGATGTTGAACTGTTGGCTTTTGTTATGTTGGGACTAAAAATCCTGATCAATAACCACCAACTTACACCTCACCCACATCCCACATACTGCAAAAATACACTACATTTGATTTTATTATTAGCACAAATTGCAGAGATTTGTGTTACTAGATCCATTTTGTGGCCCACATTACTACTTGATCATATCCATAAATAAATCTAAAACCCCATGGTCACAAGCCCTATTCCTGAAGAATTCAAATTCAATGTACTGACAAATTAAATGTACTTCCACACACTCAATTTGAATAACATAGATAGCCACTTTGGAGACAACCAAATAAGTTAATAACATATAAGCATATGAATCCACAACAGTTGAACACTTGAAAGAAAATTAGTAATTATGTGTAACCTTCTCCATTGTATTTATCTTCAAATGATATGCATTTAAAATAGTTTATGATATGAGATGGATGGGCGAATTGGTGCAATCTACTATCTATCTTCTTACTATTTTCTACTCTAAAGTCTAATTAAAAATGATGTGATGATATCCTATTCGGGTCTTGATCTCTATTATATATGAGAGGAAACAAGCTACAAAACCATTACCAAAATTCATGACGTTTGACAATTGAACATAACTCAAATTATAAATAAAACAATGTTGTAGGTGAATGCACCGATCCGTTAATCTCCAAGTAGAAGCTCATGACCACCTAAGATCTGTTCAAAGCTTCTAATCCATGATAGGGTGCTCATCATGTTGTCGGTTGGTGTTCTTACTCTAAATCTGATGGTTGTCCCATTGAATCTGATTTTGACACATCTACAGTTTGGCTAATAAACAGATTGACTACAGAGAGGTGATGGATGTACTCCTTTTCAGCATAGGTGTCCATGTAAGACATCACCTATTTCATATCATATTCCACAGATATTATTTTTTCGATTTGCTTATGAGTCTTTTGTAAAACTATTTCCTCGTCATTTATTTCTTGCAACACGACAGTTAGAAGCCTAGCAAGCTCTTCCTTCCAATTATCATATTCTCATGGATTTCCAATGCCATTATGAAGTGTTGGGACTGAGTCAAAATAGTCAAAATCTTCCCTAAGCCTGTTATGATACCCATTATGTGATTCTACCAGCTTGTTATATGTCAGCAATATTTGTCCTTTCATGACATGCTTATCTACTAGCTCCTTTTTTTTCTCCATCATTCTAGGTTGCAATCATTCAATCTCCACCAATGCAATGTGTATCTATTTGAATACTTTCCAATATTCATCATCACACTTCATCATTTTGTTGAATCTTTCTTTTATCATTTCAGATACAGTGTTATATTTGATGGTTTTCACTTCTTTCTCCAATTCTTTGCATCTCCCTTAGGATTTTAGATGGCAATTATTCCAATAGGTTGCATCATCAAATCCATCAAGCACTCTCTTATCTTTTTCAATCCATGGGGAGTACAAGTCTAATGTGGAGGAGGAATATGTTCTTTCTCTCTGATTTTCTAGCTCCTTCTTCAATTTCTCATTTTCCTTAATCAATTTTTTGATCTGTGCTTTGGTAAATTTTGCCACATTTATGTTCAATTATGTTGTCTCCATAGGGTTGGTATCCCCTACTCGTTGAACCAAGAGATTTCCAAACACTTTGTTTGGATTACTAATTATAGCAAGTCTTTTATCATGGGGATACAGTGACCAAATAAGCAAGGTGGCTTTGTTTGGGTTGTACCTAGATCCTAAATATATTTTGTCACTTGCTTCTTCTATTAAGTTCATTGTCTTATCCCCTCTTTTTCCGAAGCTATCTGTAGACATGGAAAATGTACAAATTCGATCTAACACACTTGATCCTGATTACTAACAATATTTCTTCTAGAATCATACTCTCAGTTTATCAACGCCTTTCATCCCTTAATTAAATTAATCATTATTTATTTAATTAGGTCTTTCTCCTCTATTGATTGAATTAATCAATTTAATTTAATCAACCTTATGTTTCTGTTTAATTAAATAAATCATTTTATTTGATTAAAGTCTCTAAAGTCCTCTCATTAAATTAAACCTTATTTGATTTAATCTAACATTAATCTCTTTGGTTAAATAAATCAAATCATTTAATTAATTAAATCTTTCCTCTCAATTCTTGACTTAAATCAATTCATAAATTTAAGTCCAAATTGTCACATCTCCTAATTCTTCATTAAATTAATTAAGCTTTGATTAATTTAATCTTAATCTATGTCACATCCTCTAGAGAATGCAACTTGCACAATAAATCAATTACTTTGATTTATTAAATCTCTATTTTCCCTCACATGACATCAAAAGGGAATATTCCCTCAAGTTTGAATTCAAAAATGCAAGTGGATGGGTACTTCCAACAAGGCATTCACTCCTCTTACATGTCCTTGTGCATTGAGCCAAGTGACATTAACTCCATTCTTCTCTCCCTCCAACATGTCACATTCAAATTTCAAATTTGAATCCAATGGCATTTATCATGCACATTGACCAAAATGTGCTCATTCCTCCTCCAATCACATGTGGACAAGTGGCACAATGCCATTGGATTATCTTTTATCCCACATTGCTTATTTTCACTCATTCTTCCAAGATTGAAATTTATAAATGAGACACTCTTCCTCTCATTCTAACATCCCCAATTTGAGAAAACTTACTATACTCAACTTCTTCCTCGAGCATATCTAGTTTCATCCATTTCTTCACATTCTTAGCTAGGTTATGCATATTTTTATCATGAAGCTTGATTGAATCTTCATCAAGGTGGATCACTCATCAAACCATCAACAAAACTTACAAAGGATTTGGGAAAGGGCTGATTTCGACATACCAATTGGCACCAACTCCCCCATGGGATCAAGAGTTTGCATTGTTTAAATTAGGATTTCATTGCTTTCTTATTTATTTCTTCGTTTTTCTTATTTTTAAGCATTGTAAATGGATTTCATGGAGAATCCTTGTTTCTAACTTGCATATGATCTAATAACATGTTTGTTTGCCTTATTTGTGTAGGTATGAAATTAGGGTTCACATTTTGGTGTTAGAGGGAGGGGAAACTCGAGAAATTAATCACGTTTTTAAAATTTCCGCATTTTATTTTTTTTTAACATTTTCTTGTAGGTCAGAGGAAAACACCTGTGCGGCGTCATATTGAGCTGCTTTCATAGGTGTGGCACAATACTTCACCGCTTTCAGGGAAGCGGTGCCATACTGAACCACGCATAGTTTCTAAACCTCACCGTTTTTCTCTTCCTGCCAGTCATTTTTCAAATTTCCTAACTCTACCGCGTTTCCTCCAAACTCCATTGCTCCTGCTTTCTCGCTCTTGGAAAATTTGAAATTTTAAGCAGGGTTTCTTCCAAAATTGTGCCGCTTACCCATATCACGCCACTTATTCACTCTCTGTTTCTGCAAAGTGCCACCCACAGTCAACCGCGCGGCGCTATATAGCACCACTTTTGTCCAAACTGTGCCGCGGAAAATAGTCAAGTCTGAAATTTGACATAACTTTTTGATTTATTTATTTTCTCATTCTTAACCTTGTTTGTTGTCTTTTTGCTCTCTGGTTTTCTATCATTTTGCAGGTTGGAGCAAAGAAACAAACAAAGTAGGAGATTCATTATAGCACCATGTTTATTATGCACAAAGTGTTTTTAAACACTAAAGTGTTCTTCAACACTCTTTAAGGATTTTAGATTCTTGTTTAAGAAAAAATTGTTAATGTCATTTGCCTTAAAAACAACTAAATTTCTTTTGGGTTTTAAAAAGAACAAGCAAAATTTCTCTTTCAAAGTTTGCAGGAACTTCCCAAAGTCATACCTTTTGACTCAGATGTGGGTTTTGGCTGAAATTTTACAGGTGGTTTCTTTATGAGGTGGCATGTGGATTCCCAACATATCCAAGATAGGTTGGTGGCGATTTTGGCACATTTTTGGGGCTTGAAACTTTCATCTTGACCCTCAAAATGACATTTTAGTGTTTCTTCCTAGTTTTTTAAAAGTTGTTTATGTTAAAAACTCAAAACCCATGTTTCCAATTTCAAATGTTAGTTGGCAATTCATCCTACCTTAGTTTTAGAAAGTTTTTGGAAAAAATAATACTCTCAAAGTTATGCATGCAAAATTACTAAAAATGGAAGAATCTAAAAATTGTTGAAATTTGCCTAAAAAGAAAATTTTTTGATCAAAAGTGAAGGAAGGAAAACGAAGGCCAAAGGTTCTTCATGAATTTATCATATCATTGTATCAAGTGTTTTTAAACACTTTGGGAGAACTTATAATCCCTTTCTAAGGAATTTGTTTACTTTCATGCTCTTAGGACACTAAAATTTCTTTTGGGGCTCTAAAAAGAACAAACAAATTTCTTTTCAAAAGTTGCAAAAAGGTTAAAAGGAACCTTAGGAACAACTTACTAGATTTTGTTTAAAGGTTAAAAAATTGAACAAGACAATCTCACATTTCCTTTGATGCTTAAAAAGAACTCATTATTGCTTTGAGAGATTTAAAATGAACATGTGCTTTTTGTGTCTTGTAATCTTTTTTGCAAAGTAGTGTCATTTAAAAAGGCGTATGCACTTCACGACGATCTTGAGAATCAAAAATATTTTTGGTGACACTAAGTTGCATAAAATATTGTCTCCACATTTCAATTTGGGCATTTTTAAAATTAAACAAACTTGTCTAGTGTGAGTAAACTTATTGTGAGTGTTCTCCCTTTGTTTTTAAACAAAGGTTGATCAAACTATGAATATGTTTACTCGCTTTTGTTTATCTTAGAGGGCCTACCTTGGTGGTAAAAAGTATTCACCCCAAGGGAATGAACCAATCAGGAACACGCTAAACCCAAGCAACTTCCAACCGGTATATAAGTGTGGATTCTTGAGGAAAGTTCAAGAATTACGAGGATTATTCCGACAAGATGGACAAAAATGGACACTCGCCGACGTTGGATAATCCCCCACGAACGGAATTCCTGCATTAGAACCCTTTGTTTACAAAAGGCCAAATCCTATCTATTTTTTGCTGCAAAAGGTCATGTCCTTTGAAGCCGCCCCACGTTATACATGCGGTTTTGTTGTAGAGATGAAAAGTATGTCATGGGAGATTCATGGGTACTGATGCTTGGCTGACCCGAGAAGTGTGTGTCATGGAGGGGAGCCAGTGTGGTCAAGCATCTAGTCATCCACACATAATATGCGCAGCTGGATTCATCCAAGTGGGAACCCAACAAATACTATCTTTTCAGCCTAAGGTTGTGCATGTTATTGAGATACATTGATTAGTCCTCAAAACAAATGAAAAACAAACATTCACAAAGAGATCCAAATTTCAAACCCCTTGGAGGAAACAAATATCCTTTGACGAATCTAAGTGCTCTTGTTTTCCCTAGGGATTATATCCTTAGAGTTTTCTAAATGCTTGGGTTTAATCATCATTTTTTTTCACCAAGGTTAAACACTAGGAAACCTTTGCCTTGATTTCCTTGATTTCCACATAATGCACTTTGTGGGATGAAAGAAAATTAGGATATTGGAAATTTAGTTTGAAAAGCATAATCAAGAAACTGCTTGTGTCAAAAGGAATCGAATCTAAGCAACATAACAGACAATTGAACCACACATGTGCTTGTTCTCTTTTGGGTCATCTGTTTTTCATAAAAACATTGGTCTTTTGGTTTGAATTACTCCTAGGGAAAAGCGTGTTCTTCATCACCTTGGTCTTGTAAGTAAGTCCTCATAGGGTCATCTAGGATCAAGTCAAAACACTTCATCCCCCTTCAAACATTTATCAAATTTCTATCTCACCAACAACTTTTGGAACCTTGGAAACATCACTTATGCTAGACTTTTAGAAAAAATCAACATCACCTTGTTTGGCTTAACACACCTAGCCAAATTATCATCTTTTGTACATGTTTTCTCTAGGATAACACAACTTCCTAGAGTTTACAAGTGCATTATCATCTTTGTTTGACTTGACACACTTAGTCAAACTATCATCAATCAAAATCAAATCAAAACAATTCCTGAAGTCTAGCATTGACTCCAAAGTTCCTAAAAGTTCAAACACCCATATCATTCACCCCTTTCATCCTCCATCTCATCATTGGTCCTAAACCCCTTGGAGGTCAACAAGTTCAAAACACAAGAGGAACATGGAATATAAACCTAACTCATATATCATGAGTAATCCAAGTCAACCAAACTATCTAATTCAACCAACCTAAACAAGCCCTATGATGCCAATTGATTTTCAAAACTTGCATTTGTACAATCCATACATGGGATCATTATCTCCTACAAACCTCAATGGTACAATAAATGTGAGTTTTCCGAATCTAAATTTTGGAACACCTTTCCATTTGGTAGATTTAAATCAAAACCAAAACTTACAAATCTATCAACCAAACAATCAGGGCATGAGCCTTCCCCCTTTACGAGCCATCAATCAATCAAATCCGAGCAACACTCCAATCATAAACTAAAATATCATATCAAATCCTCCCATTTTGCCATCGATATCGCAACAAAAAATGACAACCATCCCAATAACCCCAACAATCAACACCATTCCCAATCCACCGCCACCACCGCTAAAGCACAACACAAAAAATTCATTCTCCATCATGTTGCAAGCCGCTCGACAAGCCACTCATCAAAAGGTTCTCTGAAACCAACAAGCTACACAAGTTGCACAAGCATAGGCTCAAGCTCAAGCCCAACACTAGGCTTCATAGGCGCAAGCACAATTCCGAGCACTATTGCAAGCAATCCATCAACAAGTCCATCAACAACTAGCTCAACAAGCTTTGTTGGCATAGAAGCAGCAAGACCAACAATAAGCTTTGTTGGAACAAAAACAACACGACCAACAACAAGCGTTGTTGGCTCAACAGAAAAAACAAGCATTACTCCCTCAAAAAAGCTTGCAACAGATTCCCACCACAATCATTGAAAATGATCCTTCGACCAATGATCATGTTGAAAATGTCTCTACATCCTAACGAGTTAGAGGACATATCTCAAGAATTTATTCCAAATCATGAACAACATCTTTCACCAAGGTCTATCAATGATCCTTTCCAAAACATATGGCCATCCTTTGACCTCATGACATTTGAGAAGCTTCCTATGCCTAGTGAAGATATCCAAGAAAGAAATCCATTCTTTGAAATTGACCCATGTCAAGAACTTGATCCAAAGCATGTCAAAAGCAATTCTGAAATCATTCAAGATCAAGAATTTGTATCTCCAAGCTACTACAATGATATAATAGACACTCTCCTATCTATACAAGATGACCATATCTGCATAGCACATACTCCTCCATCTATCCATGAGATGATTTCTTTGAATGGACACGTAGATGATCTTCATTCAAAACAAGAGTCTCATACTCTTACTGACGAACAAGAGTCTCATACTCTTAACATTTGTACACATGATCAAGATATAGAGAAATCCAGAGACATATCAGAAATGGGTCATGAAGAAGGCTTCTAGAGAAGTTGTGAATCAAAAACATCATGTGAAAGAATATCAAGAATGAATCATGAGGAAGACTTTTATGTGGACAGTGAATCATCAACACCTCTTGAAGAAGCATTACAATTTGATATCTCACAAGAACAAGCTAAAGATATCAATCAGGCATCCATCCCACATATGGAGGATCCTGTCATTTATAAGCTTGGATCACTCACCTTTGTAAGGGAAAATCATCTTATCAATAAAGGAGCTATCACCTTTGAAGATCCACCACAGAGCAAAGAAGGAACAACGCCTTGTTTCCAAGGAAAATCATATCCTTTTGCAAATAAAATGTTTTCACAGATGAATTATCAAGGCAAAGGATTAGGCCTACATGAACAGGGTATCCTGGAACCAGTGCAAATTTTTGGCAATCCTAAACATCAAGGCCTTGATTATTCAACAATCAAGGGATATAAACATATCAATGATACCTTTATAAAACTAGGGGCAACTTCATCTCAAGCAAGCGTCAACATAGAGAGCACGAAGAATCCTTATGATGAAACCAATGCCAATACTACAACCCGCCACGTCATGAATCTCCATCCACCCATCACCCCATCCATGAATTGGGATCAACATCAAAAGAAAGATTCAAATCAAAGCATTAAAAATGTCATCAAATCAAAAGAAGCTAAGAAGCATGAAGGACAAATCAAATACATATGGATACCAAAGAATACACGGAAAAAGTATCCCTATCAAACTCCATTAGTCAAAGAAACTATGGGGAAAAATCAAAAAGGGAAAAGTATCCATCAAAGATGTCCACAAAGAAAAAAGCAGGCTTCTCAAGTGACATATAAAGTGTATCAAGTTGTTGGTCTTGATTCCACACACACTTCTGTATCCACCCATTATTGCTCATCTTCCCAAGTTTGGAGAGTCAAAGGTTCCAAACTATCAACTAATTCATCTATTATTCCTAAACACAGTCCATCCACTCCTCCACATATGATATCCAATTATCACATTGACCATGTATTGGCAACGACCCTTCATCATAAGGATTTAGAAGGCACTCTATTGCGATGTGCGCAAAGACAAAGTTAACTTTGGTATCAGCAAAGCAGATCAGGGATCTCAAAAGTTGCATTCAAGTGCACGTATCTTTATAAAGAAACTTCTTCAAATAGGATATTGATGGCACATTATGATAGAAGCATCAACATTAGCACCACCAGGTGGTTCAACATCAGCTTAAAATCTCTTAGAAAATACAAAAAAATCAAAAAACATAAAAAATGAGAAAAATGATTGAAATTAGTAAAGAGAAAAATCGTCCTCCAGTGAAAACCACTTCGGTAGCGCTTTGGACAGGTACCATGATGAAAACCTGGCAAACAGGCGTTATGTGTAGAATTGAGCATCTACGTGCACCAGTTCACAAGAAAGCATCTTATCACATCCATAATAAATCCAACATTCCAACCATATCATTCGTTCATCCATGAACCATTTATCCAACCCATTACCATCTATCTACCTTATCTTAAGTTTTGGTGCACACTTTACACTTTCTTATGGCAAATGTCTTGACATGGGTTATTTTCATTGATCCCATCCTACCCAATGTTATCTGAGCCTTGAAGCATTATCCAAAAGAGAAACCTTTGTTCAAAAACCTTATCTTATCATGAGATGATCCTTGGAATCCTTTGCATGCTTACCATATCCATCCATCCACACACCTATCCAAGCATCTACCTATGGTCATTCAAACATTGTTGGACACTGGGGGCAGATATTGGCATCTTGCTTCAAGAATAAATCTTGATATATATCCTCCAACTTATGAAGTGATCCGAACATTGGAAAACATGAAAGCAAATTGATCAAAGCACTTGTGAGCCAAAAATATAAATCACTAGCCCATGGCATATTTTGACAAAAAGACATTCCTTATCAAGCTTTATCTTTCGTTGAACACCAATCCAAACAATTCATATCAGTCGCATCTAATGTGCATGTCAGTGTCACATCAAATCATCAAAACAATTTTGTTCCAAGTCAAACTTCATCAATCTTGATCAATTGAATCCAATCAATTATCACCCTGTTTGACTTAACACACTTAGTCAAATTATCATCTTGTGAACGAGTTTATTCTAGGATAACACAACTTCCTTGGGTTTACAAGTTCATTATCATCTTTGTTTGGCTTAACACACTTAGCCAAATTATCAAATCCATAATCACCTCATTTGACTTGACACACTTAGTCAAACCACCCTTATGTACAAGTTTATTCTAGGATAACACAACTTCCTAGAGTTTACAAGTGCATTCTCACTTTTGTTTGACTTAACGCACTTAGTCAAACTATCAATCCATCAATTCGGATGATCAACATTAAGCTTGGTTTTCAAAAAAATCCCAAAATAGAGCACTGATATCATCACATATCCACATCCAAATCGACAAAATCATGCGAAAATCCAAAAACATCCAAATCATTCAAAAAACTCAAAACATGTCAAAATATCGGAAAATCTTCAAAAATTCATCATTTAGTCTTGTTAGTCTTTCACCTTGTCTGAACTACGTCATCTGTGAGTTTGAACGTAGGCAAGGTTGATCTTTGATCAGCCCCCGAGACAATTAGGATCAATCCTTAGGCGTCTGTCGCATTGGAAATCTATTTGCCCATCTAGTATGCATCTTTGAGTCGAGTACGACGTCAGCTGAACTATGTGGTCTTTTCGTGTATAAAGTAGGCAAGGCTAATCTATGGATCAGCTCCCGAGACCCCTAGGATAGATCTTAGTTAGTCCCTTCATCGTAAAATCTCGAAAATACCAAACATTGAAAAATGTGAAAATACCAAAAATAGCCTCAAAATATCTAAAAAATCCAAAATGGTGCATCCATTTCATCTCGCTTTCACCCGCAATTGTCATCACTCATAATAAATTCAATCGTCGCATTCACCCTTTGGTGAGTCAGTCAGAAGCAAGTCCAACACATTCGAAAGTGAACACCTAATCGTCAAAAGTCTCAAGTCCAAGTCAATAACCAAGCAAGTTGGTCAACTCAGAGTATCAATAGCTTATCATCCAATCAGTCTCATCAAAACCCTGATCACAACATGTCCTAGGATGAAGCTTTTCTGTGATGTACATAAGCATCAGGTACCCCACAGTAGTTTAGCCTTGGCTAGCGGTATGAAGAACATTAGCTTGTTTGTTTACTTTTTCTTGGTCTTTTTGACTTATCTTATTTTGCGCTCATTCTTAGGACCTCTCGAGGATGCCTAAACAAAATAGGTTTAGAGAGAAATTAAGGGGGGCAATGATCATTATCTTTTTTATCTGTTGTGCTTGTTGGATATTCTTGTAAAATAACTTGGTGAATACTTGATTTTGTTAGGTCTACCCTAGCAAAGTTTTTGTATGTCAAGTGTGAACAAGAAGACTCCTATCTGATTGTCGAGTCAAAGTCCATCAGACTAGGTACAATTCCATCTTGGTCCTTTATACCTTGATGCATTGTACCTATGTGTGTTATCAAACATAAAGTAATTAGCCCTTTGAAAATCCCAACTCCTGGTAAGAAAATCATCATCATCATCATCATTATAATGTAGGCTTGTTGGATCCCCCTTCCATCCATCTTATTCTTCTTATTCTTCTATCTTTACTAACATTTCTATCTAAAATTGGTGTGTTGTATCAAAATATACACGAGGCTATCCATGGCCGATGACTGTCTATACATCATTAGAAGTTATCTAAATCAAAGAATTATCTTTCGTCCTTTGATCAAGAGAACCACTCCTCTCGCATTTTATCATGATCTCGATCGAAAAATTGAGCATTTCTGCTCGATCTCTCTAGGGGGTAGTATATCCAGCAATATCCTTCCACTGGGGCAGCAGTGGGGCATCTGAAAAAAATCAAGAAATTTTGAACTTTGATCCCAGCAGTTTATTCTTTGAATCAATGCAACAAGTGCATTGCTTCAAAGAGGGGAAAAATGTAGACATGGAAAATGTACAAATTCGATCTGACACACTTGATTCTAATCACTAATGACATTTCTTCCAGAATCATACTCTCAGCTTATCAACACCTTTCATCCCTTAAATAAATAAATCATTATTTATTTAATTAGGTCTTTCTCCTCTATTGATTGAATTAATCAATTTAATTTAATCAACCTTATGTTTCTATTTAATTAAATAAATCATTTTATTTGATTAAAGTCTCTAAAGTCCTCTCATTAAATTAAATAAATTAAACCTTATATGATTTAATCTAACATTATTCTCTTTGGTTAAATAAATCAAATCATTTATTTAATTAAACCTTTCCTCTCAATTCTTGACTTAAATCAATTCATAAATTTAAGTTTAAATTGTCACATCTCCTAATTCTTCATTAAATTAATTAAGCTTTGATTAATTTAATCTTAATCTATGTCATACCCTCTAGAGAATGCAACTTCCACAATAAATCAATTACTTTGATTTATTAAATCTCTATTTTCCCTCACATGGCATCAAAAGGGAATATTCCCTCAAGTTTGAATTCAAAAATGCAAGTGGATGGGTACTTCCAACAAGGCATTCACTCCTCTTACATGTCCTTGTGCATTGAGCCAAGTGACATTAACTCCATTCTTCTCTCCCTCCAACATGTCACATTCAAATTTCAAATTTGAATCCAATGGCATTTATCATGCACATTGACCAAAATGTGCTCATTCCTCCTCCAATCACGTGGACAAGTGGCACAATGCCATTGGATTATCTTTTATCCCACATTTCACTCATTCTTCCAAGATTGAAATCTATAAATGAGAGACTCTTCCTCTCATTCTAACATCCACAATTTTAGTAAACTTGCTATACTCAACTTCTTCCTCAAGCATATCTAGTTTCATCCATTTCTTCACATTCTTAGCTAGGTTATGCAGATTTTTATCATGAAGCTTGATTGAACCTTCATCAAGGTGGATCACTCATCAAACCATCAACAAAGTTTACAGAGGATTTGGGAAAGTGTTGATTTCGACATACCAATCAGCACCAACTCCCCCATGGGATCAAGAGTTTGCATTGTTTAAATTAGGATTTCATTGCTTTCTTATTTATTTCTTCGTTTTCCTATTTTTAAGCATTGTAAATGGATTTCATGGGGAATCCTTATTTCTAACTTGCATATGATCTAATAACATGTTTGTTTGTCTTATTTGTGCAGGTATGAAATTAGGGTTCACACTATCAAATACAATTGAAGAGCTAATATCCTACCCTGGCAAGAGCAACACTCCAGCTTCTTGAAGCAATTTCCTTTCTCTTTCAGAAGTGATGGACTCCATTTCCTTATCTACCTCCCTTTCCAATTCCTCTAGAGCAGTTTCCTCTTGTTCAAGAGTGATATCCTGTATCTTTTGTCTCATTTTTCTGCCTTTATATTCATAAACAAATTATTTAAATTTAGAATATTTAACAAAATCACAATCAGAAATAAACTGTTATCCAGCCCTAACCCTCACATCATCAGATAGTTCATTTGATGCCTCAAATCTTACAATATTATGCTCTTTAGGGGACTCGTATTGTGCAATCACAGGAGCACTTATTTGTTTGACCTGCTCACCCTCTTCATCACCCTACTCTTCTTCACTTATATCAGTATCTAAAAAAAAAAAAACCTCAGGAGTAGGTTGTGAAGGTATGTAATCCAAGGGCTCTATGTCTTCAGCTTGTACTCCTAAATAGGTTGCATGAGGTGCATCAAAAAAACTGGGGGAACATCCTTTAGCACTTCATTGACATGAGCGATGAGTTGCTCAATTCTTGTTAAAGTATCATGTATCTCACCAAATGCCTTTGAATAAGATGGGACATTTTTTCTCTTCCATTCCTTTGCAAGCATAATCTTGTTATAGGTGGCCATTCTTTCCTTGGTGGAATCCTCATCATCGTTTCTTATCACATCTTCGATTGAGAACAAATGTTCATACCCTGATAGCCGAAGTGATAATCTCGCCTTGTGAATAAACCCTTATGCATCAATTTTTTTCCTTACATCACCTAGAGGTAGGTTGTATTGTGCTAATTTACCATCAATTTCTCCATATCCTTCATTGGCAACCATTGTAAAGTCTCCAAAATATAAGGTGTTGGGCATAATTAATTTTTCTCTATGTCCTTTGAGGTGTTTGGCATTAGATTTTTCCAATTACCTCACAATTTCTAAATAAGCAATTCGGTTAGAAACTACTCATGGCATCAAGTGTGGAGCCCCTTCAAACCCATACACCCTTATCACTGTACAATTAGGGAAAGCATACCAATCTCCCCAATTATGATTCACTTTATTTCTCCGGTCATTTTCCTTTGGTCTTAGAAATCTTTGTACTTCTAGGGATAGGTTATAATTGCATGGATATCCCAGCAACTTCATCAATGGTCTTACAAAAAATTCTTCAAAATAAAGGTAATGAGACCCACCAAATCGGTTGTCCCACAATGAAGTCCACATTTGTATAGGTTTTATATCTCCATTTTCATCTGTATCTTTTATCCTTAATTCTTCACTCCAGACCCCTCTGACTTGCCCTCGTACAAAATCAAATTCATAAGCAAAGAATAGTGTTCAAAATTAATACTATCACTATTATTTTTAATCTTTTCAAGCCCTCGATGTAGGGAATTGGCCAAGTATCTAGAATAATCAAATGGCCTAGCATCATTTATTTGTATGTCTTTAGCTTAGACCATTAGGGAAATCAACATGAGAGGCGGAACCTCTACTCCCAAAACCTGACCAGCTAGTAAAAGGTGTATCAAAAATACTCTTTGAACAAATCTTCATGGAAAGGAGGGTTTTCACTGCTAGAGAACCTCTTGAGTTGGCCTCCTTCATCCTTGGGCCTATGCAAAGGTAATTTCCATCTCTTATATCTGGTATCCATGTGGTGATGCTCTATCAAGAGATCTTTGACCGTGAATGATAAATTCAGTGAACACTCTAACTGAAATACATTAGAAATGAGATCCCTAGAAATAACAAGCAAGTCACCCCTGCCATGTGACTAAATAGTTCTTTTCTTGGGGTCATATCTAATAGAAAGATCTTTAATTAGCTCTATGTTCAAAAACACATTGGGTACCTCAAGTCTTCCCAAGTTCAACCTCCACGGATTGCACAATGGTTGAAACCTAAATTGTTTTCTGTAATGGTACATGAAGAGGTCATACCCTCATTGCGATGTTCAAATATTCCCCAAGGCTTTATGTTGTTCCCATAGTTGATCCATGGAAGGATTCATTTGAGCACTCCTACTGGGTCTCAGCCCTGACCCAGGGCATTGATCTATTGGGGCTTCATTTAGGAGTCTCTTAGGCTTTTTAATGTCCAGTTGATCCAAAGTCTTAGTCTTTTTGGTTTTCTATTTTTTAGATTTGGCTTTGTCTGTACTCTCTTCCATTATTTAAATCTTAAGCTTTTGATGAAAATATCTTCTCAGCTAGGTTTGAAGTACTTACATGAGTCTCATTGAGTTGCCTCCATAGTCCATCGGTCTTTGCTACGTCAAAACTCAAGTTTTTGCCTTTCTGCTTCTACCCTAAGCAAAATCTTCCAGGATTTTGTAACAACTATGTGATCAACTTGTGATATAATTCACTTCAATTTTGGTTCATAAATTCACCATCCGTGGATCATCTTTTAGTCTTTTCATCGAAGAAGAACATTAATTTCAAATATCTCGAATTCGATGATGCCCCGGGATGTCACATCAGTCTTTCACCGATAGCCACCCTCTCCACTTATGGACACCTATCCGTCATTCTATCAGTGGGATGCTAGATAATGTTTCCCTGATGCACCCTAGTTCCCTCGATATACTTTATGCATTCGATAATTCATGCCCATGGTTATAATCCATGGTTACTTTTTTGACAACTTGACTCTATCGGTATATCAGGAGAGCACCTTAGGAGTCAGCCCGATAGAGTATTGTTACACTGATACTAGGTTGTGAGCTATTTTCATTGGGCCATCGGTGGGACTATGATGGGGATTCCACCGATGAAGCATTGTTAGGCCAATGGTATTGAATTTTGTTAGGAATGGGGGAAGGACTACATCACAATGGAATTTTAAATTTTTCTATGGATGCAATGTGAATGTAGGCTATAATATGGATCTTGTCACATAAATTTCTACAATTTTCATTGTTCATAAAATCAAAGTGGGGTATATTTTTGTGATTATTGATATGTGGAAGATAAGTGGGGTGGACTCGGTGGAGGCTAGTTTCTTTGTAAAGAAAAATAAAATTTCCTTGTAAGAGATCAAATTTAAATTTTAATAACACAATTTCATGGATGATGGAATACAGCACCCTAGTTCCCCCGATATACTTTATAATTCATGGTATTGGTTACTTTTGTTGAAAACTTGACTCTATTGGTATATCGAGGAGATCACCTTAGGAGTCAACCCGATAGAATATTGTTACACTAATACTAGGTTGTAAGCTATTTTTATCGAGCCATCGGCAAGGCTGTGATGGGGGTTCCATCGATGAAGCATTCTCAGGCCGATGGTATTGAATTTTTTTAGGAATGGGGGAAGGACTACGTCACTACAAAATTTCAAATTTGTTTATGGATGCAATGTAGGCTATAATATGGATCTTGTCACATGAATTTCTACAATTTGCATTGTTCATAAAATCAAAGTGTCGTATATTTTTGTGATTATTGATATGTGGAAGATAAGTGGTGTGGACTCGATGGAGGATAGTTTATTTGTAAAGAAAAATAAAATTTCCTTTTAAGAGATCAAATTTAAATTTTAATATAACAATTTCATGGATGATGGAATATAATATAAAATATCATCAACTACAGTTTGGTATATGATTCATGAAGTGCAATATAAAATAAAATATCATGAAGTGCAATGATTCACAATTTATTTGAATACAATATAAAATATCATCAACTATAGTTTGGAATATGATTCATGCAGTGCAATATAAAATAAGATATCATGAAGTGCAATGATTCACAGTTTCAATGTTCATTGAATACAAATAAAATATCAGCAACTACAGTTTGGAATTTGGAACAATGGAAACCAATTCATGAAGTGTAGTAAAAATAGCTAAAACCTGCTAATTCTCTTCAATTTCCCAAACGGACTTAGGGTCCTCAAACCGATGATCATCTTGAGATAAATTAAAAGATTCATCTTGATTCTAAGTCTTCTCTTTGCTTTCTTTGGCCTATGTCTCAAATTCAACATTCATTGTGTGATTTGTGTCAATTTCAATATCATTGTCATATGTCCCAATCCCACTGCCACTACCACTGCCACCAGTACCAATGCTTGGAATTGGAGTGCTTGTGCTGCACAACCTCGTCCCTCTTCTTTCACATGTGGACCTTCAAATTGCAAGTGCCCTTTGAAAAGGAAATTTTTTGACATTATACGCAGTTCCTTTCATCCTCAAGCAATTTTCCAAATTCTTGTCTAGTTTGTTTCTTAAATTTGATTTCAAAAACCCTAATGTACTAAAAACTCTCCCATCCTCCACCGACCCCAATATCATTGGTTGACATAAATCAGCAAGTTTAAAATATTTTGACATCGAACCACGCAATATTTCACTGTGACCTAAGCTTGTCCAAACCTTTTTTATTGATCCTGGTTCAAAGGTCTTCTCCTTGCCCATGGATTTATACTAGTCCCTCATAGTTGTTGCAAAACTCCTACATTGTTGTCTAAGCTTATTTTCATTTAAAATTCCTTCTATTGTTTTCTCATTGTATGTTACCTCTTTTGAAAACTGTTTGATCAAGATTTTTACTTGATCATGAAAATATTTTGGGTTATTTCATTTTACCCAAAATTGAGGATACACAATACCCATGGCTTCAAGTATTTCATGTTGCAGGAATCTTTCACGAATCTCTGAGGAAAGAGATTTTGCAATTTCCTTCAATTATCACTAACAAATTCAATAATGTCGTTAAAAGCTTCCTCGTTAACAGCTACTTCTCTACTAGAGTGTTTGGCTATCTTATAATGGTACATTGGTATCTCATATCCACGTACACAGATACATAAGTGCCTTCTTGCATTAAACTATAAATAATTATCAGGATTATTCAAATCAGTAATTTTCTAGCACATCAAATAATTTGTGCCTTCTTGTGTTAGATCTAGATATAGATGATCGAGGGCTAAGCATGTAAGTTTACGTAGATTGGAATATTCATAAATATACATAGTTTTGTCTTGGGATTTCTTCACAAGATTTTTCATCCCATCCAGCATGGGGAGAAGACTACCTAAATTCAAGAGTGTCTTTATATCGCTTAACCTATGTAAGAGGTCAAGAGCTTTGTCTACTGTGTTGTGATACCGATACATCATTCCAATCAAGGATTGATATTCTGAAAGAACTCGTTGCATTGGTCCATGCGAGGAGATCCATCTGGTATCAACTTCCTTGAGAAGCTTGTTTCTGGGTGTTATTCCCTCAGCAAAATTTTGAAATTCAAGGAAATGTTTGGGACTTTAGTAGAAGTATGTGTGGATCTCGCAAACTAGATTTTCAACTTTTGATACTATAAGAAACTTGCTTACAATTTTGAATGCTAAATTCATTATGTGGGTGATGTAGAGAATGCTAAGCATGTACGGTGCATAAGTAGTTTGTAACTTTGTGCAAACACTGCTCCTTTGACCTTGCATCACTGCAGCTCCATCAGCTCCTACACACACCAACTTTTTGGCAATTTTCAACTTAGCCATACCTGCAATTTCATTCGAAGATTTCTTGACTAGTTCAAATAGATTTTGCGATGTTGAGTTGTCCTTCATTTTATGAACACAAAGAAGATGAGCTTGGTGAACATGTTGTTCTACAATATAAAAATGCATACAGACCAAAGAAGTATTGTCTACCGCAGTAACTTCATCTAAAGATAATGCAATGAAATTTGACTCTTTTATTTTATCCTTTAAATCTTCCTTTTTCATTGTAGAAAGATAGTTCGCCCATTCCCATCCAGCGTTTACTAACCAATGTGAGAAGGGAAAGTGGGGAACACTCAAATAAGATAATAAATCAAAATATTTTGGGTAGTCTGTCATAGGACGCCCACTAGACAAAATATGAAAAACAACACTCATCTGAACAGTTTTTGACAGATTTGTTACTGCCATGGCTTTTCCAAAATGAGCCTCAAGTGTACCTTAACATTTTTCAATATTTAACATTCTATGGTTATGCTCTTCACAATCCATGGCATACTTAACATGAAGACATTCTTCCTTTGATTTCCATCATACGACTGTGTTCCCTTTTGTCTATGATTTATTTTTTGTAAACTTTACCGATATGCTTTTCTATAGTGTCAAGCTTTAGCTACAATGTCTTGTCTCTTCCACATTTCCAACTACAAATCATACATTTGACCTTTGTTTCCCTTTCAATATCATTTTCATTTGATACCCCCATTGGTACAATGAATGGGTACTTCGACAACGAACCAAGTTGAAAATTCCTTGTCATTTCCCACTCGTGCCCCAATTTTGATTTTCCTTTTATTTTCTTGCTACCAACATCATCCTCATCCAAGTCAATTATCTCATTCTAGCTAACCAAGGTATCCCTTGGAACATCTTATGTGGTATTTCCATCCTCATTTGATACATTTTGATTTAACTCAATGTCAATCTCACCTTGACCTTCCCGTGGTGGTGAGGTATTGTGAATGCCATCTTCAATAATATTTGGTGGAAGAGTTGATGATGTAGCTCCACCTTGATCTGATGGATTAGAAGATTTTTTAATTCCAAAGTAATATTGTATGGTACCTCCATGTTTTGGGCGTTTTGATGGCCTCCCACTCTCTTCATTACCCTCAGGAATCTTACCCTTGTTTCTCAACATATTGATCTCTCACTTTGAATAAAAGCTAGAAAAAAATGTCTTCTTGTTTAAGAAGGACAGACCGATAGATAATATAGATCCCATTCCCTACTCAAAATCATGTTTAATACTGAAGCAAAAATGGAAAACAGATAAAGAATTCTTATTATTATAACTAATAACAGTACGAAGAAATGATCACTCACCTTTAAGTCTACATTTTCGACTTCCGCTGACTTCTGAATTGAGAAGTAGAAGCTCATAACCGAATAAAATGTGTAAAAATAAATAACAGTTTCAATTGTATTTATATCAATCCATATTTGATGAATTCTGTGGGATTTTTAAATGGTATGTTAAAAATTTGGCGAATCCCACGTGCTTATACAACTATACTGTAATTTTCAAGGCGAAATGTGTCTTAAAATGTAATTATTTTTAAATATTATTGGCGAAATAGGTCCTCATAAGCAACTATTTATAAATTTTAATAGGCAAAATGGGTCTTCACAAGCAACTATTTGTAAATTTTAATTGGCAAAATGGGTCTTCATATAATGTTGTTTTAATAGTATTGGCAAATATGTTGGTGTTTTATGACATGCTCCCCGATATTCCAAGTGAAAATATTAATCGATCCATTGGAAACGCATAGTCTGTTATGGCGAATTTATTGCCTAAACATGCCTCATAAAAAAAATGTTGGCGAATGGACATGCATTCGACCAATAGTTCATTAAAATAGGGCGATTTGAACACCCTGTTGGGTACGGTAAATTCGCCAATTGCCGAAGATTTGCCACTAAAGTTTTCCCTATTGTCAAGCCTTTCCCAAGCCTAAAATTGAGGCAGCATGTGGGTTGGGGATTCAAAATTTTAAAAATGTGTACGCATTACAAAATATGTACGCGTTCTTTATTTATTTGATTATTTAAAAAAAAATGTTTTTTGAAATGCGTGCACATTTTAAAACGCATACACATTTTGTAATTCCAAAATGCGTACATGTTTTAAAACATGTAAACATTTCTAAAAGGTATTTAATCTTTTAAATAAATGACTTGTGCGTGCTAAAAAATGTGTACACATTACATAACGTGTAGCGTTATAACGCATACACGTTTTTTAGTGCATACACGTTTTTTAGCGCATGCGTGTTTTTTTAGGCTCATGTACCCGATGCATAACGCATACACATTTTTTTAATATCACATACATGTTTTCTGTAAGATTATTTTTGGTCAAAACTTCCCCTCTTCATGGACCCAACTTCTTGCTTTTACTCATAAGATAGAACATCAACAAAATACCTTGTGGTACACTTAACCACCTGAAATTTGAACTGAGACACTGCACAGACACTAAGAACACATCCACCAAACTAGAGAGAAATGTGGAGACTTTTTGGACTAGTCCAGGCAAGCAATTAGACTGCCAACCCATTACAATAATCAAAAACCTCCTCGACAACATTGGTGACCTGAAAAGATAAGAGTGTAACACCTACAAAACATAAACATTAAGTCCCAAACAACAAGACCACATATTTAAGAGTAGAGGAATGCAGAGAATTCTCCCAAACAACCTTCAAAATAGCTTCTTGCAGCACAACATTTACTGATTTTTAGATATGAGAACCTTCAAGAAACAACACATACTTCCTTAGGAACAATAGAAGCGAGCATACAACATGTTCAAGGCCATTAGCAACAATTCCCCATTATCAAAAGGACTTCTAATCCTCATCTTATTACTTCTAATCCTCATCTCTAATATATATCATCATGATATCACTTCTACTGATAGAAAACATACTCAATACTACTTCAAAAGACATAAAACAAGGCATGACATCCAACCATGAACTTTAGAAATTTCATTGACAACCACCTTAATCATATGTCCAACAATCTCCTTCTCAAAATGTATACAACAAAATTAATGTGCAACAATCTCATCAATATCCTATTTATACATACTCAACTTAAAATATCCTACTGATAACTTATTAATAATATTCTATGTATATTTAAATCAATTATTAATTTATAAATCTATAATCCTTTTTAATTATAATAAATTATTAATATTATATATATATATATATATTATTAATAATTTATATGTATATATATACAAACTTTTAAACTTAATTCTAAATTTAATCCCTCACTATCTTTAAATATCATGTTTTGGATGTATATATATACAAAGTATTAGAGATTACTCCCCATTCAGAATTCTATCATACATATCCTAGGATCATTGTTGTCCTCTAGTAGACTACTATGAACTATGAAACATTCACATTGTTTTGTATCCAAAGATTCATACAGGAGTATATAGAATAATGGACCCTCGTTGAAAAGGAATGATTCAAAAAGTTTGAAACCTTTCATACCAAGGATCATGTCTCTTAAACATGAAATCCTATTCACGTATGTCATATGCACTATAAAGAAGTATTCCATGACATTAACATAACCGAAGCAATTGGACATTCAACTGCAACACTTAGGATAGACCAATCTATAGTACCAAACATATACTTTTCAAAAGGATCCCTTTTGTCATAAGCTATAACATAGCCATAGTAAGCATGAGTCTGTGGCAAAGGCTTTAGTGACTCAGCCAACTTATCAATCCTAAAATAAACATCAAAACATAATCATACTGCAATCCCATCTTTGGCAGATTAAGACAAACAAGTCTAATCTTACCTTCGTTCATGTTCTCTTGACAACTCAATATGATGATAGCCTTGTAGGTCATGATCTCTGTTGGAAAAAAGCCACACCTAAATTGAAAATAGACCGGTCACAAAGTAGGTTGTAGCTCAATGATAGAGTACTCCAGTAACAAATGAGAGGACAGCGATGACCTACTAGAATAATTATTTTCATGACTATAATTTGCTTGCATCTCTATAAGCAAGTCCATCCATGCAGATGGCATGGATGGAAAGCCAATCTGCAAACATTATCGACATCCTCTATACCTATATCAAAATAGTAGCTTCATATCAGGGTGTGGATGCTTGCATTTCCATGAATAAAGGAAAGAAAATTATTCCATAATTATCAATCCACCACCTTATGTTTTGGCACCCTATTAATATTAGGCAGATGTATGAAAAATTTCATCAAGGGAAAACATCTAAGTATAATAGAGAAAGTGATTTGTCCTTCAAACATCCTTCACTTGTTGCTCAAATTTTCTCTATAACTTGTTAACTTTAGTATGATTTATGTCTTTGGAAGATCAGTGTATGCTTGAGATGCATGACCTCTCAATCTACCAATCCACTACAATAAACAAAAAGTGTGATAATAGTTGCTTCAAAACTCCTCGACCAGGCTACTCTAGTCCATGAAACATTAACTAAAAAAAAATCCTAGGTACAATTTGCTTCAAATTCAATGGCCCAGGTCCACTCTAACACCAATGAAGAAATGGTTGGATCATCAAGAAATAATCCATTCATTTAACTATGGACAATCAACTATATCACTCAAATTCATGAAGCACCAAGAACATCAATTGGTCCAAATTTGCTTGCCTAAAAAAAAAATCGATAGCCAAAGTGTTGTGACTCAAGCTGTCAAAGTACAAACATGTATCAAGATCTACCAAATCATGTTGTGGATTTCATTCACTCCTCTAGGCATCCACACAACATTTACATTATACATAAGGTTCCAGCAACACTAACGATCAAGACTAGTTACATTAAATGACCTCCCAGATCAACGATTGTGGTGGATGACCAAGGATTTAGGTAGTTCAATCTATCAACACACCACAATGAACAATATTGTGATGTGTATCACTTAAATTCACAATCGACAGGCTCCAAGAATTCTAACAAACTGTAAAGAATGGATGTCACACACTTGCAATGGCATCGGGCAAATTCACTGTCAGTTATTCATCGACGAAAAATTTACCATCATGAAAAATTCACCTAAATTAAAATTCACCACCAACAATTCATCGTCACGGAAAATTAATCGCAAACTTTTAATGTGATGATATGGTGAATTGCTAATTTTCCTTGAAGTGAATTTTTTATGATGGTGAATTTTTGCACGATGAATTGTTGATGGTGAATTGCTTATGATGAATTTTCCTAGAACCACTTACAACATGTGGCACCATCAATGGTTTCTATTTGAATACAAAAATATTCCCCAAACAAATTTGTCCCATTGATTAGATTTTCTCAATGACTGCTACTGCCTTGAGAACTTTGAGTAAAATTGTCAGCAAATGGAATGGTGTGCACTTATGGATCAAGATTGATCGATTTATGTAATTTCCATGTCAATTTATATTACCACTTTGACCTTGCCACTTAGGAAACTACAATATTCCATGTGTGATAATCCCAATTAGCAATGGAGCCGGCCTTGCTTCCTCACACCATTCAAGTTCCAATCTTCTAAAATTGATTTGGATAGATGACTTGGACTATTTAAATTTGAAATAGATTAAATCATCGACACGCTCAAGAGTGAGTCATAGGATTTCGAAAATAACCAAGAAATTCACATACATCCCTAAGTACTTTTTACAGCTAAAATTATTAGAATGCATACCCTCAAAAAATCAAATCATATATCCTATACTTGAAACATCTTTACAAAAATACCATATAATATGAAACGAAATTGTGAATGTATATGATATGATATTTTAATATTTTTTGGTTTTTCCTAGCTTTATTAATGTGATATGTGAGGTAAACCTTATATGGTTGGCATCAAAATTTTGAAGGGGTAAGATGATGTTTGGAGGGAATGCACATCGTTTTGGTTGCTAGCCTCTTTAGGAATGCCTTGTAAAAAAAATTAACTAAACACATAATTTCTACATGAGCATATAAGACCATTTGATTGCATTTCTAGCGATAAGCTCCTCACTATAAAGGATAGGACTATATATATATATGAAGATAAGGATAAATTAAAATGAAATAATCACCATAGATTTACCATTTTGATTTATAAACAATGTTAAATAGTTTCTCCAAAGTGGTTATCCATTCAAGAATTATATGTCCTGATCTTGGTAGTCTCCTTCAATCTATTCATTGTCTTCAAATACTTTCCAATGAGTAAATATATCTGGTACCAATGGCCTAATTGTGAGCCTGACCGGGTCTGGGTTTGCCAGACCTTATGGGGCCAAAATTATAAACCAAAAACTACCATTTTACTAGCTTCTTTTTTCATTTTCTTTACAATAGTTCGAGTATTGAATGACATCATTTGTAAATTTTGTCCATTGCAATTCCATATGCATGTTTTGAGTTTAAATTGATTCAAATTAGTGAATGTTTAAAGGTTTTGATGCATTTAAATTGTTTTGAAATTGTTTTTTAATGTTAAATTGGTGCTTGTAAAATTATTGTAAACGGGTACAATTTTGTTAGCTCTTTATGGCTAAGTGTTTCATATGTAAAGGTCTTATTTAAGATTACAGGTGTATTTTCTTAGATTTGATTGAAGGATGTGCCTATATCCTACAAGGTTTGGTCAAAATAGATGAGTGATTTTGAGATTGAGTCAAATCATCTTAAGGACCTAGGCTTTTCTATTCTATTTTCTAGATGACTATTTCAATGGTAGGATTAGACAGTGGTAGGACATGTAACTATCATAATTGTTGTGGTAAAGTATATCTATTTTTTTTTAATAATACTAAGACGCCAACTTTATAATTGGTGGGGTAAAGGAGATCTAGGTTTTGAGACTATACAAGAATGCTAGTTTTCTAATTGGTAGGGAAAAGGAGATGCTTATGAACAATACTGAGACACTTGAAAACATGATACATATGATTGATATTAGTAGTGATGGCTATGTACACTTCAATTATTTTTCTAGTGAGCCTCACCTTTGCATAAAATATGGATTTATTAAGATATATGTTTTAGTGTCATATATCACAATCTTCTTAATTGTCTCCATAAGCTCCTATAGGTGACCTTTAATATGCTCATTTTTGGCATAATAACTCCCAATAAACTTGTGTTTGAGTTGAACAGTCATAATTCAAATTTGGAAGATCTAATGATGAGTTCAAATCCTTAAATTATTGGATCCTCGTTGTGTAAATCCTACCTTGAGTCTGCAAAATGACATTTCAATTTTGTCTAGTGATATCAAAAATATATATCTTGAATAGACCATTTCACCCTATGCTCATCTTCTCCTAATCATTTCCCTTTATTAGATTTGATTTACATTCATGATTAAACAACAAGAACAGCAATATTAACCATACATGTTTCCTAATAAATATAAATCAAGGTGTACCTAAGTTTTTCACATACATCTATTTTAAGTACATTGTGAGCCCATAACCCATAGGTCCTTGGATTCACATCTTAAACTTGGAAAATTGACATTGTGTTTGGAATGAGTTGGTGAGAATAAAACCATGTTGTCATAAGATATGAAACCAAATAGGCTCTTAGGCTTAGACATGGGGACATGTTGAATCTTACAGGGGGAGAAGCTATCTATCCCAACCTTTTCTAGGATATGAAAGTAGGTTGTGTGATGTTTAAATCTTTCGCTTGTTTTTTTATAATTTATTTTAATGAATTTTCCTATGTTGTCAAACTTATAGGGTTATTGAAGATTCATATCAATAATTTGGACCTAGTATTTTTATCAAGTACATTGTGGGTAGTCATAACCTATTATTATTTTCTTTGCTTAAAGTGCTTAATGGGAATTTTTTTCTATTTTCCATTTTACTTTGCTATTGGACTTGATCAACCCAATAACCTTGTACAATTACCTTATTATACTAAGATTATATTTTTACATTGATTTTGATGTATGAAAAGATGATATACATGTAGTCTGGAATGTATGAATACCATCTTGGAATGTATGTTGAATTTATAGATTATACTTTTATAAATTATGAGAAACCACATAGTATTGGACATGCATAGTAGTTATTGTGTGATTATATTGTAATACTTTAATAATTTAAAGGAGTTACATGAGAGTAAAATGATAAAGTTGAAGGATAGGAGGTTAAATACATAAACTATAAGTATCTCTTCAATTATAAAATCATGATATATTTCATAAGACATCTATATAGTTCTCGTCATAATTTGGATTGGAAAAGTGATTTTATTAAAATTACTTGTGAATTTACAAAAGCGCATAATGTAGATAAAGTAAGAATTATGAAAAAATACAAGTATTCAATGTTAGTATCTTCAATTACTAATCATGTGCTTCTTTGAGTTGTGATGCAGATGCATCTTGTGCTACTGAGGACAGTAATTAATTTACAAGGGGAGAATTGTTATGTGACCTTTTTCCCCAAGAGAAGAGAAATATATAAATGACCCTTTGGAATTAAAAAAGAAATAGAAAATAAAAGATATTATGGTCCTTTGGTTAAAAGAGAGATTAATAAAGAATATGTATAAAAACTAGATTGAAAAAATAAGAATAATTATTTATTAAAATAAATATTAAAAGGTAGTCTTTTGTGAAAGGGTGTGATGGTTTGAAACCACCCCTTATTAAAAGGATATATTTAAGTCATTCATGTGAGACATGGAAAATAAATTCAAGGATGGAGAACATTCAAGGAGAAAAGAGAAAAATGAAAGATGAACTAAAAGGGAACAAAGGAGTGAAAGTTAGGGTCTAGGTGGGTGTTTAAAAATTTGGAGAAGGGGCACATAGAATGTGTTCAACTTGGGGTACAACGTACACCCAGGAGTGTCCTATCCAGGGCTATGTTTATGTCATAAAGACAAGCTGGTTGTGTGTAAGAACCGGTTCCTTCGAGGGTGTTTGTGCCAGGAAACAGTCTAGGTCCATAACCTTTCCTCTAAGTGTCGGATAACAGTCTTTCTATTGGAAATGAAGGTAAAATTGTAGCTTAAAACTTGAACAACTATGAGACTGTAGATCTAATTAAGTGTTTTTTATCAAAATTCTTTGTGTATGATTAATCTGTTTAGATCAATTTTACCAATTGTAGAAAGAGACAAAAGATTGTAGAAGAATGAGATAAGAAGATAGAAGTTACACAACATATACGTGGAGAAACCCTTTTAGGAAAAAAATCCACCAGAATCAGTAATGCTTGTATTATTTAACCTTAGAACAAGATGACAATAATATTGTATCAATCCTTGATTGATATGCTTCTTTTCCCTCAATAATCCTTCTTCACAACTCGCAATAAACTCTCATAGAACTCTCATACACTTGCTGCAATTAAAAGACAATTATCAGCATGTAAACTCATAAGACTTGTACAAATACAAGAGCATAAATATCCTCACAAAAATCTACGCCTAGATTGGGCAAGTAGAGTTCCACAATGTAATATGAAGTCAAACCGAATTCTTCCTCAATTTAGGCACCCCAAACTGAACACTTAACTAAACATTGGCCAAGGAGATATCTTGTAAACATCACCTCAAATTTGGCACCCAATAATGGTCCCCAATTGACTAAGCCTTGTAAATATCTTCTCATGCAAAAGGTGTTAACTAAAATATTCCAACTTGGGCACCCAAGGTGGACCCAAGTCAATCTTAGTTAATTGAAACATATCTCTCCACCAATTCATGCAAATATTATGCATAATCGATCATCCCCACTTAACTAAAAGTATACACCATTTATTTTTCATCCAACTAAGTCATTAGTCATGCAGCTCAAGTCAACTCAATTCAACTAGCATTCAACTCAAAATAACTACATGCAACTGAAGATAACTGAACCACAACTGAACTGAATTGAACTGAAATTATACTAAACTCATACTAAACTGATACTACCATGCCACTCATGTAAATATCAATCCCTAATTTGTAGGATCTAAACATGCATTACTGAAGTGTTATCAATCCTCCAAACAATTAACTTAAGCAAGGTGGGTTCCACCTTCCATGTGGGTGCCCCATGTGCTCCTATTTTGTAGGAGCTCTTCTTGGACATCCCCACATGTTCCTATTATTTAGGAATAATTACAACTGTCAATTTACATGTTCATTTCATTTGAATTTACTCTCTTTCTAATCCTAGTGTTGGGGAACACTTTCCAAGGACTTAGGAGATACATGAAATATGTTTAGGATTGCAATTAAATAGCATCCTATTCCCAACACTTTCCATGACTTTAAGATAAGTATTGAGAACTATTGATTCAATAAGATTGGAAATATTATCTATATGATTTGGTGTTAATATGATTAATCTATGTGGAGGTGTTATTCCATTTACTATGTTGCTTATTTATTTGTCACATGTTTGTAGTTTACATTAATTTTTCACATTTATTTTGATAATATTGCATATTATAAATTATATTAACTCTATTATTTGTTATATTAAATCTGTTGTTAATACTTAAATATTAAATGGAGAAAAATAGCATCACAACATTAGTTTGAAAATGGCCTTATGTGATCCAATTCAATATAAACAAAACATGGATGAAAAGATCACTAATTTTATAGCACGTTATCAATTTCTTTATTCACAAATTAATATCAAAATTCTTGATACTGGTCTTCAAAGAATGTCCATTGAAAACTTGAAAACCAATATCCAAAACAAGCTTGGGATGATGAAATTTCCATCCTTTACACACTTATGCATAGCTCTTCATAACTCTTAGAATTTTCTTACTCAACGAGAAGTGAAAACTTCTTAAAACCATCCTCAAAAATTTGAATCTGTGTATCACAACTTTCAACCATTCAAGAAACAAAACAAGGGTTTTATATAGATGAATCCACCTCAAACAAATCAATATGTTGAATCTCAAGTTGTTGCCATAAAAACAAGAACATCATATCAATTCAAGGATGGGAATAGTAAATTCACCCCATTACCCGATACCCTCCATTCCATCATGTTGCAACTCTTGAATAAGAACTTACTTACCTTGACTCATGTTAGATCACTTGATACCACTAAGCCTTTACCTCTAAACCATAACATTAATGCCTTTTTCTAATATCACTAAAAAATTGGACATGAAATGGAATATTGTAAGCGTCTTAAAAACATATTGTGCAAGACCTCATTGATTCTAATCATATCTAGTTGGGCAGTGTTAATGATCAAGGAAATATTTTTTTTCCCCACCCAACCAAAATTTTCAAATCCTTACTAATCCAATGCCAAACCATTCCATCTCTTTTGTGAAAGCTTCTAATAACAAGAGTGATGTAATGAATGTTGAAAAGCTACAAGACATGACTAATGATGACAAGAGTGACAATGACAATGATATACATACTATGATTGGACTCATTGGAATTCAACCTCGTAAGGGCCAAACCAAATTGTCCCTTGACATTTCTTTCTCAAATAATGATATACTTAAGCATGCACCCGATGGTCCTCTTTACATTGCTAGAAGAATCAATGACAAGACTACTAATGGGATATTAATTGATCCCATGTGTGTAGAGAATGTGATCACCGATGAATTCTTGTTTGTGAATGAACTTCACCAAGATTCTTATGAACAATCGAAAGCATGGATCAAAACACATGATGGTTTTTCTCTCCCTACGATAGGTTCGATCACTCTTCCATTAAAATTTGGACCAAAACAATTGAATGTTTGATTCTCCATCACCTCGATGTCGGACCAATTTTGTGTGAAGTCAAGCTATCCATAGCTACACTCCATGAGTTTCATCCCATTCGTTATTCAAAAATCCTTGAAATTCCCATTTGACAGCCAAATTTTTACAATGCATCATAGTGGGTTTATTCCTTTGTCTTCCAATGGGAACTTTTTATTGTATTTCTTTTGACCTGAACCTATGGAGCTTGTTACATCTCATGAGGATTTCTTATTTAAGTCATATCAAAAGTTCAAAGAAAAGTGTATAGATGAGTTATCCCTTGCCAATATCCCACCTAAACTTGAAAGATCCATGGTTCTTCTTCCCACTCTAATCATTGTAGATGAACTTATGCTTGAGCCTAAATCTCTCCTGAATAATCCAAATAAGTATGATATCAAATTCCACCCCCTATATCCTACAAGAGGCCAAGAGACAACCCTACAATTCCTTTTGTGCCTCCTAAAATAAAACAAGTATATAAGTCTAAAGAGAAAGATGTTTTCCAATCCTCAGAGGTCCCTTTTGTTCCTCCCCCAAGGGAAGATAAGAGATCGATGGTTGATAAACCCATTCCTACACCTTCACAACTCGAAAACCATGTAGGAAGAAATCAAAATTCCAAAGAGCGAAGGTGAAAAATTTGTGCTATTGATCGCTTTTTAGAAGAAAAGAACAAACCAACAACTCAAGATCAAACATAAACTCAAACAAAGCATAATGATTCTCTACCTTCTCCATAGCATGACACTTCTATGTCTCCACCACAAGAAAAATAAGAGCCTACAATGTACATTATCATTAGACCTCCTATTGTGATTAACTTGGACAATGATGATGAGATTACTAAGATTGATGAAGAAGTGCATGGTGAATTGATTTTTTTGCTATCCACTTCTTTGAATTTAGATGGGAGCAACTGTGATGATCCTCCTATAAAGAGTGAATCACAACATGTTGAACCTATTTATTGTCCTAATATGGTACTTGTCATTTCCCCTTTGGCTATTTGTATTCCTTTTATATACTGTAATGTAGGGAAAATAGTTGGAAAGAAACTGGTTAAAGCAATTAAACATAAATCTAACCTACATTAAACAACAAAGCATGAAATAATAAATAAAGAAAAACATGAAACAGTTTCACCAAATATTTTTCCACTCCTTCGAATTATCTCTATTGTCCTCCATTTTTCCTTTTGTAGTATAATTGCCCTCATATTTTCATAAGTGTGCAAGTATAGCCTTAATGTGTATATGTGATAATAGAAAAATACCGAAGATTACGAGTTATGCTTCCAAAGTATATAGATTTCAGAGAGGAGGTGTGATCCCTAAATGTTTATCCTATTTTAAGATGCAAATCTAACTAATATGCAATAATGGAAGAACACTAAAGTACACCTCAAGATTAGCCTAAAGAATGATAACACAAAGAAATAAGATAAAAAAAGATTACAAATGATTATACCTTCTTTTTCGTTGATTCCCTTGGTTGGCCCTTGATGTTTGAAAGCTTGTGTGCTCCTTGGATGGCTATGGAAATGGTGTATTCAAGATGAGCAATGTGATAAATGCAAGTGCTAATGGCTAAATGGCTAATATGATGCTTGCAAATTGAGTGAGCAATTTGGTAGCATAAGGGTGCAAATGGCTAAGTGTTTTCAAACAAAATGGAAAGATTTTGGTATCAAATGCATAAGGTCCTCAAATGAGAGAAAAGAGGGGGTATTTATAGAGAGATTTGAACTCTCTAGAGAATTCAACGGTTGAGATTAAACCAACAAGGCCAAGATGAAGGGCTATGGTGAGTTGAGGACTCACAAGCCCTCACATCTTGACATGTGGAATGTGATATGGCTTAGGATGAGATGATGTGGAAGTGAGGTGGAAGGAAGGTACATGATGTAGAGGAAGAACAAGTACCTTGGAAAAGGGATGATGTGACCTCTCAATGATCACATAGGGAAGAGGGGAATTTTGGGTGAATAAAAGTGAATTAAAAATTCACATGATTGGAAGAATCTAGTGGATAAGACAAGGTTCCCAAAAAGGTGGGAACCTGCCACATGTGAGTGATGTGACAAGTCAAAGATTCTAGAAGACTTTGGCACATGTGATGTGACAAGTCAAAGGTTTTAGAATTTTGCATGGGGATAAGGTAAGCCTTGGAAGGATAAAATGTGAATTAAAAATTTGCATGGGGAAGAGAGAGACCTAGAGTGAATAAATGTGAATTAAAAATTCACATGGGAAAGAGGGAGAGTTGACCAAGGTATTGATTAGGCTTAACTGATCAGTGATTAGAAGATGATTAATGGTTAAGAAGGATTAGAAGCCAACTTGCAAAATTTGGAGGATTTGACACATCCTAATCAAGGATTAGGCATGTGCACATCCCTAATGGAGAGATTAAGAGGTTGATTAAGATTAATAAAATGATGTGACATATGAAGAATTAAATAAATGTCATATTTATTTAATTCATTTGATGAAAAGGAGGATTAAAAAGATAAGGTATTTAATTATTAACTAAATACCTTAGGGATTTGGCAGAAATAAGGGTATTAATTAGATAATGGTGATATTACCTAATTAATGCAATCAAAATAGATAAATTTGGAGCAATGTAAGTGTCCAAATTTAGGTGTCTACATGAGGAATACTGACAAAAGTCAACCAATTTATAGAAAGTTGGTTTTCGAATGATCGACTCATATTCGAAAGACAGATCAATGATCGATATTGATAAATGTCATGCGATGTGAGATTTGTGTTAGTTAAAACGTGAGTTATAAAATTCTACAAGATGAAGATTAAATTAAATAATAATTTAATCTGATGTTAAGACTATTCAAAAATAGACTGAATAAGAGTTCAAGAATAAATAAATGATTTAATCTCTAGTTGAAAGTCTTCAAAAATTAGAAGGATAAGAATTGAATTCAAAGGATAAAGATAGAATTTAGACAATGATGTGTTCGAATGCACACATGAATTAATTAATTAATTAAATATATTTAATTAATAAACATTTTCATGCATATGAGTCTTAACTAGATAACTGACTAGTTATGATAGAGAGTCTCTTCGTAGAGATGATCAAATATCGAATCAGGAGACAACTGGTGGATTTAAATAGATCTCGAGTCAGATGGTAGTGAATAATTAGTTATATAGGTGATAGAAGAATGTAACAGGAATAACTGTTTTTATGAATTAAATGTTTATTTAATTCAACATTCAAAATTTAAGGATTTAATTAAATAAATAATGATTTATTTAATTGACTATCGAAAAGGTTAATTGAATAATTAAATAATTCGAAAAGAATATTTAATTATAGTTGAAATATGATAAAAGGTAAATTAAATAATAAATTATTTAATTCAGAAAGAGAATTAATTAATTAGCGACGTAATTAAATAAATAAGATTTATTTAATTAATCAAAGTTGAATACGTGTCATAATGAATTAATTAAATAATTAAAGGTTATTTAATCAATAGAAGAAAGATGTGTATAGCAAATAATTAAATAATTAACATTATTTAATCGTGACCATGGACATTAGAAAATTATGTCGAAAGTGGTGCTCACAGGCCTACACCAATTTTCAGTGTCTACAATTTTCCCCTCTTTGATACAATGTCATTTCGGCCTTTGTGTCAAATAAAATCATTAAAAACATGCCCCAGTCATGCCCCAGTATGAAATAGGTTAGGATATGCCCCCTCGGGAAAATTGACGAATTGTTGAAAAATTTCAAAAAAATAGGAAATAGTCCCGATAAGTTAATTTGATGGACATAAATTCTATGGAATTGATGGAATTGAATTTGGAAGTGTTAGGGACATGTATGGATTAATTGAAGATGGAAGTTTACACTACCAATAGACAAGGTCAGAAGAAATGCCACTTTTAACCCTAGGTATAAATAGAAATTGATGTGAATTTCAAATCATTTGCACCATATAGAATTGAAGAATAGAGAATTTTGCTCTGAGCACATGGCGAAAATGTCTCCTGTTCCATACGTAGATCATCACGGTTACAGGATCTGAACCTTCAGATGACTTGTCGATGCGGGACCTCCGGTACATACCTTTCAAAGAACTTTTGAATTTTTCTTTTACATGTAGTTTTAGGTATTTAAAGTTTATTTTACAAATGCGTCACTTTTAATTCAGCACATATGCATTCATACGCAACGTATTTTCTTAGAGAATGACGCATATGTAAAAACACATCTAGGTTAATTTGAGGTCATTTAGGTGTTGCATGCATTTGATAAATTATGCATCGCATGTGTATAACTACATCACATATGAAAATAATATTGTTGCATGAAATATTTGTTGAGCTTCTCTTTTGCTATTTGTCCTTGATGACAATATTTGTTTCAGTTTGGCATCTTAGTGGTTGATTGCTCAGTTGAACTATTTCCATTTTGTCAGTAGCATACTTACTTCACATTATGATATTATCTTTGGTGGCACTGATCTCTTGACTCCATGTGCAGATAATAAGGAATCTTGGTTACAGGTTTATGTTCCCATGTTCAAGTGACATGATTCTGATTTGACATTTTGTGCTACAGTGATCTAAAGGATTATATGATATTGGCTTATTCAGTTTTCTAACATTATGACATTGATACAATTTTTTTTGAACAATATCGGAGGTGGGCTTCTCTGTCAGGTAATTCTTTCAGTTATCTTGGTTTTGAGTCTTAAGAAAACCCTATCGAGTTTCCTTAAATACTTGATAATGGCTTGCTCATACGGTATATTGAATTTGGCATGGATGTATGGCATATTGAATTTAGCATGAAAATTAGCCTTTATTATATTTCATAAGGCATTGGATATTATTTGGCAATCTGTTTTGGATAAAGGCAAACATATTGTTCATTCTTGTGCATATGATTTGGGTCTTTTGGTTAACAAATTACTGGGCCTTAAGGCCGACAGTGGGTATAAGGTTATGATGTTTTAAAATGTCACCATGGAAGTGACTCGGCCTTGATTACTTGGAAATAAATAAGTCTAAGGTAATCGGCATTTGGTTTGTAAAGTGGTCATGTCAAACAATACAAGGCATTATTTGGTCGGCATTTCACTTGGTCAATAATTGAACAATGGTAATGATGTTGGTCAGCATGCAAGGCATTGGATAGTCCGCAGATTTCAAAATGCATTATGAGATTTGAATTATTAATTCAGTCCTTTCGGACTCCAAACTTTATCAAAATTGGTAAAGGTCATTGGTTGTTTTTCTTTGGAAAGATTAGGGCAATCATATTGTTTCATTGTCTATGGGTTTCAAACCCTATTTTGGCCACCACCATGGAGATCTCTTCTTAGTCGTTTCACTATGTTGGCTTTTTTATTTTCTTCGACAGTGAATGGGGGAATATGAAAGACCATTACCATGGTCGATTCTCCTGTCAGTCTCTTGTCACTGGATAAGAGCTCAAAATTGGAAGAAGCTCATGTTGCTTTGTTGCTCTGCCAATCTAGTAAATTGCTCCATGACATAATATCTTCTAGTCTTCTAAGGTATTCATCTTTTTAACTACTTTGAAGAACCATTACTTCTACTAGGACAAATAATAGAAGATATGTGTTTACTTCTATATATGGAAGATGAAAAATGGGTTTATTCTCTTCGTGGTCATAATTAAATGCATGATTTCACATAATCTAAATTAAATTTCATAATAGTTTACCATATCAGAATAAGGGACGGTGTTTTTGGTTTGTGGGTAATCATGAAGTCTGAAAATCTTGTCAGTTTCTCACCTGGATTCGGTGATAATTGTTCTTGGGTGCATTATTATGTGGTTTTAGTTACACTACATTGTGGTTTCAGTTACATTACTGGTGTTGCAATTTTTGAGGCTATTGTTCATGGAATATTTTATATGTTTTAATGTTGGTTCATTTAGCATTGCCTGTGTAGGCTGCTTGTGAAGACAGGGTTCAGTCTCCTTTCTAAATTTGCATATTCCTTGACTATTATTTTCAGAAGAAAACCTTCATGATGATCTATCTCTCAAGAACATAGGAATATCTGGCAAGGTTGTTTGACAGAAAGTGGGTACTCTAATAATCACCTTTGTTTTATTTTTTAAAAGAAATGCAAACTACTGTTGTAATGTTCCTTGAATTGTAATGATGAAATGTGTGTAAGATGGAAAATGGAGAGATTAGGGCTTTAAGTTTCTGGTTGGAAAATTAGTGAAAAATAAGGGTTCTTAGTTTTCTGGAAAAAAAAATAGTAAGAGTATGTTAACTATTTTTTAGGAACCATGAGAAATGTATGAAAAAGAAAATGAAAAACTAGTGTGAGAATATCATTGTCATTGTATTGAAGAAATGTTGAGCATTGAGATTGAAAATAAAAAATATAAGTTATTTATCCAGCTATCTTAAGGCTTGACAATTGTTAGAATTTTGAAGGGTCATGCTTGAACCTTAAGGATTGTAAACATTGTCTGTCAAGAGGCACTTGAGAGAAACTAGAGAAATAGAGAGATCCTTTGTATCATTGTATGTCTTACTAAAAATAGAAAAGGGGTTGGTGCTCCTTGAAATTAGTGTTTCTAAAAGAGGGGTTGGTGCTCCTTGATTTGGTGCTCACAAATCATCCTACGAGGCATTTTCAAAAGTGATTATTAAAATGAAAGCCTAAAAAAGGCAGCAGGTTAGGAGTGGTTTTTCTACCCCAGGAGGGTTTTCCACTCGGCATATCTTGTGTTTATTTTCTTATCTGTGGTTCATCTGATTCATTGGATGAATTCTTTAATATGCTATGCTTCACTACTATAATTCTCATTTCAGTTTATGTGATTGCATTCAATACATGAATGAGTTTATCATTGATAAACGAGAGCATACATCTGGTTTATTTCAGTTTTATTAAAATTGTGAAAACTATTAAAAACATTGATTCACCGACCCCCTCTCAGTGTCTTTTTCACTCCAACAATTGGTATCAAAGCATAGGGTCCTCTGATAGGTCTTTCCAACCTAGGATTGATTTTGGCCTTGGAGTCTATTCAAAATGTCTCAAGCTCATGAAGGCACATCCATGACTAGAGCTCCATTATTTGATGGAACTAATTATGTATTCTAGAAAATCATAATGGAGACTTATTTAACTTCTATTGACCTCGATGTATGGAGCATAGTGTTAACTGGGTACACTGTACCAGCTACTTTCCCCACAACTTCTGATGAAAAGAAAAGATATGAAACTAAGGCAAGAGCAAAACATTCTTTGTTGTGTGCACTGACTAAAGATGTCTTTATTAAAGTCATGCACTACAACTCTACTAGGGAAATCTGGATTAAACTTGAAACTATCTATCAAGGGAATGAAAAAGTAAAACAATCAAAAGTCCTCACTCTAAAACACTAGTTTGAAGAAATAAAAATGAGAGACGATGAAAAAGTAGTTGATTATTTTTTGAGAGTTGATGAAATTGTCAATGCCATGAAGGGTCTGGGAGAAGAAATTAATGAATTTGATGTTGTAACTAAGTTCATCAAAACCTTACCAACAAAATTTTAAGCTAAGGTCTCTACTCTAGAAGAGAAGAAATACTTTGTCCAGCTTACCCTTGACAGCCAATAAGGCACTCTAACTGCCTATGAAATGAGAATCAGTAAAAATAATACCTTTGCAAAAGAAACTTCCTTTAATACTGAAAGGAAAGAAAAAGATGAGGCTATTGAATCATAATTTTCTAATTCCAAAGAATCCCACTTTGTTAGGAAGCTCAAAAAGGGGTCTGGAAAGTATAAGGGAAAACTTCCCTTCAAATGCTTTAACTATGGTAAAATAGGCCACTTTGCTAAAAGTGCACCTATGGTGATCTGAATAGTGATAACGAGAAATTTGAAAAACTGGCTAAGAAAAAGGCCTATAGACCTAAACATAAATTCAACTTCAAAAAGAAGAAAAGTATGTTCAGCAAAAATCAAACAGACTGTGAATCTGAAGATTCTTTAGATGAAGAGGATGAAAATCTATTCATGGTTGAAATCATTTAGCAAGAAGAAACTAACAGCAATGATGTTGAATTTGGTGAAGTGGATCTTGAAGGTGAACTAAAATGTGCATTAAAAGAGTTGAGAAAACTCAAAAAAAAATTCTTCTTCAAGAACAAAACTCTGCTCAAACTCTTTCTCAAGAGCAACTCACAAATCTTGAAATTGTCTCATTTAAAACTCAACTTGAAGAAACCAAGAGAGTTGAAGATTGTCTTCGTATTGGAATAAATCTTAAAGATCAAGAAATTCAAAAACTTGAACATGAGATTGTTGATCTCAGGGAGACCATAGAGAAATATGAGAGTACTCTTAAACTAAATGACATGCTCAGTAAACAAAAAATGAACAAGGACAAAACAGGTATTGGATTTATGAAAGGTGAATGTTCAAATGACAGTGCAAAGGATAATGTTGCTGCTGGAAACAAAAGTGTTGAATCTAAACATCCTGATTCTGATAAGGATCATGTTCATCCTTTTAGGAATAACAGAATATCATATAATTCTAACGCTTTCTTTTATGGGTACTATTATTTCTGCAACAGATTTGGCCACAAAGTGAGCTCTTGTAGATTTATAAGTCCTATAACACCTAGATTTGGTTATAGGAAAAATATTGGCTTTGCAAGACAGATTAGATGCTTCACATGCAATTCCCTGGGTCATTCTGCTAAGCAATGTAAATTTGATCAGCAAAATAAACAACAGAAAACTAAAAAGGTTTGGAAACTTAAAATTGTCAACAACATAGAACAAACTATGTTAGTTCAAACTTCTTTCCACTCCAAGAAAAATGACTTATGGTTTCTAGAAAGTGATTGTTCAAACCACATGACTGGTGACAAAGAAAAATTCACTAATCTAGAAGATTATGTAGGTGGATATGTTAAGTTTGGAGATAACTCAGGTATAAAAATCAAAGGTAGAGGTTCACTTCTTCTGAATGAAGACACTCATATTTACAATGTGTATTATGTGGAAGGATTAAAACACAACCTTCTGAGTGTCAGTCAAATTTTTGATAGTGGCTATCAAGTCTTGTTCACTTCATAGAAATGTGAGATTAAAAAATAAGCTTGGAAAAGCTATTGTTGCTGGAAGAAGGACTAAGGGAAATGTCTACAATCTCCTTGACACATTTGGAAATGAAAATAATCAAGGTATGTGCTTAATGAGTCATGTTGAAGAAAGTTGGTTGTGGCACAAGAGACTAGGTCATATTAATTTTGACAATATGGTTAGGATTAGTAAGGATCGAAATGTAAAAGGTCTGCCTGTTCTAAGAAAACCTGAAAATGCAGTCTGTAAGAATGTCTCAAAGGAAAGCAAACAAAGGTAAGCTTTACATCTAAAGAACATTCTTCTACTAGACCTCTGCAGCTTGTTCATACAGACTTATGTGTTCCTACCAGGACTAGATCTCTCAATGGTGAGAAATATTTCATGTTATTTGTTGATGACTACTCTCCTATGGTATGGGTTACCTTTCTCAAGCACAAATCTGAAGCTTTTGAACGTTTTAAAGTCTTTAGAAAAATGGTGGAAAGGGAGTCAGATTTAAAATTGAAATGTCTAAGATCTGACAAAGGTGGTGAATTCACCTCACAATAATTCATTGACTACTGTGAAAGACATGGCATAAAAAGGCAATATGTTGCTGCTAGAACACCTCAACAGAATGGGGTTGTTGAGAGAAAGAACACAACTGTAAAAGAGATGGCAAGGACTATGCTAGATGAAGCAAAATTGCCAAAAATATATTGGAAATAAGTTGCCCATACAGTTTTCTATATCTTGAATAGAGTACAAATCAGAGTGAAATCCAATTTCACTCCATATGAACTGTGGTATGGTAAATCTGCCTCAATTAAATATTTTAGAATATTTGGCTGCAAATGTTTTATCAAGAGAGATGATGATAACCTAAGCAGCTTTCAATCTAAGTCTGATGAAGGTATCCTTTTAGGATACTCCACTCACAGCAAAGCCTATAAATGCTTTAATAATAGGCTAAATAAGATTGTTGAGTCTGTCAATGTCAAATTTGATGAAAATCTGCTTTTAGATGTTGAACCTATGCAGGATGATGAGGAAGAAGAATCTGAACCTGAAATAAATTCATAAGGCTTTGAATCAGCAAAGTCTGAAATAGAATTAGCAAGTCCTAAACTAGCTAAAGCAAAATCTAAAGATGTTGAAACTAGCCCTGAAAAATGTGTAACAAAAACTCCTTCAAAATCTCTTGCTAGAAACCATCCTAAAGATTTGATTATTGGAGATAAATCTGTAGGAGTCCAAACAAGGAGAAGAACTGTTAACTCTGATGAAAAAGCTCACATAGCTGAGCTTACTACTTTCTATTTAATTACACAATTTGAGCCATAAAAAATTGATGAAGCTCTAACTAATTAATGTTGGCTTAATGTAATGCAGGATGGAATTGATCAAATTGAGAAAAATCAAACTTGGGAGCTAGTCCTAAGACCAGATGACAAAAATGCCATAGGAGGAAAATGGATATTCTGAAACAAACATGATGAAAATGGCCATGTTGTTCGCAACAACGCTAGATATGTCTGCAAAGGATATGCTCAGCAAGAAGGTATTGACTTTGGTGAAACATTTGCACCTATAGCTAGACTTGAATCCATTAGAATATTCTTGGCCTATTATGTTTTCAAAAACTTTATTGTATATCAAATGGATGTAAAAACTGCCTTTCTGAATGGTTATTTGGATCAAGAAGTTTACATAGAATGGCTTGAAGGATTTACTTGCAAAAACAAGCCCAATCATGTTTATAGGCTAAAAAAGGATTTATATGGCCTAAAACAAGCTCCTAGAGCTTGGTACTCTAGACTGGACAATCACTTAGTTTCAAAAGGTTCTATTAGACGAGGTGTAGACAACAATATTTATGTTAAGATTTAAGGTTCCGATATTCTAGTTATTGAAATCTATGTTGATACCATCTTTGGCTGCAACAATATTGCTTTGAGTCAAAAATTCTCACAAATTATGGAATCTGAGTTTGAAATGTCAATGTTGGGAGAACTATCCTTCTTTTTAGGTCTTCAAATATCTCAACTTGAAACTGGTATTTTTCTCTCTCAAACAAAATATGCAAGAGAGATGCTAAAGAAATATCAAATGGATGAATGTGATCCAGTTAGCACTCCAATGGTTACTAGTTGCAAACTCAGCAAGATTGATGATTCTCCTATTGTAAATCCAACTGACTATAGGTCAATGATAGGTAGCCTATTATATCTAACATCCTAAAGACCTGACATAATGCAAGTTGTTTGCATGGTTGCAAGATTTCAGTCATCTACTAAAGAATCTCATATTAATGTTGTTAGAAGGATTCTTAAATATGTTCAAGGCACTCTTGATTATGGACTCTGGTATCCCTAAAGCAATGATTTCTCATTAATTACATATACCGATTCTGACTGGATTGGTTGTCTGGATGATAGGAAAAGCACCAATGGTGTTGCTTTCTTTCTTGGTAATCGATTAATGGCATGGCACAGCAAAAAACAAGAATCAGTTTCACTCTCCACTGCTAAATCGGAATATATTGCTGCCACCTCTTGTTGTACTCAAATAATATGGATGTCTCAAACACTATCTAACATGGTTATTGAAATTCCTAAACCTGTTTCTATTTTGTGTGATAATACTAGTGCGATTAATATCTCCAAAAATTTTGTTGTGCACTTTCACACTAAACACATTGCTATTAAATTTCACTTTCTTCGTGAAAAGGTGTTGGCTAACAAGGTTTTTGTGCAATAAATTCCTACACAAGCACAGGTTTCTGACATCTTTACTAAGCCTTTGGCTAAAGAAGTATTTTAAATACTTCGGTCTAGATTCGGAGTTGTCTCTCAATCCTTGCTATCCTAATACTCTATCTTGGTGATAGGGAGAGATGATTAGCTCTCCGTACAGCTAATACTTTGTTGCTCCGTTGCTATATCTACAGCTTCATGACAAATCAGTATTTTCTTCCCTTTATCCTTATGACAAAAAGGGGGAGAATTATGAGCTCTTGGTTATAGTTTAGTATTTTGGCTTGGTGGCTCATTTTTTGCCATCAAGGACAAAGGGGGAGTTTGTTGAGCTTCTCTTTTGCTATTTGTCCTTGATGACAATATTTTTTTCAGTTTGGCATCTTAGTGGTTGATTACTCAGTTGAACTATTTTCATTATGTCACTGGCATACTTACTTCTTATTATGATATTATCTTTGGTGGCACTAATCTCTTGACTCCATGTGAAGATAATAAGGAATCTTGGTTATAGGTTTATGTTCCCATGTTTAGGTGACATGATTTTGATTTGACATTTTGTGCTACAGATATCTACAGGATTATATGATATTGGCTTATTTAGTTTTCTAACATTATGACATTGATACATTTTTTTCTGAACAATATCGGAGGTGGGCTTCTCTCTCAGGTAATGTTTTCAATTATCTTGGTTCTGAGTCTTAAGAAAATCCTATCAAGTTTCCTTAAATACTTGATAATGGCTTGGGCATACGGTATATTGAATTTGGCATGGATGTATGGCATATTGAATTTAGCATGAAAATTAGCCTTTATTATATTTCATAAGGCATTGGATATTATTTGGCAATCGGGTTTGGATAAAGGCAAAAATATTGTTCATTCTTGTGCATATGATTCGGGTCTTTTGGTTAACAAATTACTAGGCCTTAAGGCCGATAGTAGGTATAAGGTTATGATGTTTTAAAATGTCACCATGGAAGTGACTTGGCCTTGATTACTTGGAAACAAATAAGTCTAAGGTAATCAGCATTTGGTTTGTAAAGTGGTCATGTCAAATAATACAAGGCATTATTTGGTCGGCATTTCACTTGGTCAATAATTGAACAATGGTAATGATGTTGGTCGGCATGCAAGACATTGGAAAGTCCACGGATTTCAAAATGCATTATGAGTTTTGAATTATTAATTCAGTCTTTTCAGACTTCAAACTTTATCAAAATTGGTAAAGTTCATCGGCTATTTTGTTTGGAAATATTATGGCAATCATATTGTTTCACTGTTCGTGGGTTTCAAACCCTATTTTGGCTGCCACCATGGAGATCTCTTCTCAGTCGTTTCACTATTTTTGTTGGCTTTTTTATTTTCTTGGACAGCGAATGGAGGAATATGAAAGACCATTACCATGGTCGATTCTCCTGTCAGTCTCTTGTCACTGGGTAAGAGCTCAAAATTGGAAGAAGCTCATGTAGCTTTGCTACTCTACCAATCTGGTAAATTGCTCCATGACAGAATCTTTTTCGTTCTTCTCAGGTATTCATCTTTTTAACTACTTTGAAGAACCGTTACTTCTACTGGCACAAATAATAGAAGATATGTGTTTACTTCTATATGGAAGATGAAAAATGGGTTTATTCTCTTTGTGGTCAGAATTAAATGCATGATTTCACATAATCTAAATTGCATTTCACAATAGTTTACCATATCGTAATTAAGGGATGGTATTTTTGGTTTGTGGATAATCATGAAGTCAGCAAATCTTGTCATTTTCTCACTTGTATTCGTCGATAACTGTCCTTGGGTGCATTATTATGTGGTTTCAGTTACACTGCATTGTGGTTTCAGTTACATTATTGGTGTTGCAGTTTTCGAGGCTATTGCTCATGGAATATTTTATATGTTTTAATGTTGGTTCGTTTAGCACTGCTTGTGCAAGCTGCTTGTAAAGACAGGGTTCAGTCTCCTTTCTAAATTTTCATACTGCTTGACTATTCTTGTTAGAAGAAAACCTTCATGGTGATATATCTCTCAAGAACACAGGAATATCTGGCAAGGTTGTTCGACAGAAAGTGGGTACTCTAATAATCACCTCTATTTTGTTTTTGAAAAGAAATATGAACTACTGGTGTAATGTTCCTTGAATTGTAATGATGAAATGTGTGTAAGATGGAAAACAGAGAGATTAGGGCTTTAAGTTTCTGGTTGGAAAATTAGTGAAAAATAAGGGTTCTTAGTTTTCTGGAAAAAAAAATAGTAAGCGTATGTTAACTATTTTTTAGGAACCATGAGAAATGTATGAAAAAGAAAGTGAAAAACCAGTGTGATAATATCACTATCATTGTATTGAATAAATGTTGAGCATTGAGATTGAAAATAAAAAATCTAAGTTATTTATCAAGAAATCTTAAGGCTTGACAATGGTTAGAATTTTGAAGGGTCATGCTTGAACCTTAAGGATTGTAAACATTGTCCATCAAGAGGCACTTGAGAGAAACTAGAGAAATAGAGAGATACTTTGTATCATTGTATGTCTTACTAAAAATAGAAAAGGGGTTGGTGCTCCTTGAAATCGGTGTTTCTAAAAGAGGGGTTGGTGCTCCTTGAGTTGGTGCTCACAAATCATCCTATGAGGCATTGTCAAAAGTGATTATTAAAATGAAAGACTAAAAAAGGTAGTAGGTTAGGAGTGGTTTTTCTACCCCAGGAGGGTTTTCCACTCGAAATATCTTGTTTTTATTTGCTTATTTGTGGTTCATCTAATTCATTGCATGAATGCTTTAATATGCTATGCTTCACTATTATAATTCTCATTTTAGTTTATATGATTGAATTCAATACATGAATGATTTTATCATTGATAAATGAGAGCATACATCTGGTTTATTTCAGTTTTATTAAAATTGTGAAAACTGTTAAAAACATTGATTCACCCCCCCCCCCACCTCTTAGTGTCTTTTTCACTCGAACAGTATTGTGAAATGCATTTGTTAAAAATGAATCGCATTTTCATAATAGATATACATTTAAAATGCACTGCATATGCAATTAGTTTCACGCATTTGCCTGATAATGTTTGCTTTGAGTTTTGTGACACATTAGTCTTGTGCAAATCATATGCTTGTTTGTGTGACACATGTGTGTTCATCCACCACATTTGATATTGCGTACTGCATTTTTTTTTTAAGCGACACATTTGACTATCAAGCTTTTGAAAAAAATCTGATGGAAAGATTTAATGATTTTTTGTCTCACACATGGTTTGAATGCCTTTTGCATGTTATATTAGATTTGATTTATACCTGGGAGTCATGGCGAGAGACCTATGAGCTCAGAGATCAGCTTCAAAGTGGTGAGACATGGTTGTTATGGAGATTAGGACTGCATCACGTATGCACCATGCCCACGATTCAGGCAAACAGAGGTATGCTCACTGCTTTATGTGAGAGATGGCACTCCAAGACTTCCTCGTTTCATTTGCCTACTGGAGAGGCAACTATTATGTTGGAAGATGTATATAGGATTCTGAGATTTCCTATTAGAGGCGAGAGAGTGATGTATGATACATAGAGGGGTTTTAGTGAGATTAGTAGGTTTTATGTATATGATGATATTAGGAGGTTAGGGATAGAGCACTATGAGATTATATGGCAAGTATTAGCTGATAGATATGACAAGATTGATTGTATATTATGTACATTGATAGCTAGCATAGTTCTTCCTGACCGTCGAGATCATGGATTTCCTGTTGGGTGGGGGGAGATGCTAGATGGTATGCTAGATAGGGAGGTTGTCTATGCCTAGGGTCCATGTTTTTTGGCCATTTTGTACTTCCATATTCATGATATAGCCTATAGAGATGCACAGTCAATGAGCTGCAGGACTACTCTTCTGATGATCTGGGTGTGGGAACACATTGTTGTGTTCTATCCCCCAATGATTGTTGAACGGGATGTTACATCCTAGTATGTTTTCCATTGTGTGGGAAACATCACATAGAGCCATGTTGGAGACATTGGATATTGGAGACATGCACTAGACACATTAGTTTAGTTTACATGGAGACCTTACATGGATTATGGATGATGGTCTGATGAGGATAGACATTTGCCTTATTTTTGGTAGACACAATACCTGATTGGGAGGACCATCTCTAGTGTTCATATTATAGAGAGACCCTTGCCAGATCGTGTATTGAGGCAATTCAGAGAGGTTCAGGATGAGCCTCGAGGGTGAGAAGAGTTTGCTCGGTCCTCGAGGGAGGTTCCTTATGGGGGCCTATGATACCAATGGCAATAGTAGAGACAGATATTTAGGCTTTGCAGCCTATTCAATGGGGATGGAGGGGTGGAGTAGCGGATCTAGGGACTATAGTTTCTTATGATACATGGTGGGTAGTGCATCATCCTTCTGCCATATATAGATCTAGATCAGCCCGCACTAGTAGAGAGATGAGGGACATGTCCCAAAGGTCAACACAGAGGTAGGGGTAGTGGCAGGGTTGGCATAGGAGGTGGGGATGATGGTAGAGGTGGTGGTGGAAGAGGTGGGAGACGAGGTCGACAGGGACAAAGAGGTGGTCAGGAAGGTGGATTATCACCTATCCATGAGGTGGAGGCAGAGGTGGAGGATATACCTATGTTGTATTTTGGTGGACAGGGAGAGGCTGAGATTGGAGGGGAGCATGTTGTTGAGGAGGCAGGAGCAGAGGATCATTCAGAGGTGGAGGTTGGCAGAGAGGATATGGATATTGATTTCCTTGGTATTCTTGCAAGATATGGAGAGGAGGAGGAGGTTGTGATGGGGGAGTAGGAGAGAGAGCTCTATGACAAGATAGTGGAGGAGAGGGGAGGACAGGACAAGGAGGCTCCCCGAGATGGAGATATAGATATGCAAGCCCGAGTAGAGGCCTTGGAGGAGAGGGTTAGGTTGTTGACTATAAAGCGATATGTTATGCAGATGGAGAGGGATAGTGCTCTTCTAGACAAAGATCAGGCAGTGATCAAAAGATAGGAGACAGAGGGTCAGTTTGTGGAGCTGAGGGCATTATGTATTGGTCCATCTACAACCTTCGCACGAGAGTTAGTCAAGGTTGGTGATAGAAAGAGATACTACCAAGACTTATATGAGAGAGAGGTTACTACCGAGAGATGATCTCCTAGCTACTCACAAGCACATAGTAGCAGGTCACAGAGTAGGACTCAGATGAGGACATAGAGTATAAAGGGTGTGGTAGTACCATCGAGGAGAAATCCATGTGATAGGCCTCCCACCACATCGAGAGTACCCCAGCGACAATGGCATATAGTGAAATTTTTATGTTGTAGACATTTTACTTTGATCATAGAGCCTACGAGCTCCTTTTTATTTATGGATACATTCTAATTGTATTGTGACACATGTTATTTTGAGCGATATATATATATATATATATTGGCAGTGTTTACATGAGTTTATTTCTATATGATTATGCAGTTTGCTAGGTGATGTATATACATGTTATGATGTTGGATGTCTACTCATGATGTTTTATTTCCTATGTTGATGATGCATGCACAATATTTATAAATGTTATGAATGCATTCTAATTTTATGAAAATGAAAATGCAATGTGATGTTACTATTTATAATGCTATGTGGATGGATGCATAATTTATACAAATTTATGGTTTAGTAAATGGATGTATTTCATGATTATCTACATGCAATGGATGATGCCCATTTGTTTGTACTTGTTTTAAATGCGACATAACTATACGTTGTACTATTTATAGACATATGACAATGTTTATATAATTGTTGTAGAATGTATGCATATGTAGATAGTCTATTTTTTTTGTGTGTCAGAGGACTCTATCATTATGTCGAATAGAAGAAATGTTAGCATGGATAACTCAAAATGTTAGTATTGAAAACTGGTTATTTGAAGAGCTTATAATCTTCGATATTTTTCCATATATATACTAAGATTTGCATAAATCATCATTGGGTAGGACATGACACAAATGGATAGTACACACCATGATATGAGATAGACCATAGTGTACAAAGGCATCCACTTGCGAAAATAAACAGTCGCAGACAAGGATTGTCTTAACTCATACTAAGGGAAAAATTGCCCTAGTCTTTTTGTCCAGACAAACCACAGACATCAAACAAATAAAAATGGGTCATGAGATGTCATTGCTCCTCTAAATCCTTCATGGGACATCCTTGAGGAAACTAGTAACATGACTCAAAATCCAAAGTTTAAAAGATAGTTGGTAGACAACAATCAAAGAAAAAGAGTCCTGAGACATCCATGCTTCTCTAAATCCTTCAGGGGACATCCTTGAGAAAGCTAGTAACCGGGCTCAAATACAAATCCATAAAAAGGTAAGAAAAAATAATATATAAAGTCAAAAATCCAATGAAAATATTTGCCAAAACTTGATCTTGTATGATTGTTTGACATAGCCCGATGTCAGGAATGACACATACCGTATAAGACGTTGAGTTTGGTTTTGACTTTGTGACCATCTATGTAAGGCATGACAAAGCCTGGTTTCAAAAAGACACGTGTCATTTAAGAAATTGAGCTTGATGGCGTTGATGTGAAAATCTACATGAGGCTATGATGGTTGATGATGTATGTTGTCAAGAAAGACATATCTTGCTTAAGATATAAGTTGATTGTTCTGACAATATGCGTGATTTTCACTTGATGACAGTTTTGACATGTTTTCCTTGTTGATGTATGATGTTTTTTGATGCCTTGACTATTATGAGTGTGTGTGTGTTGACTTATGTGGACTTGAGATGATGTAACCTAAAGGATTGACCCGGTGCGGCCTCAGGGGCTCATCGATTGATGGCCTTGCCTACATTGTACACGCAGAGACCTCATAGTTTGACTTGAATTTGACTGACATGAATGTTTGACACATATGAACCTAACTTGATGTTTATACGACACGTGTGATAATGAGTGTGATAAAACCTAATGGACTGACCTAGTGCAGCCTCGGGGGCTCATTGATTGATGGCCTTGCCTACGTTATACACGTAGAGACCTCGTAGTTCGACACGACCAATGACTTTGACATATACAAAGAATGAGTCATGATTTTATGTGTGATACATGACAAACCTAGACACACGGACCTAATGCCTCGGGGGCACATCAACTAATGGTCTTGCCTACGTTCAATCGCAGAGGCAACGTAGTTCAACTGTCTACAACTGACTTGACACAAGTGACTCTAACTGTTTTTTTTGGATTTTTTGACATGTTTTTAATTTTTTTGTCTTTTTGGAGATTTTTTTATGTTTTTGTATTCTTTTAGGATATTTTATGATGTTTTTGAGCTTTTCTCAGGACATTTTCTGACGTTGGGATGTTATGTACAACATCCAAATGACGCAAATCGAGGATTTTCCCTCAGTCAGGAATACGACCTATACGATGGAGTGGGGAGATGGAGTGGACTTGATTTCAATCATTCCAAGTAATGGATAAGACAACCATTTATTATGAGTGATGGTGAAAAGTCTGATTAGAATCATGGTAGACGAAGGAGCGAAGTAGACTACACACGGCACCTATTTGCCAGGTTTTCACCATGGTACTTATCCATAGTGCCACCAAAGTGGTTTTCACTATTGGACGGATTATTTCTCTTTACTATTTTATTGATTTTTCAATTTTTTTGGTGTTACAAAGATGCATGTTTGCCAAGTTTTCATCAAGGAAACAATTTTTTGTTTTTTCCATTTTTTTTGTATTTTTTTGATTAAGACATGGTTCTCAGAAGCTACGCATAGAATATCTTCAGATGAAGGTTGTTGATCAGTGATAGAAGTGGTTCTCCTTCAGGGGTAGAGATTTGATACACTCCTGATCCAAAAGCTTCTATAACAATATAAGGCCCTAACCAGTTAGGTTCAAACTTACCTAGTTTTTTTCTTTCTATCTGGCTCTTAGGATTTTCCATCAAGACCAAGTCACCAATGTTGAAGTATCGATTTAGAAATTTCCTATTATAGTTGCGAAGAAGATGGATTTGATATGCTTGCAAATCATCAAGATCCTTTTGTCTTCATTCGTACAAGAATTCTAACTCATGCAATCTGGATACATGATACTCTTCATCGTCAATATGAACTTTAAAGGATACCCTTAAGGAAGGAATTTCAACCTCAATAGGTAAAATATCTTCAAAACTGAATACTAAGGAGTATGGAGTGGCGTCAGTGGGAGTACGAATGCTTGTGTGATAGGCCCATAAGGCAGGATTAAGCTGTAGATGTTAGTCACGACCAGCATCATTGACAGTCCTTTTGAGGATTCTAATGATGGTTTTATTAGATGCCTTGGCTTGGTCGTTACCTTGTGGGTAATATGGAGTGGAAAATGATGTTGGATATGGAATTCTTCATAGAGATAGCGGAATTCTTGGTTTTTGAATGGACGGCCATTGTCTATGACGATGGATTGAGGTACACCATACCGACAAATGATGTAGTTTAGGATAAACTTGGAAATTTGAGTGTCGGTAATATAGGTCATAGGAATAGCCTCAATCCACTTGGTGAAATATTTAGTGGCGATTATGATGAACTTATGACCGTTAGAAGATGGAGGGTGTATCTTACCTATGAGGTCCTATCCCCATTGGGAAAAGGGCCATGGTGAAGTAATCAGATGGAGCTCTTGTGTTGGCATGCGTATCAAATCTCTATGTATCTGACACTCTCAACATTTCTTGAAAAAGATATATCAGTCCTTTTCCATAGTAGGCCAATAATAACCTAATCTCATAATATTATGGGCTAAGGTAGGACCACTAGAATGGGATCCACATATACCCTTGTGTCCTGCTCATAAGGTTGTGTGTGCTTCTTCAGCATCAAGACATCTCATCAAGGTGTTATCTAAGGTATGTCTATATAGGGTATCTCCGATGATGGTGTATTTGGCAGACCTACAGATAAAGGTTCCACATTGGTTGTTTGATAGGTCTAAAGGTAGGATTTGGGCATTTAGATAGTCGTAGATGTCCTTGTACCAAGGGGAAGTAGGACCAACAATCGTACACACCATTGTGAAATTGGGGACATTATAGGCAAGGGCCAAAAAAATTTCGACCAAAAACTCGAATTTAGGCACATTGCGAGGAATATCCAATAAGGAACCAATGGTCGTCATAGCATTTGCTGCCCTGTTCTGAATGTGGGGTATTTGTTGAAAGGTGATGTTATCAAAGTATTGTTTAAAACTATCGGCCATGCGCTTTTAGGGAGCAAGTTTCTCATCTTTAGTTTCATATTCATCATTGACTTGCTGCACTACTAGCTGAGAATCTCCATAAACATGTAAACTCTTGATCTTCCATCGGGCTGCCATTCTTAGTCCTATCACTAGGGCTTCATATTTTGCTATGTTGTTGGTGCAAGGGAAAGCAATTATGAGTGACTTAGGAATAGTATCACCTTGAGGTGTAACAAATAGTATGCCTGCTCCTAAACCATGATTAGTATGTGACCTGTCAAAGTATAATTTCCATGTGGTTCTAGTGTCAACTTTGAAGATAAACTCATCAGGAAAATCTACCACTAAAGGATGGTCTGCCTTAATTGGTGCATTTTCTAATTGATCTGCAATTACTTTCCCTTGTATAGCTTTTTCTTTCCACATATGGATGTCATATTCACTAAGTATCATCACCCGTTTAGCCAATCGGCATGTTAATGTTGCTTTACTTAGGAGATATTTCAGAGGATCTATCTTTGCGACCAACATAGTTTGGTGGTTTAGCATATAGTGCCTAAGTTTCTACTGCAAGACGGACATGTTCTATGTTACTGTAGTTTAGTTCATATCCCACCAAAGTATGACTGATGTAATATACTGCTCTTTCATGACCGTCATCATTATTTTGTGCCAATAAGGCTCCTAATGTCGGTTGAGTTGCTGAAATGTAAAGTATCAAAGGTCTATCATCTATAGGTGGCATTAACACAAGTAGAGAAAGTAGATAATCCTTGATCTTTTGGAAAGTTTCTTGTCATTTGGGTGTCCATACAAATGGTATTCCCTTCTTGAGAAAATGTTGGAATGGATGTATTTTGTCTGCTAATTGTACTATGAAGCATCTAATAGACTGTAATCTCCCGTGTAGTTTTCTTAGCTAACCGATGGTGGCTGGGGGAGGCATATCCATTATAGCTTCTACTTTTGCAGGGCCCACTTCAATGCCTCTTCTAGAAATGATGTATCCTAGAATTTTTCCTGATTTAACACCAAAGACACTTTTTTGGATTTAGTCTGACTTTGTAATTTTCCAATCTTTGGAATATCTTGTCTAGAACCTTCAAATGATTTGCTCTTGTTAATGATTTAGCTATGATATCATTGACATAATCTTCCATAAGAATATGTACAAGGTCCTGGAAAATAGTCGTCATTGCATGTTGATATGCAGCTCCAGCATTTTTGATCCCAAAAGGCATAACATTCCAGTAGTATGTTCCCCATGGACATGTGAAAGTTTTCTTGTTTTCGTCCTCAGCTACAATTTTGATTTGATTATACCCAAAGAAACCATCCATGAGGGATAGCATCTCATATCCTATTGTAAGGTCCACTATCATGTTAATGTTGGGCAAAGGGAAATCATCCTTAGGACATGCCTTGTTGATATCTCTGAAGTTTGTACAAATGCGAATGCCCCCAGATGGTTTGGTCATTGGTACAAGATTTGATATCCACTCTACAGAGTATATGGATCTGATAAATCTGACATCCAATAGTTTCTTAAGTTCAGCTTTGACTAGTAGAGCAATTTGTGGATGCATCTTTCTTAGCTTCTACTTGATGGGCTTAATAATTGGTTGTAATGGTAGATGGTGCAATATAAGGTTTGGATCCAACCTAGGCATGTCAACATATGACCATGCAAATTTTATTTGTCTCTTTGTGAAGAAGTCTTGAAACTCTTGTCGCTTTATCTCTGTCAAAGATGCTACAAAATATATTACCCGAGATTTTTCTTCTTTGTTTATGTCGATCTCGACAAAATCTTCTACTAACATTGGTGATTTTTCCTTAACAACTGGGAGAATGTTCAAACCTCCATCCTTGGGTGCCTCAAAGAGATTTTCACCCTCGGATATGTCCTTTATTTTTACTATTTCTTCATCCAAGGCACCTTTTGGTTTTCACCTAGGGACTTGTCACTTTCATCATTTTCATTGTTTTTCTTTTTATTTTCATTTTTGCGACTGGAGGTGTGAACAGACTCCCCAAAATATGCCTTGTCATCCAAGTCTATGGTAAATCCAACTTTATGATCTCCTCTAGGTATTCCTTCTCGAAGTCCCACGAACTCAGCTATCACTTCGTCGTTCTTGAATATGTCTAAGATGGGTGTACCTTGTTGATCCCAATCGATAAGTTGGGGATATACGAGGGACATTTCATCATCGGAGTTATCAAATGTGGAGGCTGACAAGGTGAATATAGAGTGGTTAACATGGTCACAAAATTTTTGGACTAACTCCTTTTTGTTCTTTTTCCTAGGGATAGGTAAACTTGGTTGTGGTACAACTGCAAGGGCTAGGTCATTAGAAGATGGTTCATCGAGTGCCCAAGATTCAGGATCAAGGGTCTCCCAATAGTAAAGCTTAAGCCATTCTTCTTTTGACAAGGACTTTTTAGGATGGGGGCTAGATGGAGTTGGTGTGGATTGTAGCATTTTATCAAGTTCACCAAATAGCTTGTCTAGGTCCATCATGCTAGTAGAGGAAAGGGAATCCCATTCATATTTGTTTGAGTTAGGGGAGTCACGGTAGTATGGGTCAAATGGTTCGTGAGATATCTCGATGTCTTTAGATGCACTCAGGAATACCAATTCTAATCGGTTGAAACCCTAGCCCTAGGCCTTTTGGTCTTTCTGAGACTTGGTTTAGTCCATCCATTTTGATGTAGTCCTAACCCACTATGTCTATCATAGCCTTTATTTTGCATTATCATGAAACCTTTTCCATATTGATCCTTAGCTATTTGAATAGACAGCTGAGGGTTTTCACTATCTTCATTATATAGCCAGGAGGTCGAATCTTCTTGGTCCATAGCTTCTTTACTTAACTCTCCCCATTTTTTGAATGTCATTGTATGAGGGACATGTATTGTGGGTAAACTATATGACTTAGGTGGAACCAATTGACTGACACAATAGGATGCCTTCATGTGATATTCTCCACATCCCTTGTCTTAAATCTTGACCTAAGGAGTGGATGATGGTGGTTTTGATGTAATGGACTTGGTAAGAGTTGATGGATCAATATACAGGGATAAGGTAGATGATGAGGCTCCTTGGTTAACTGGCACCTATCATTGTGGTATTTCACGTAGGCTTGTGTAATATTGAAAAGGATTTGTATCGCCATCAATCATGATCTCAATGCCATTGTACGATAATTTAAGACACTGGTGATATGTGGAAGGTATGGCTTTCATTTAATGTATCCAAGGTCTACCCAACAAAAGGTTATAGGGAAGGGTAAGATCCAAGACCTGGAAGCTAGTCTCCATAACTACAGGGCCAATCCTAATAGGGAGTGTAACAACTCCTTTGGATGATATTTCCTCATCGTCATATGCCTTAATGACTATACTCTTAGTGGTATCCACGCATGCTTCTAAGAATCCTAATGCCTTAACCAATTTCAAGGTAAAAAGCTTCAACCCTGCTCCTCCATCTACCAAGACTTGTCTGACTTTGGTTTGATGGACAAGAACTTCAAGGTGTAATGGATCGTTATGATGGGTCTTCTCAATGGAATAATCCTATTGAGAGAATGTAGCATGATGGGAATTGGTTAAGTATCCTACCATTTCTTTGAAACAAATGACATATAATTTGGTAGGTACATTAATGCTCTACAAGGCTTTGTTGAGAATGGCTCGATGATCTGGTGATATAGTCAATAGTTCCAAGATGGATATATGTGTTGGGGTCTTTCCCAACTAGTCAAGAAAATTATACTTAGACTTGGAAGACTGTGTTGGTGGCTTTGAAGAAGGACTTGGAAGGGTTATCTTAGTTTTGTGTGCATTGACAATACATTCAGGATGCTTCTTTATGGTAATGGTATGGATATTTTCATCAACAGCTCGGATATGATTGATGATAGTACCTAGTTTATAATCGTAGTTAGCATTGGTATAATTGGCCGAGGTATTATTCTTAGTTCTCGAACTAGAGGTCTCTTCTTTTTCATGGTCATGTAATGGATCTGCGAAGACCTTATGATCAATGTTCTTGGTATTTTTCTGCCCATTGACTTCTATGGTTCCATCTTCAACAAAATCTTGTATGATGTTTTTCAGTTGTCAGCATTGTTGAAGGTTATGCCCCTTTGTTTGATGGTACTCACAATAGGCATTATCATCCCACCATGAAGGTTTAAATAGTCCAGGATCATACTTTTTAGGTTCTAAAGGTTGTATGAGTTTATGTTTGATCAGTTTCTTATAAACTATTTCAATTGGTTCCCCTAAGGGTGTAAACTCACGTTTTGGAAATCTCCTATGTGGTCATTGTTGTGAATTTTGGACAAAATTGGTCATTTGATCTGGATTACTTCTCATGTCCTGATTGGAGTTGTAACCTCTAAGTGTGATGACAGGTCCCACATGTTGGGTCTTAGATCAACAATATCATCATTTTTTACATTTTTTGTTTCTAGACCAAAACTTGTTTCTATCGTTCGGAGCATTTTGATGTTGAACAATTGGGTTCATGACTGGTACTTTAATGTCTCCTTTGTCAATAAGACCTTTTTCAAGTATAATTCCCTTTTGCACCAAGTCTAGGAATGAGGTACAACAATGTACCCTTAAGTCACTTCTTAGTATTGGATGAATATTTTCAAGGAATATCGTGATTTTTTGTTTTTCTGGTATCTCAACTAGACATCGACTAGCTAAACTTCTCCATCTTTGAAAGAAAGTGGTGAAATTTTCACCTTCTTTTTGCATGGCATGACACAAGGTAGCTATCGTTATTTTATTTTCTATGTTGAAGTAAAAGTGTTCGACAAACTTCTCAGCTAATTCACCCCATGATCTTATGCCATATGGTAGTTTAGAGAACCATTCCAATGCTATCCTGACAAGGGTTCGTGGAAATAGTCTCATTAAATATGTGGGGTCATACGAGATGTCCATGCATGTTGTAGAAAATTCTCTAATGTGTTATAAAGGATTCCTCTTCCCATTATACTTATAAAAAATTGGTATAATGTATCCATGTGGGAAAGGTATCATATATAGCACTTTGTCAAAGGGACATGGATATAAATCTTGTGTTGAGATAGTTCATTTGCCTGACATAGACATATTGTCCATTTTTTGTTGAAGGATTTGCATTTTATTTTGCAGAACATCTACCTATGTCAATGACATGTTGGTTACGTTATTCAAATCAACATAAGTGTTCTAGAATGCAATATTCTATGATGGATTGTGATTTGGCGAGGGTATATATCCTATTTGAATGTTATGATTCGATGTAGGGATATATCATGTCTGAATGTTTTGATTTGGTATAGGAATATGTCTTGTTTGAATGTTCTGATTTGGTGTAGGAATATTCCCTATGTGTGTAGCCCCTATTTGTGGAATGGCAGTACCGATGTTGATATGAGGTATAGTTCGTGCCAACTTTGGATCTTTTACCAGTGGTGTTTGTGCCAAAGGGGTTTGATGAAGATGCTCTTGTAGTGAATTGTAAACCTTGTGTTATATTGAATGGGGTTGTGTTTACAATTGACGATGTTTGAGTAGGTATGCCAGTTGGTATTGTTGTAGTAATTTGAGGAACAGAGACACTTGATGTCACAATTTGCGTTGGTTGAGTAGATATTGTTTTCAAAGTGTGAACGAAAAATCCCGGTGGTAGTGTGGCACCTTCTACTAGAAACTTTTCTAGATATATTTGGGGATCATTTTCCAAACACTCATCCATAAAGGATGCAAACTCAGTATCTTGCACGGCAACGTTTATGTCTTCTACATAAAATTTTCCATGTGTGTCTCTAGTGACATGTTTTTCAAGCAAAGCTTTGTGTGGTCTCTCTTTCCCTGATGGTTGGTTTATGAAAGTATTAATTAATTCCTAGGGGTCTAACATTTCTCTTTGTTTCTTCTTAGACCTTGTTTCAACCATGAAAATGTTGCTCAAAAGGGGAAACGCAAAACTATGTCTAGAAACTGATATGACCTATTTCTATGTTTTTGGAATTTTCTGAATATAAAGGATGTCACTAAAATTAAGGGTTTCTATAATGACGTATACTTAGGATGACATACACTAGGATGGATTATATGCAAAAAAATTGAGTTGACTATGATGGTAAATGATTCTAAGTGGGTACAACCTACCACCTATGGAATAATCCAAAGCTATGACTTAACTTTACCAAGTAACCTAATGTAGGACAAAGATAAACTGATAAGGTGAATTTCCCAAACTAGATTGATGAGCTAGAAGGATTCACTAGTAAGACAAAAGTGACTAGGTTCAATGATAATGACAATCAAAGCATGAAGGTATCCAATGATGCGGAAAGTTGTTCTATTCTATGATATGCAAATTCCTATGGGGTAACTAAGTTTTTGCAACTAAGATGACTATCTCTAAGACATAAATGACACCTAAACAATCCAAGGTTTTTGAGCAATTTTCTAGTTTTTGTCCAAGGTTGACTGTAAGAAACAGAGGTGAAAAAGACAGTTTATTTTTCGGATTGAGTTTGTAGTTTTCGAGATTTTTGTTGATAGTCAATTGCAGTTCAGGTTGCAAATGCGTTGCTAAAATTGACAGATGTGTCACAAGTTTTAGATGCGGCTAACTGATAAAACCTAGTCTTGATTGTTGACAGACAAATGCAACTTTCATAGACAAATCCAGTTTAACCTATGACAAATGTGACTCACTAATCATATGTGACTCAACAAGTAGATGCAACTTAGAATCTAAACCCTGTGAAAACTAATTTTTTTGACAGGCACATGCAGTTTTCTATTTAACAATTGTGACTCGTAATGACATATGCGGTTTTCAATTTGACAGTTGTGACTCACTATTTAGTTGCGGTGTTCTGATGAAAATGTTATGAATGACTCAGTCTTATGACCAAGTTTTGACAAATAAAAAATACAATCACAGAAGATAAAGTGTTTTTAGTTTTGATGTGTATGAATCTATTAAAACCAAAAGACATGTACAATCATAAGGCTATGATGGACAGTATTTACTAAGTTCTCAATTGGGTTTCCCCAGCTACATATATTCAAGGCGGATGACTAGTAGCTTGATCCCACTGGCTCCCCTCCATGGCACACACTTCTCGAGGCATCCAAGCTACAGTACCCATGAAATCCCCATGGCATACTTTTCATCTCTACACATGAACCGTAAAGATATGAGACGGCTTCACAGGTCTGACCTACTACACCAATAAATAGATTGGGATTTTGGAAAAAACTACAACAAGGGTTTTAGTAAGGGAATTCCATTCGTGGATCACCATCCATGCAGCGAGAGACCATTGTTCCCCTTCTCATCAGAACAGTGAGTGTGATTTTTGGGTTTCCCCAAAAATCCACTTTTATATACCGGTTAGAAGTCGCTTGGTGTCTAGCGTGCTACCAGTTTGAGTCATCTTAGGGTGAGTACTTTTTCCCACCAAGATAGGCCCAAGTTCTAGAGTCATTAACCGGTTCTCTTACACCCAGGATCGCACGAATGCACAAGGGGAGAGGATACTTCGATATACAAAATCGTGAGGGTGATAAAAAAATGTACTTTCGCACCAAACATAGTAGATAATGGTTAATTTTAATCCAAATGACGATTTTCTAATCTACCAAACACAAAATGTTATTTTTACAATTTTAGACTTTGACATAGGTCCTGCATGCAATTGTTAGTAGTTTTCATATTTGTCTTCATCATTTGTCCTACAGAAAAAGGTTTGGTTTCAATGTCTTGTACGCTACGTCCTGCAAAAACTATGTTATCCTCCTAAATCACACGTTACAAACCAAACATTAGGAAAAATAAAAATGAAAATAAGAAAATCGTAAAACAGACATTTGAAAATCAAATAAAATTACCAACCAGATGCGTCATTTAAAGTTGTAGATGCATCGTAGGTTTCATTAGTCAATTGTGTCATAGAAATCTGTAGATGCGTCAAGTTTCATCATATGTGTCTCAGTATTTTTCATTTGTGGTTCATGAATATAGTTGCATCATTTCATCAGTCAGATGCATCATTCTGTATGATACCTGCAAAAATAATCAAAAATTGTCTACGGGTTTGCGAAGATTGAAAGTCTTCACGTCAGGTTCACAAAATTTAACGTAGGGAAAACGCTAGAAAGAAACTAGTTAAAGCATTTAAACATAAATCTAACCTACATTAAACAAAAAAGCATGAAATAATAAACAAAGAAAAACATGAAACAGTCTCACTAAATATCTGTCCACTCCTTCAAATTATCTTCGTTGTGCTTCTCCATTTTTCCTTTTGTAGTATAATTGCCCTCATATTTTCATAAGTGTGCAAGTATAGCCTTTAATGTGTATGCGATAATAGAAAAATATCGAAGATTACGAGTTATGCTTCCAAAGTATATAGATTTCGGAAGGAGGAATACTAACAAAAGTCAACCAATTTATAGAAAGCTAGTTTTCGAACGATTGGTTCATATACGAAAGAGAGATCAAAAATTGAGATTGATGAATGTCATGCAATGTGATATTTGTGTCAGTTAGAACTTGATTTAGAAAATTCTACAGGATGAAGATTAAATTAAATAATAACTTAATCTGATGTTAAAACTATTCGAAAATAGACTGAATAAGAGTTCAAGATTAAATAAATGATTTAATCTCTAGTTGAAAGTCTTCGAAAATTAGAAGGATAAGAATTGAATGAAAAGGATAAAGATAGAATTTAGATAACGTTGTGTTTGAATGCACACATGAATTAATTAATTAAATAAAGATATTTAATTAATAAATATTTTCATGCATATGAGTCTTAACTAGATAATTGACTGGTTATGACAGAGAGTCTCTTCGCAGAGACGATCAGATATCAAATCAGGAGACAACTGATTGATTCAAATAGATCTTGAGTCAGATGGTGAGTGAATAATTAGTTAAGTAGGCAATAGAAGAATGTGACAGAAATAACTGTTTTTATGAATTAAATGTTTATTTAATTCAACATTCAAAATTTAAGGATTTAATTAAATAAATAATTATTTATTTAATTGACTGTCAAAAAGGGTAATTGAATAATTAAATTATTTGAAAATAATATTTAATTATAGTCGAAATATGAAGAAAGGTAAATTAAATAATAAATTATTTAATTCAGAAAGAGAATTAATTAATTAGCGACGTAATTAAAAAATAAATAAGATTTATTTAATTAATCAAAGTTGAATACATGTCATAATTAATTAATTAAATAATTAAAGGCTATTTAATTAATAGAAGAAAGATGTGTATAGGAAATAATTAAATAATTAACATTATTTAATCGTGACCATGGACATTAGAAAATTATGTTGAAAATGGTACTCGCAGGCCTAGACCAATTTTCAGTGTCTACAGTTTTCCCATCTTTGATACAATGTCGTTTCGAGCTTTGTGTCAAAGAAAATCGTTAAAAACATGCCCCAATCGTGCCCTAGTATGAAATAGGTTAGGGTATGCCCCCTTGGGAAAATTGACAAATTTTTGAAAAATTTCAAAAAAATAGGAAATAGTCCCAATAAGTTAATTTGATGGCCAGAAATGCTATGGAATTGATGGAATTGAATTTGGAAGTGTTAGGGATGTGTATGGGTTGATTGAAGATGGAAGTTTATGCGGCCAATAGACAAGGTCAGAAGAAATGCCACTTTTAACCCTAGGTATAAATAGAAATTGATGTGAATTTCAAATCATTTGCATCATATAGAATTGAAGAATAGAGAATTTTTCTCTGAGCACCTGGCAAAAATGTCTCTCGTTCCATACGCAGATCATTGTGGTTACAGGATCGAGACCTTCAGATGGCCTGCCGATGTGGAACCCCATGTACATACCTTTGAACGAACTTTTGAATTTTTGTTTTACACGTAGTTTTAGGCATTTAAAGTTTATTTTACAAATGTGTCACTTTTAATTCAACTCATTATTTAAAGTTTTTAGGATTGTATTTTGGGGACAACCCCTCTTCATGACAACTTTATTTGGAAACATGTCATTGGCATAGGGCTTTCCAAATAAGCTCCCATTGCCCTTTTTATCATTTACATATATCATTTTTCTATTTTAAAGTAATTTCTCACAACATGGTGTTTAGCAATTTCTTTGAAGTGAGGGAATACATTGACATTATCCTTTTGACATCTTGGCACTATCATTTTGACATTTTGTTCCACTTTGTTCACAAGTGTTGAACTTAGTGTGTAACATTGACATTGGCATTTTGACATTTTTTCAAGTCACTTTGTTCAAAGGAGTTGAGCTTAGTGTAGAGTTGACATAGCAGATTGACCATTTTGTGGCACCTTATCAGAGTTATGAGGGAGTATAACTTTTGGTATGGTTGACGTATGGGATCCTGTAGACCTAGCATGACTTTCGACCCATCTGCCACCTTTTTGTGGGTACACACCTAGTGTATAGCTAATTGCACTAGACCGTTGTGTGTTTCTCACCTTTTTTCCTTGGGGCTCACTTAGTGGACAACATATTTCACTAGCCCTCATGAGTATTTTATTTACATAGTGGATAGTGATTTTTCACTTGGGAATGCATTTTATGGATAGCAACGCAACTGCGGCTAGTCCATCCTTTTATTTTTCTCTTTACATTAATGTTGACATTGTATGCGTGTGCATCTTGTGTTGCTATTGCATACATGTGCACCTCTTTGTGTCCTTTTTTCTTTTCCATGAGATATTTTATCTTGGGGTCTTGATCACCCTCCTTGATCTCTTGCCATATTATCTTTTCAACACTCGTACAATTGGATTTCTCTTGACTTATTTGTCTACTTTAGTGTGAGTCTAAGCATGGGGGCTAAATGTAGTGTAGAAAATTGTATAACTTTACAATTTCACACAATGTTTGGGTCACTTAATTAATTAGACTTAATTAAGCTCCTAATTGTCCAAATTATGCATTCCAGAGCTTTATTATTAATGTTTTCTGAAAGGGAAACTTATATTAAACAATTCTCGACATTTATTAAATCACATTTTAAATTATTTATCCTGGACTTATAGGCTAGGACCCATTTGTCCATGGGTGAATGGGTCCCCTTTAAGTGCCAAGACCCATTTAAAAATATGTTTTTGACGGTATTTTAATAATTCAAATTCAAGTTTCAAGTGTCGACTTTTGGAATCTAATTTTTGAGAAATTAGATAAATACCTAGTCTTTTTACCATTTGAACATTAAGTTGAATGATCTATCAATCCTATGAGCAAATATTATTGCCAAGCGCATTCAAGAGAAAATTTATCAGTCTTCTACAGCAACAATCAAGATCCTAATCAGCAGGTCAAAGTTATGTGTGTTCATATTATGTTTTGGAGCTAACATTATGATGTAGGTTTTAAGCATTCAAGAATCATTCATTTCAATGCAAGCAAGATCTCTGTGTTGGAGTGATTTGTTAGTCTTCAATCCTCTAAGCACAACCATTAAGGGTTTGTGAGTTGCAACAAGCTACTATTTATTCATCATTCCTTCCATTTTTCATTATCTTTCACTATCAAGGTTTAATTACTAAATCAGGGTTTGTCTTAGGGCAAACCCCCATTAACCCAAAAATAAACATTTTTCTCTCTTTGTGAATGTGAAAATTCACAAGTGAAAGACTAAAAAGTGACCAAAGGAGCATTTGTTGCATTCATTATTGTCAAGTCACAAAATCTCAATTGCAAAATTTATTTCCAGTTGTTTGATAGTGAAACCTAGAGGAATGAGAAGCTAATATCTAGGATCATAGGATTGTAAAAGTTAATTTTGGACCCCTACAGTGAGACCCATTCACCCATGGGTGAATGAGTCCCTGATTAGGCCTCGAAACCCAATTTTTATCACAGGTACATGCCCTTAAACCCTTCTCTCATATTGTCTTTTCAATTTTTGTGCATTCGAAAATTGCAATTTATGTTCTAGGTTTAGATGTTTGATTTGTGTAGGAACTTTAAATTATTTTAAAATTATCTCATAGCTATCCTACTTGTCTTAAAGACTGGGATGTAGGTTAGGTTGACTCACCTCAAGGTTTAAATTCAATCTCATGCTTTGTTATCTCTTTCTTAATGAAATAAGGAAAAGATGACACCCCACAATTCATTTCATCCATTTGCATCCTAGGTTCTTTAGACACCCCTTTAGGACCTAGGATCTTTGTTTTATTATTATATGAATGGTTACTCAAGATATAGTTGTATGAGAAAAGAACATATACATGGAAAATTAAAGGGATAAATTTCTTACAAAGGATATATCTAAATCTACATTCTACAAGAAAGGAAATTTCTCCAAAGATTGCATATAAATTTTCATCCTTGAATGTCACCTTTATTCATGAAGAAATATTTGTGGATAATACTTCTCTTATGTCATTATATTAAAGACAAAAAAATTAATTGAAGAATATATTTAAATGATACATCTTGTGGTTCCATTTAATATATATTTATTTTCTTATTTACACATTTTATTTTATATATTCATTTATATTTCTCACTTATTCAAACGTGGGGGATTTTTTTGAACTTTTCATAGGGTACACACACTCATGATATTCCAATAGGGAGGGAAGTAGTAGTATTATTCATCCTTTATATGCACATTATCATGTTATCATTCTTTAAAATTTTCTGGAATCTTTATCTCTTTCCTTAAATTATATTTGTTCCTTCATGATGCATATAAATTCAATGGGGAAATTTTATTACTAATAATTCTTAAATTTTATTCATAGTTCACAAGTACACTCTATATCATTGCTCCAACTATTCTTCTTATATTTAAGCTTGTATTTTTTCTTCTTCTAAGTTAGTATTAGTTCATGTATAGATTTGCATGAACATCAAAGCATGGAAAAAAAATTAAGAATAAAAAGTGCACACCTTGCATATATTAACCCTTTGTTTTACACCATTTTGCATGGGTGTCTTGAGTACATGGCTCAAGCACACCATTTTAAATGGTTTAATGCTTTTAAAATTATAATTGACTCTTAGAAAAAAAGAACTCACCCATAATAGGAACTTTTATAGATCTCAAACTATTTTTTTCTCATTCTTGGGTTAAATTTGCAAGCAAGAAAATGATCTAGAGTACTTTACTATAATAGATTAAGTGACCCTTTTTCAACCATGTTTCATTGATTAATGCTTTAATAGATCTCCATCAAATGATTTAATATAAATTCAATTTGAATGATCTTACTTTTAATTTCTATGTGCATTGTTCTAATATAAACAACTTGAATTCATTTTTCTTCTTCAATAGAAAATCATTTTTTTTAAATATTAATCACATAATCTCATTAAAACAAGCTTCCAAGTTGGAACCCCGAGAAGCAATTTTACATCCAAAATCTAATGGATAAAGGAGAAATCAATATTAAAGAAAATGAACCCACTCTATAAGGTGAAAAATTAGTGATGCAAGATATCAAAATAGGCTTTAAAACTGACTTAGATACGAACCAACATATACCAAAAAGCCCATCCAAATGCCTAAAATCCTTGCATGTGAATTTAGATCTAAATTCTAAGATCTTTGATCTAGTATTTGAAGTCCCAAAAGTTTGTATAAATCTAAGAATCCAATTTTCATAAGTACACTTGAAATTCAAATATCTAAGAAAAATTTAACAAATTAGTTCTTGAATAAATTCAATCTAGAGCAATATGAATACCCAATCCAAAATATAAATTCATGATGGACCTAGAATTGTATAAAAATACATGACATATCGTACAAACAACCATGTCTAAAAATTTAAAAATCTAAATGTACCACCATCTAATCCAATAAAATATCCAAATTTAGATCACAACATGGAATAAAATTGTTTAAACTAAATATATAATTCAAAATATTTTTAAACTTAGGTCCAAATCTTACATCTGTATATATATCCAATCATAGAAAATATACATAAATAACTTAAATCTCTTGGTACATGTTATTTGTATCCTCTCTATCTTTTATTATCTCTAAAAAAATTGCATGATCTTCAATAGAACCTCCACTTTTGTTGGCCACATCCTTTTTTTGGTAAATTTTCAAAATTTATTCTTGTTGCTATAACTAAGTGACTATAATGTAGAACCTTTTGTCCTAACATATAATCAATAAATATAATACCATTTTTATCTATCTTTATTTATTAATAATATGTTCCTTCAACAATGACTGGTCTTGTGGGATACTCTTGTCCATCACCATTTATCAGACTGGTTGTGACAATTTCATTTTTGATTGCGTACATCTTAGTAGATAGTAATATTCACCTTTTTTATTGTTAGGATCTACAACCACAATGGAAATATCTCATGTACACCATGTAGTAAACATACACATAATCAAATTCAAGTTTTTAACAAATCTTTCAAATAGTTCTAATCATGCTAAACTTGGGTAAAATATAAATCAATTTTAAGTTAAAATTACCTGTAACAACTAAATTAGATACATGTTCATAATCAGTTGAATATAGAGGATCATAGACATCTACAATATCATTATCTTCAAAAGAAGGCATTGATACTAATTGTTGTATTTCCCATTGTGAAACATACCCATCTCTAATATTCTCACATTATAGATTATTTGCATTGTTCTCAATGCAATCAACACAAAAACATGATTTTTCTCACCTGAATAGCAAGAGGCTTGATATGTCTTGTAGTCGTGATTTGATACAAAATTCTAATACCATTAATTGTTTGAAAATTATAACAATTTGATTGATTAATATATGTAAATTTCAAACATCAAATTAAGAAATGTATAAATGAAAATTCAATTCATGTACACTTTCAAATTTAAATAACAAATTTAATTACGTACCTTTAACTTCCCAAAAATAGTGTTTGTTGAATATTGAGTTGTGAGCACCAAAATCAAGTTAAGTGGTTTAAAAAAATTTTAAAAAAAATGTATTCCATATGGTGTTACCTGCAAGTTCATGTTAGCAAAGTGTGTGCTTCACACATGCTCCTACTCTATTGTGCTCTCCTTTTCCATGTCCACTCATAAAAAAATTGACAATAACCAATTAAAAGTTTTTGTAGACTTCAATTTTCCTATGAAGTTACAAACAATTTCATTTAAACCAAATTAGTTAAAAAACTATATGTGTAACATATAAGTAACTAAGTAACTAAACAATTCAAGTATTAAAGTTAAATAAATTTATTATGTAAATTTTGAAAAAATCAACACTTACCACCACATCCATAAGATAATATCCAATGTTGTGGAGCATTTATGTCATCTCATCTCCAATCTTCAAAAAATATGTTGAATCAATGAGCTACATAGCTTCTATCATGAACCATATCATCACTGATATAACAGTGAACCTAATTGATGATAATTTGTTCATCTTTGCTACTTTTTACACCATCCACATTTAACTCAACATGCCTATAGCAAACTTGTACAAAGATTGGAACTTGCTATAAATGATAATATTGACTTTGAATCTCAATTTGAGGACTAAATGTATAGTTCTCAGAGAAATCTATAATATTGACTTTGAATCTCAATTTGAAGACTAAATGTATAGTTCTTGGAGAAATCTACAATAGAGAGAATGCAGCTCGATGGAAAGCAATTATTTGAGTCACGAAATTTTTTTAGCTTGCCATATTGCCTCATGATGATGTTGGATATGTGGAAATATAATATTACAAAATTTATTCATAAACTCATTGTAAGAAAATTCACTCTTTTAGAACAATTTTTTTGATCTCAACTCTTGACTTCGTTGAGTATTTCTCATATTCAAATCTCTTCCAAACAATTTCCATTGAATCATCAATATTCTCAAATTGTAAAAGATTGTTCAAATTTTCACGATCATTACACATATTTTTTTATACTATACATTGAATTCATTTGAATCTTCTAATTTTTCACCTTCCATCCATTCCATTCCATTCCATCCATTCCATCCATTCCATTCCATTCCTTCCATTCCTCCATCCATCCATCCATCCGTCCTTCCATTCCTCCATCCTTCCATCCGTCCTCCTGTCCTCCATCCCGTCCGGTCCATCCTCCCTCCTTCCTCCATTCCTTCCATCCGGCTCCATTCCATCCATCCGTCCAGTCCATTCCATCCATTCCTTCCTCTTCCTCCTTCCTCCATCCATCCGTCCTCCATCCTCCTTCCGTCCTTGTCCGTCCTCCGTCCTCCATCCTTCCTTCCTCCTCCATCCTCCTCCGTCCTCCATCCTCCATTCCATCCTTCCTTCCTCCTTTCCATCCATCCGTCATCCGCGTCATCGAGATCCGTCATTATGGATGATACATTCAAAAAACCTTAAAATGAATAAATAATTGAGCACAATCCCATGTAAACATTTTGAATTAATAAATGACAAGTTGAAAATTATTTTATCTGAAAATTTATAGCTTCTATTGACGAAATAAGTCCTTTTGTGTATTTTCTCCAAATGCTTGAATTGAAAAAAAAAGTTATATGAGGGTTTTCAGCCAGAAGGCTTTTGATTGATAGACTTTCAATCGACATGTTTTCAGTCGAGAATGTTTCGGTTAAAATATTTTGACCAAAAAAAAATTAGTCAAAAGGTTTAGGACGAAACCATCTATGCGGTATCCTTGTTGGAGCCAACTCATCTTTTTTCAAAATTTCCTGAAACTTTTCACTTGAACTAAATATTTATTCAGTCAAAATTATTTTCTAAAAAAACAAAAATACATTTTTGTAGAGCTCGAAGTCAAAAATCCAAAGATATATTTTTTATATATTTTGATTAGTTTTAATATGTTTGTTTAAATAATGCAAGTAGGTTGTTATAATAAAAGATAAAGCTGATTAGAATTTTTTTTTTTAAACTAAACCATATGAAACAAAAATTAAAAAATATATGGTGCACTAGAGGAGAGAATCCTTTCCAAAATGTTGTAATTTTATTTTTGAAAATGATAAAAAATACACAAAGTTGATGTCAAGTGAAAACTTTCAAATTTCAATAAGTTTGACTTTAAAATGTTATTATGGAAAATTATACATCGAAAATTATTTTATTTTTTTCATGCACTAGCTATTGACGTTGTCTATTTGGGAAAAAATATCAAGGAAAAATAAAATTGTTTTCTCTTTTCTTTTGTGATGACTCGACATCACTTTTTTTTTGAATTTTTAGCAATTTAAAATATACAATTAATCTATTTTTTTAAATATCAAAACAATTTTTTTTAAATTGAAAAATTGCAAATATAAAATTCATCAAAAAATTTACATTTCCTTAGGTTACACCATTTTATAGTTCATAACATAAAGACCATTTTTATGTAGTTGAAGTTGAAAATTTTTATTTATATTGACCAATTCCAAATAATAAAAGTGTGACACAGGTTTGTACTTTTACCTAAAAGTTTGTTATAAATCTCCTTTAAAGATCTGCATATATTCTTCATATAAATCTGCAATTCTCTTCATATTTTTTGCTCTAGGTCTACTTTTCTCCTAATTTCAGCTCTTAAAAAGAATGAATTTTCATTTTAGAACCTTACTTTCTAACATCCAAAATAACTTGTATTTATATCAAAATCATGCACTTCACCAAAAGGAAGTCAACTAAGAATTTAAATAATTTAAGGTTTATTTTAAACATTTAAATTCACCCAAAAAAAGGCACCAAAGAGGAGGTTGGCCAACAACATAAGTATTATTTTCGTTAGTATTTTACAATTTGCAAAGTGAGCACCAAGGTGGAGGAAGGTCGGCCAACAATTATAAACATGTCTTTTATCACCTTGAAATAATGTGATCTACCCTTGAATGAAGCAATTAGTTATCCTTTGATATCGCCTTTGACATCAATGACAACAACATTTCCAACATAATCAACATAAATTATTTTATTTATTTCACCTTTATACCTGCAACAAAGATGGTATGGTCAGGCAATGGAAAGATATGGCTCCAATAGGAAAGAAATTCTCCAATTGCCCACCAATCACATCAAACTCCAGCAACATTGAAAACTAAATTAAATCACACAAAAAATCTACCCTCAAAACATTGAATAGATCTTCATCTTAGCAACATCCAAAACTGAAACTCAATTGGAAGCACAATGGTAATCTCTCAAAGGATTTCACTTCAATCTAGCTAAGGATTATCTCTCAAATCCAAAGTTAGAAATTCAATGAGGATTTTCATCCTCGAAAGATGATGGAAGAACTTGTAGGTTTAATCAAACAATATAACATTATGAAAAATCTTCAACATAACAAATAAGTCCCAACACTTCTTTTTATATATTTTTCATTACTTTTTCAAAAAAAAAATATCTCCACTTTCTTGTTGATTTTCAAGAAAAACACTATTTTTTTTGCTTGTTCATTGTTTTTTTCGAAAAAACTTTTTTAAAAAATTAAATAATTTATTACATGCAAAAGACCCCCTTCTCTAAGCATCCAACTTTTAAAACACTTAATTACCTTTCCAACAAACTATTACATTAATTTTTCCTTTAATTATTTCTCAAAATTAGACAACATTAGTGTAATAATTAAATAATAACTAAATAACTCATCTAAGTTGTAGAAAGCACTACAACAACTTCAAAATCCAATTTTAATCATACCACGAAGAAACTGAAGCAATGGGATAATGATAGATGCCAACTCTAAGACTTACTAGAAATAGACATGCTTTCCAAGAAGTTTGGAGAACACGTCAAGTGTATGAAAACACTTCTGAAAGCGTCACTACTATCCATAATGCCAACTGAGCTTAATGCCATCAATGAAAACCAAGAAAGACTAAACCTATGCTCTCCAAGTAGTTTGGAGTTCTCCTCAACACCTCTAAAAGCTTACGAGCTTACGAGAAAACTTAAAATTTGGCCAAAAGCTCACGAATCAATATTGCTAAAATAGGGGACATTATAGTCAAAGGTAGGATTATAATTTGTAAATGTGCAAAACTAATCCATAGTCTAAATTTCTACAAGTAGTTAGTTGCAAACTTGTAAAGGTTGACAATAGGTTTGGAATTTATAAATGTGCAAACTTGCTTTAAAACTCCAAAAGTTGAAATGGTGCAAGGATTAGAGGTTTGTATCCAATTTTTAGGGACTACAAACTTGCATAGGAGCTTCAAAGCTCTATTGATTTTGAATGTAGTAGGGATCACAAGTTTGTGCACAATTTGCAAGGACTGCAAACTTACATGGGAACTTTGTAGTTCCACAAGTTGAAGGATTGTGGGAATCGAAGGTTCACTTGCAATTTTTAGGTATTACAAAACTATACGGAGACTTTGAAGTGAACAAAAGCTAAAAATTTGCTAGTAATTTTCACACTGGCTTGTGTTTTGAACTTGCCAAAATTGTTTTGACCTATAATCTAACAATTCTTATGTTTATGTCATTATGTTTGGTTCATTGTTGGTTTGCCTCATGTGTTTTTATATGATACCTTATGTGTCTAGGTGTGCAATATGACATGTTGATTTCACATTTGCATCATGAAAATTTTTCATTTAATTTTTTATTAGTAATGTCTTGGGTGAAAGCTTGGGGCATTATATTTGGTATCAAAGGCCATGTTGCAACATTGGGAGTTTTAGGGTTTGTGTTGTTAATTTTTTTACTAGTTGTGTGTTGCATATTATTTTCATGGCTTGATGTTGTATTTTAGATTAACATAATTGAGTTTACCATGCAACTTGCTTGTTATAAAAAGATTCCTCCTATGCCAAGGGGTATTTAACCCTAACCAAGGGTCTCCATAGATTCAAAGTGTTCGTCTAGTGAGATGAGTACAACCAAATGAAGCAATTAGGATTTTGCAAGTTGTGGAATTTCTTCAAGAACAATTGGAAAGGATTCTCCCTAGGTAGAGGAATCATGGGAATGTATCTCTTTAATCCTTTTTAGGAAATGGGTGAGACTTAGTTCAATTAAGGTAAAAGGGAGTACTCTAGAAGCCTATGTTGGTCTAGAGTGGGGGAAGGGCCTAGGTAGGAACAACTTCATTGAGAGGTTAAGCATGTAGGTGATGGTATTAGTGTAATGGTAGGTCACATAAGGGATCTCTTCCATCTTCATCCATTGAAATTTGAAGGATCCACTAAGGGAGATGAGGCAAAAGCTTGGCTATTAGCTCTAGGATGATATTTAACATGCAACTTTCTGATAGTGACACGAAAGATTGCTTGGCTATTATGCAACTTTGTGGTTATGCCTTTACTTTGTGGGTCCAAGAAGAGTAGAACCAAAATCTAAATATCTCTACTACCACTTGGGAGACCTTCCAAGAGAATTTTTTCTTGTTATCTCTCTAAGCACTTTAGGCAATGCCGTGTTGATGAGTTTCATGAACTCCAACAATTGAGAATTATAGTAGCTTAGAATGAGAACCATTTATTTGAGTTGAAGATGTAGGGTATGTAAAAGATAAGAGGTTGCTTGTGAATAAGGTTGTGAAGGGTTTGAACTCCCACATTATGGGTGTGTAATGTCCTCTCTTGGGAATAACCTTAAATCTTACCTTAAAATCACAAGCTTAATGTAGTTAGGGCTGTAACTCCCCACTTAGAGGCTTTAAACAGGATAAATCTTGGCCTTAGGATTAATCTGATTGATATTTCTGGTTGCAGGCCAATAAGTTCTTATAGATGATTCAGATTTGGCTGCAGATCACTAAAACTCTTATAGACGATCCTGATTAATATTCCACCAGTATTACTTATTGCTGATCATTCCATCTTCAGGGGATATCTTTTATAAAATGATCGGCTGTTCAAAATATATGTAACTCTCTTCCTTTGTTTCTGTTTCTCGATCGATCCCAAGTGGTCAGGTGGATTGACACAATCAGGGACATTAATTCCAAGGCTTGAAAAGTGTTTTCAAATTTCATCTGCTGCTCCAAGATACACTGTGCATCCATCTTTAGCAAGAAGCATTATATCATCAAATATCTTGAACAATCCGTAGCTTGGTTGGTGAAGTACCATAGATATGTTTGCTCCTGCTAAAGCTTCACGCTGAAGAGCTTTTAGTAGCAATTGTGAAGAAGTTCTGTCTAAACCAGATGTTGATTCATCTAAGATCAAAAGAGAGGGTTCCATCACCATCTTGAGCCCAACTTTTACCCGTTTCCTCTGTCTGCCATATTCCATACTCTTAACAAGGATAGAATTTGGAGCACCTTAGTGAAGCAGCATTTCTGTTTTTTGTTAGAAGTAGTAACTACCGTATTTGAGGCTTCATAACAATTACATGAATGGGAAAGTCAAGTACAGTGAAGAATATAATTTATCAGAATTGCATTTATGTGACTTTTATCCCTACAAGTTCATAGGAAATGACACTTTCAAACGAAAACATAATTGTCGAATCTTATGAAGTTTCCGTCAGATCCTCCCTCTTTACATACTATCCCAACCTTCCTGACTTCCTGAAGACCACCATTTTTCTCCTCTATTTCTTTATTTATTCCTTGATCGATGATCTCTATTCCTTTTATGGGAGAGGACCCAATAGTTGAGCATGTTTTTGTGATAATAGTTGTTAATATGATGCCTAATAGTTGTGATAGTAGTTGTTTATATAATGCCCAATAGTTGTGACATAAATACCCTAGCTAAAACAAAATGTATCCCTTTGATCTAAAAAGCAACCAATCATGTGATGCCACATGAGCGCTCAACTACCCATGATGTGAATGCACAAGTATTGGTAGCACTTTTTTTTTGGGTCTTTTTGGACATCTTGACAAAAGGCATGCTAATGTGGCATCATATTTGATGATGTGGCCCTGAAACGAAAGTTATAAGTAGGGGACTTGCCATGTAAGCTGCTGTAAAAAAAATGGAGTGATTTGAAATTTCCACGTAGGATTTTGAGAAGCGCGAAGTTAGGGTGCACAACTATTGGGTCCTCTCCCCTATATGACTTTTGTTGTGAGGGGTCATGTCTTTTCACTATATTTCTCCCCAACCAATCGCACCTCCTTATTCATTGCTTTCAATTAATATCGATCACTTGAATATTAATTTCCTTTAGCTAATGTTTTTTTCATGATTCGGTAATTATTTCCTTCTCTTCTAAATAGTGTAACTATTATATTATTTTTGGTATTTATAATATTGTTAGATATTATATATTTTCTATCTTAGTATTATATTTATAAATTGATTAATTTTATATATCTTTAATATTTATTTTATTATTTAAATTGTCAATATTTATATTTTTAATATCATAATGATCCTAATATTCAAATTATTAATATTTATATTTTAATTATAATATTGTCTTTGACAATTACAATTATGATGATATCGATTTGGTTAATGTTTTTAAATATGTCTTTGTTATCTCATGGTCAAATTTTGGGGACATGATAGGGTGTCATACGCATGATCGCACCTAAGACCTTAGATATTGTTGTGGAGAAGGAAAAGTTGGTAAGGAGAATGTGACTAAAGGCAACAAAGTTCATTATGAGACTCAAACAGTAATGCCTTATCAATTAAGATTTAGGTATTAAATATCTCAACCTTAACTCAAGGTAAGTTTTAGGGCTCTTACACCCTCTATGACTCCCTATCACTAGTAGCATTAGAAGTAGAAGCCTCAACAAGGATTGTAGAGTAATCAAGCTAGTGGTAGTCCTCACTTAGAGGGGAATATATAATGTATAGAGGTGGGTAGCATGGTTATAGCCACTCAAGCCTCTAGTAGTTGAGTGTACTGCGACCATCTCTAGCTTGAATCATCGCACCATGTTATAGTTATGGTTTGGAGGGCCACTATGTCAAATCTTATCCACAAGGAGTAGTAATAATTGGTGGTTGGAGTGTTGTAGTGTCAAAGACAACAATTACAGATGTTCTTAGGTCTCACTAAGGTTTTTGTAATGGTGGATAAGGACTAAGCAAAGCATTCAGGTGCAATTGTTGAGACCACAGATATGTTGCCAGGTGGAGTTAGAATTTATTTTTGTTTGATTCTATCCCTCCATGCTCCTTTATTTCCCTATCATTGGTTGAGTGTTATGGGCTAGTGGTAGTAATTCAAGATATAAATGGCAGGATGAGTTAGTTACAAGAGCTAAGGTGGAAAATCACTTATGTGTGTGTGGTTGCATGTTAGAACTTGGAACCTTAAGTACCACTAGAAATTTATGTTTCCTAACACTAGGCTCTTATAAGATAAACTTGGTATGGACTGGTTTGATGCTCATTAGGCAAACATCAATCATCACTGTAAGTTGGATGACCTTGGCAATCAAATTGTGATAGCTAGGGTGATGAGACCTAAACCTCCTCACATGATTTCAACATTGCAACTAAAATGGTTCATGTAGAAAAGATCTTAGATATTTTCTATCACCATGAGTGATCTCTCTCTAAGAGTGAATTTCATGGGGTATCTCTTGATGAATACCTCATTTTAAGGGAGTTTGCACTATCTTTTTAATGTTATTCTAGGTAGGCCACTTAGTGATGGCCAAATTGACACAATTCAACATAGGAAACACAAACTATCATACCTCTCCTACAAAAATAAAAGATCTGAATTTTATTATCTCCAAGGTCTCTATAGTTGGAACTCAATTATGTTGGATCATTGAATAGTCAATTGTGGTCTATTTGTTCAAGGGGCCTTTAATAGTTCACAAAAAATTAAAACAAGTTTCTCCTTTTAAATGATTCTTCTTTTTGTGGGTTTTTATGTTATTTCTGGTTGTTTTATTTTCCAATTCTAGAGCTCTATCCTAATCTAATATAAGAGATTATTAAAAAACAGTGAAAAAGACTAGGTTAACAAGAGAAAATCAAATGAATGGTTTGATTTAAATATTTTAGTTCTTAAGCAACAAAATCAGAGAAATTAATTTTAAACTAACAATATTATGATCTCACATGTAAATCTAATGTAAACTTCAATACTTCAATAACATATTTTCAATTTCAATGATCTCAAATTATATAGATTTCAAAGCATAATACCATATAAGTGCACTCTACCATTTCAAAGACAAGAACTATTTAAGAAGAGATGATCTTTATTAATTCTAACAAGCTTGACTACACCAAAATTTCAATCTTCTTCAAGAGCTCTTTCTCCAACTATTACAAAATAAAAATACTACTAACTATTAGTGTCTCACAAAACAAATACCAAAAGAGTCAATCCTTGTACAATCTATGATGTGTCTTTTATATAGGAAAAAGAGGAGCTAAAAATATCCATTGTTCATGCTCAACCTAAAGTTAAAAGTTTCATGGAGATCTTCCTAACTCTAGATGACTTCCAAACCTAGTTCTCTAACTCCAATTCTTACAAGTTAATCCATGCAGCACATTGTATAAGTCCAACTCTAAACAACCACTTGACCATGCCTAAAAGATAGGAATCACTTTATAAGCTGAGTGGGGTCCATTTTATGTCAAGTATTTATTGAATTACAAATAAAGAATAAATTAAATGATTAATGTCTCGACATGCTAAAAATAAAAAGTTTGACTAGAGACCAAATTTATTCAAATTCAAATGTCTTCTAAGGCTTTTGTTTATGATTGAAATTAATGTATTCTTTCAAACACTTGTCCAAAAGGGTGCCATCAAGCCCATGCAAGAGATCCAAGTTGAACTTAGAATCCTCATACATTTTTGGGAAAAATCCAATTCATTATGCATATCCATCAAATCCTTGTCAAAACCTTAAAATCTTACCTTAGTTGCATAAGTTGATCCAATCAATTTTGATTTCTCAACTCTTCCTTTCACAATTTCTTAGATTTCTTTTGTTGATGTGACTTCATGTTTTTCCATATTAACCAGCCTGGGACTGATTATTGAACTTAAAAAATCTTTAACATTATCGCTAACCTTATTCAGCTCTTCCCGCTCTTCTAGGATCATAAATACAAACCAAGCAATCAAATGGTCTTCTTAAAAAAATCTGAGTTATTAGGTTGCAAAATTTTATTCGAATCAGATATACTTTATTTACCTCCCTTACTAGAGGAACATTCTTTTTGTATACATCATCCTCATTTCTCATGAGATCTAGGAACGTTCCCATTATTTGATCTAACTGATAAATTTGTTTATGAAATTTGAACCCATACTAAATCCGTTTACATGCTTTAACCAAAAGTGTGTCTATCTAGCTATCTAAAGCTTGTGCTTTCTATTTCATCTCCTATAAAGTATCCACTTCTCCTTTAGAAATCAAAATTGGCGCGTCTGTTGAAGTAACTTCTTAAGAAGCAATAAGAGTTATTAGACTTTTGATAAAGTCTTTTAGCTGTTGTAATGGTTCCTTTAGCTACTTTTTTGTTTTCTGGTTTTTAGCTACTTTGAGCTTTAAAGACTCAATAGTTGTGTCCACGGTAACCTTTTCTTCTTCCCTCATTTGTTTACCTAGACTAATGTAAGTAGCTTGAAAGTCCTAGGAAGTCATGCCCTAAGCATCTTTATCAACTATAGGAGTTATTTCAACAATCCTCTCCCTATTCTGATTCATCCTAATGGCTGAGAGGGGCTTAGGCTTCTTCTTGGTTCTATCCTTATCAATCATTGTTGTTACAATTTCCAAGTTCAAAGGCTTTATTTCAACATTCTTCCTTTGGGCAGCAAAATCCAACTTCAGCCAAGTTGGCCCCATATGAATATTCTATATTAAATTATCTATCCTTATTTGTTGTTTATCTTGCTATTATAGGGGACTTGGAGATATTGTGGAGTTTACAAGATTTCTTCTCCTCTCTTTAGCTACTCTTTAAGTTTTCTAAACAAGTCATCATCTGTAACTTTTTCTTCTGCTTTATCATCTTTTTGTGCTCCTACTGTTGATGGTACATTAGAAATTGTTCCTGGGGGTGTACTTGCAAAAGAGGGAGCCCTCTCAGAAGGAGGAGATGAAACAAATTATACCAGATCTTGGCTTATCACTGAAGAGTGATTGAGCTAGAATTTCTACTTTAGGCTGATCAAGGTGAGCCTATTGCAATGGAGTTGCTCCAAATCCTACTCTTACTCTTGCTTTAGCATCCTCCTTACATGTTTTTGTCTTTTCAAAGGATTTATTTAATTTTTCCATTTGATCTGCTCTGTTTGTTTTAGTCCTGTTACCCTTGATTTTAAGTATGGAATTTTTTGAGAAAATTTTCCCCTATCAAGATGACTTGGATTCTAAAGACGCAGCAACTTATATTCTTCTCCGAAATAACCATACAAAAACAGGCAAATTGTGGTAAGATTCAAATAATAAAGCTTATGCAAATTGGATAATTGGCTTGGCAAATGAAGGCAGCAGGAAGCAGAGTTACTGTGTAAATTAACAATGATGATTAAATGAACAATCGGCAAGTTAAATAATGGACACCAAAGGGCATCCTCTTCTCTATGTCCTTAAAGCATTAGTGACAGATCTTATATATATAAGCAGCAGCTCTTATCCCCAAAATGGTAGATATTCAAGCATAGAACAACTCAGATTTCAGTTACTCATAATGACAGAGTACAATCTGCTGGTCCTTTGCTTGTAGAAAAGCTTATATTTGCTTCTACGTCTTTATTCAGGTTGACAATACTTATCTGCCAAACAGTATATCTGTCACTTGCAGTGGACATATGGATTCATAAAAAATTATTTCCCCAGGCAATCGCAGTATTTCAGTTATCCAAGGAGGTTTATTGTATTCTTTAGCAAGCGAAAGATTTGTGGGGCCTAGTCAAGGTGTTAGCATAACCGATTTTGGTTGTTAAAGCTCTAGATTTGGAGAAATGCAATAGAAATTTGAATGGAATTCATATCGAAGTGTGAATAATGAGTTTGATTGACCGTCCAAATATTTTAAGAGCATATTGTTCTTTAATAGCAGACCACAGTCTTTGGGATCATAATGCCATATATGTCCGGGGTTTCTTGCCTTCATATATTGAAATCAGCCTACCTAGATGGATTTGAAGAACTAGTTATTGTAACATTCTTGCAGGAGACTTTAGGGGCTCTGGATTATCTACATAACCATGGACAAATACATTGATATGTTAAGGGTGGCAAAATCTTAGTCGATGTGAGTGGTGCAATTAAACTTGCAGACTTTGGGGTCTCTGCTCGCATGTTTGACTCTGTTGATAGACATGCTCAAGGAACACTTTCGCGGGAACTCCATAGGTTGTCACTGCAGGGTTTAAAATTGCTCTTGTTCTGAAATGTCGAAATGTTCTCAATCTCCTTCAAGAAACCCTGATGAATTTTGTTTTAAGATGATCAATACTAGGACTATTGATGGAGTCCACCGCTCACAGAGTCTTGCAAAGCATTATTCAGCTGAGGAAATGTTATTGATGAAGACTCAGAACGTTGAGTATGTCCTTCAAAAAGTACAGAGTGAAAAGAAGAAAATTGAACGACTTTCCTCTGTGCTGTGTTACATTGATAATTTTCCCTCAAATAAGCACATTTATTTTGCTGACAACAGGGAGGAGGCAAAGGAACTTGAACAAGTTGTTCATTCTTCACATGAAAGAGGCCGAAATGGTTCTTCTGTTCAGTCCCAAAATATCAAGGTCGTGCATTTAAACATTAGCAGATTTAAAGCTTGGAAATGTGATAAAGAGAAATTTAAAATATACAATATGACGATATTATGGAGCTAATGTGCGGCCTCTAATCTCATTTGAGTGAACTTATAATTGATCTCGGTGTCCAAGACTTGACACTCATGAACTTAGTTGTGAAACAGGGGCACTAAATCACACTATTGATCATGGAACACGTAGTATTAATTTCATCCTTAGCTCCATGGTATTCAAGTTTCAACGTTGTACCAACTGTATTGGAAGATATGAGGGTCCAGCTTTGAAGACTCGGAGTAGTCTGGCTTATTTAAGCTTTGGCCAGAACACTATTTTCAGCACAGCCCTATCGACAGCCATGGTTTTATGTTCACAGGGAATAGTGAGTGGTGGTGATCTGATTATGGTAAACGGCTTGCTTTTTCAGCTTTCATTATCTCTAAATTTCCTTGAAGACACGCCAAAACCTTATTAATATGCAATTAATGTTTTCACTGCTTGAGATACACCCGAGTGGAAGATTTTAGATGTATCTTTTGAGGTACCTACAAGAAAAAGTTTGCCATTGTTGGAATTAGTGGTAGTGGAAAATCAACCATACTTAGGCTTTTATATCAATTCTATGATGCTCAATCTGGAAGTATAAAACTTGATGGCCAAGATATCAGAGAAGTACTCTTCAGAGTCTAAGAACTTCACTTAGAGTTGTTCCGCAGGATACTGTACTTTTTAATAATACGATATTCCATAATATACATGATGGCCGATTGTCTACAGCAGAAGAGGAGGTATATGATGCTGCTCACAATGCATCAATACATGATACAATTTTACGATTTCCTGAAAAATATCAAACTAAAGTAGGAGAAAGAGGGCTTAAGTTGAGTGGAGTAGAGAAGCAGCAAGTGGCTCTGGCACAGGAATTTTTTAAGTCCCCACCTATCTTTTTTTGTGATTAGGTAACTAGTGCACTCGCTAGCACAACTGAAGCTGAAATACTATCAGCCCTCAAGTCACTAGCAAATGACAGCTGAAAGTTTTCACAGAATGCTTGTTGATGAAATCATTCAGATAAATACTATCCATAAGTGTGATGAATATTAATGTAAACGCAATGCTTGTTTGTGATCACCTTTGTATATAACTTTCCGGAGAGTTTCTGCATGAAGGAGACATAGAATGTGAAGAGACGTCTGTGACTCTTCATTATTCTCTGACCTTTCTTGAAAGAAAAAAACTCTTGATATTCTAAGGGAATTCTGGAAGGAAGAAGAGGGCAGAGTATTTTCTTTTGAAACTTAATCTTTTGTACAGGGAGAAGGGAGTCGGGGGAGCTCTCTATTTTCATCAAGAAATAAAGGAGATATTTCAGAATCTGTGTACTTAATTATCTTTCCTTTTAATTGTTATTTTCCTGTGTGAATTTGCAACTATTATTTTATGTTTCTCTGTTATTTCAAATTATGGATATGTTCGTTACAGGATCTGTGAGTCCTGATCTGTTCATATAATTGGAAGGAATTACTGTTCTTTCTCCTTATTATCATTTGTGGGTACCAAGTGAATTATCTGTGTGTTATTTGTCTTCATTCTCTTTATTCTGAGTTTATAATCGCATTTATGTCATGGCTATGCACAGATGTTAGCTTTGCCTTTCCTGCTTTCTAGTCAAAAGCATATCCCAAAAAAAAACGCAAAATCATATTATATGAGAGATATAGAGGAAGATCACCAATGAAATGGTGATCTCTCCAACTGTTGGTGGCATTTGTCTTTACCAGTCGGGCAAATAAAGTTAGAAATCAATTAATTTTCATGAAGACAAATCTGTTTACTAACAAGTCCTTTTGAGTGTAGGAGGTGGATCAACTTTTCTCTTCTTCTTCTTCTCTTTTCCCTTTCCATGTCATTTTGATAGTATTTTGTGAAGTTGGGTGCTTGTTTTGTCTATTGCAATAGCTGGGAAGTGTTTCCATGTTTGATGGAATGATGATATTGAAGGTTGAAGATGTTACCATAATCTACAAACTATAACAGCAGACCTGCAATCTACTTTCTTCATCCATGTTTGAGGTATTTAATGTTGGATTACAGTTGTTTATGCACTTCATGTAATGACTTCATGTAATGAAGCTTCAATGATAAGTGTTTATCCTTCAAGAAAGTTTGTAGCAGCAATGATTTAGACATGAAATAATATAGCAGAACATTATGACGGCAAAATATCTTATTGCATGATCATGTTGTGATTTACTTTTGCACAAAATAAGGAAAACATAAATAAATATAGGGTGGTTATTACGCTTTCTTCCTTGTTTTCCAGATTCTTTTCAGATGAAAATCCCAACTACCATGCAAGCATTCATCATTACTTCAAGTTTCTCAGATCCATTGAGCATAGAAGATCTAATGCCTAATTGGAGAAGGTCCTTCAGTTAGAAAATCAAAAGATACATTGTTCACTGTAACATTATCCAGACCTCACTTCAACTTGAAATGACAATAAATATTTTTATTTTCCCTAAACAATTGGCACTAACTTCATATTTTATTGTGCCATTAGTTAACTTTCAGATGAACTTGCTGACCACTTGAAGACATCATGTGCTTCCTTTTGTTGTCCACAGCTAAGATAGGTGCATGACAGCCAGTCTATTTATTTGAATCATACAAGTCACCTACTAACCCTAACATTATCTCACTATAATCGCTTTATCTCACTGTACAAATTTTTCAAGTACCATACATAATTCCAATTACAATATAATAGAAAATTGTAATTTTATTTCTGCATCTACAGGTTAAGTGATTTTATCTTTGGATAAAAGTTTCAAATGTATTATAAAAGGAGAAGAGATGAAAAAACACATGAAAAGGCAATATCAAAATCAAAACCTTCACAAACCCAAATGGAGTCGGAATACATATAAATTCCATCAAAGTACTACCAGACAAAAATTCCATTATCAGGAACAATGAACTATCAACTAGACCAAAAAAAACATTCACAGTGCACAAGAATAAAGCTAGAAGGTAGTACATATAATCAAACAGCAATCAGTGTGACGATTCATATTCAGCCAATCATGGTCTTTTTAGCTTGTCTTGTGGGTAGCTTGAGGGTGCTCTCTTTAGTTTCTTCATCAGTAAGGTTATCCACTTTTACTGGTCAGTAGGCAGCAGTTGGCCTGATTACATGGCCTGGCTGATATTGTGTCCTTGAAGCATCTGTGTTCAGGGTAGATCTGTGTGCAAATTCTTGCTGATGGGGATTGTTAGTATGACACAGTTGGAAGCCAAAGTGACTGAATTCTCTCAAACCCTTTGAAACCATGTGGCAAACAATAATCAACTATTGATCACCACAAACCACCAATAAACTGTTGTCCAACAGCATAACTGAATAAAGACCCTGGAGGCTCTTATAGCACATGATTGACCTCCCATGGAGGTGGTTTTATTTCAATTTATTGCAGACAAGATATAATTCCAAGAGAGAAAGGCTCGGTGTGGACAAATTGGGATAAACGACCCAGATTCAAACCAAAGGGGCATGTTAAAGGCCAAGCGGGTCAACCCTTAATTATATGTAAAAAGCAGATTCCCCCCTCCCCATGTTAAAAGGCAAACAAACAAAGATTTTCAAACTCAAATTAAAAAATTAAAAAGATGTGAATGCAAAGAATGACCAAGAGATGCCCTACTTATTATATTCAAGAATCAGATTGATTGTAAGCTCTTAGCTTACATTTCCTACTGGTCCAGTAGCTGTCCATTCTCCTTCAAGAAATCTTGTCCTTACACATTTCCCTTTCTCCCGCCTCCTTGTGGAGCATTTCACTCCAGATCTGTACAAGATTACTGAAAACGTTTCAATGTCACAACTCCTCCATGCTATTGTAAGTTGTAACACAAGACTTCAAAAAATGCCAAATTGAATCTAGGAAGTTATTTCTAAACAATAAAATTTCATCAGTCAACAGATGGTCTACCTCTCTAAACAATTATAAGAATGGCTTTTTAGAAATTGAAAAGAGATTCATATTCCTTCTTACCAGTCTAAATTAGGCACCATGCACCTTGCTATACTCCAAGCCTGGGCTAATTGCTTGAAGTCCATGTTTGAAATAATGGAATTGCTCTGCATGTCTCTCAACAATTGTATCTTGCAACAATCTTTGAGATGAAGTTGGTTGCAATGTAGCAGTCAGCGTATATTCAAAGGAACTGTAATTCATGCTCACCCAAACGTTATTGCCAACTTCTCCCACCTCCTTGTGGAGCATTTCACTCCAGAGCTGTACAAGATTAGTGAAAAGTTTTCAAGTCACAACTCCATGCTATTGTAACACAAGACTTCAAGAAATGCCACATCAGTATCTGGGAAGTTATTTCTAGACAAAATTAATTTCATCAGTCAACAGATGGTCTACCTCTCTAAACAATTATAGAAATGGCTTTTTAGAAATTGAAAAGAGATTCATAATCCCTCTTACCAGTCTAAATTAGACACCATGCACCTTGCTATACTCCAAGCCTGGGCTTATTGCTTGCAGTCCATGTTTGAAATAATGGAATTGCTTTACATCTAACAATTTCATCTTGCAACAATCTTTGAGATGAAGTTGGTTGCAGTGTAGCAGTCAATGTATATTTAAAGGAACTGTAATTCCCAAATGTTATTGCCAACTTTTCCCTTTGTGGAAGAGATGCTATTGCCAACTTCTCCCTTTGTGGAAGAGAAATAATTACTTCTCCTCCACATCATTCAATAGAGGTCTTGAAACTGGAATATACTCTGCTGCCTTCATCTCCCATGACAATTTCTCCAATTTTGCATAGATCTTCTGTGTTTGCAGGTACAATCTGTTTCCTAGAGAAAATTCATGTGCCATTTAAACCATATCAATCCAACTACAACCAGGTATCTTTTTTAGTGATCCATCTTTCATTGATTCCCTTACCTTTTGAACATCAGCCCACCTGCCCAGTTCTGCATAAACGTTTGACAGAATAACATAAGGTGCAGAATACATAGGGTCCAGCCCAAAAAGGAGTGATGCCGCAAATTCTGCTAGCCATATAATCTTATGTAATCTACAAGAACTAAGCAAACACATCCACACAACCACGTCAGGTTTTATTGGCATTTTGATAACCAAATTTAGGGTTTCCTCAAGAAATCCAGCACGACCAAGAAGGTCAACAATGCATACATAATGATCAATTGTAGGAATGATAGAGTAAGAGTCACTCATGCAACTAAAGTATTTACAGCCCTCATCCACTAGGCCTGCATGGCTGCATGCAAATAAAACACAAACAAAACTTATATGGTTGGGGTTGGTTCCAGAGTGCTTCATTAGTTCAAAGAGTTCAAGTGCATCCTTCCCATTGCCATGCACTGCATGTCCTGCAATCATTGCAGTCCACGAGACCTCATTTCGATGATGCATTGTATCAAACAATCTGCGTGCCTTATGTAAACTTCCACATTTTGCATACATGTCTATTAGGGCAGTCACAACTACAACAGTTGACCAATACCTACATTCAATTATTCTTTGATGGATCTCCATACCCTGTTTCACCAAACCCATTTTGGTACACACTGGGAGGATGCTAGCGAATGTTGCCGAATTTGGCTTTACACCTGCTAACTGCATTTGCTTAAAAAACTCTAAGGCCATTCCAACCTGCTCAGCTTGTGCATATCCTGCAATCATTGCAGTCCATGATACCACATTCGGTTGAGGCATTTCTTTGAAAAGCCTCAGAGCCTTGTCAAGAAAGCCATTTTGTGCATACCCAGAAATGATTGCATTCCATGAGTCTGTATTTTGTTGAGGAATTTTATCAAACACTTCATGTGCCTTATATAGGCTTCCACATTTTGCATACATGTCTATCAGGGAAGTTGCAACTACATCATGTAATGAAAAACCACTTTCAATTATTCTTTGATGAATCTCCAAACCCCAATCCAAAGCTCCGACTTGGGCATTTGCTGGGAGAATGCTGGCAAAGGTTGCCGAGTTTGGCTTTACGCCTGCCAACTGCATTTGCTTAAAAATCTGCAAGGCTTTTTCAACAAATCCCTTTCGTGCATATCCCACTATAATTGCAGTCCATGACGCCACATTCCGCTGAGGCATTTCTTTGAAAAGCCTTAACGCCTCGTCAAGAACACCATTTTGTATATATCCTGAAATCATTGCATTCCATGAGAAAACATCTCGTTGAGGCATTTCTTTAAAAAGCCTTAAAGCTTCGTCAAGAACACCATTTTGTGCATATCCTACAATCACCTCATTCCAAGAGATCACGTTTCTTTGAGGCATTTCATTGAAAAGCCTCAAAGCTTCGTCAAAATCATCATTTTGGACATATCCAGAAATTATTGAATTCCATGAATCTACATCTCGTTTACGCATTACGTCAAACAATTGACGTGCCTTCTGTATGCTTCCACATTTTGAATACATGTCTATCAGCACATTTGAAACTATAACATGTGACAAAAATCCGGTTTTGACTATTCTTTGATGGTTCTCCATACCCTGTTTAAAAGTTCCCGTTTTGGCACACGCTGGAACAATGCTGACAAAGGTTATTGAGTCTGGCTTTACACCTGCTAATTGCATTTGCTTAAAAACCTCCATGGCCTTCTCATGAAGCCCATGTTGTGAGTAACCCGCAATCATTGCATTCCATGAGATCACATTTCTGCTAGGTATTAAGCTCAAAAGCCTCAAAGCCTCGTGGACAGCACCATTTTGTGCATACCCCGCAATCATCGCAGTCCATGAGAAGGCGTCTCGTCGCTCCATTTTGTCAAACACTTCACGCCCCTTTTGTATGCTTCCGCATTTTGCATACATGTCTATCAAGGTATTTGCAACCACAACATCTGACAAAAATCCTCCTTCAATTATTCTTTGATGAATTTCTATACCCTTTTCCAAAGCTCCCATTTTGGCAAACGCAGAGACAATGCTGGCAAAGGTGAACTGATCGGGTTGGACACCTGTTAATAGCATTTGATTAAATAGTGTCAATGCCTCCTGAGGATACCCATGTCTTTTGTAAGCTGCAATTATCATATTCCATGAGAAGATGTCTGGTTCTTTCATGTTATCAAAAACTTTGCGGGCATCCATCAAACTTCCGGATTGGCTATAAAAATTTATAAGTTTGTTCTTAAAAAATGTATGTGTCACTACTGTAAATCCTCTACCGCTGATGAAAGACTGGGTTGGCTTATCCTCCAGAGGGCTATTCCCGGCGATGCAGGTCTGCAATATTTTAAGATATGGAGAAACGTCTATGCGAGGGTTTTGCATAGTAAGCAGAATGTTTGCAGCCTCCTTCAACCAACCTTCTGTACAGAGATCTCCGAGGTTGGCAATAGATGACGACATTGATTGATTGAAGCCTGGGGAACGCGTGTTGCTGGTTATTCTCCCAAAGTAAAACATCTTCTTCCTCAAACCTGGTGTTGCAATCATTTATTCCCATCAATCAGCACTCCTACTTCTCTTAGCAGATGTGTCTAGGTGGCTCCTTGTCCATCTTCCAGGCTGAACTCAAACTTCATGGCTTCAGTTATATTGTCCTGCATTTCACGACTTCTACGATGATTTTATGTACTTCCAAATTGTTGTGGGAATCAAACCCTCAGGCATATATCTTGGGCCAAGGAAGAAGATCGGATAACAAATCATCTCAACAGTTACATTTAAAAAAAATTGTAAAAAAGAAAAAATTATACCACTTAAATATTCAGGTTAATTAAACAATATAAATATTAAACAGATAAAGATTGTAGGACAAGTTTTTGGATTCAATTGTGTATGTTTTAGTAGATGTTTACAATCACATTCAGTGATCTAGTGGAGTGATCTAGTGGACGAGGAAAGTGTAGAATTGGAGTGCAATAAGATTTCAAAAGAAGAAAAGAGATGAGGGAGAGGGATAATTAAATAATTGAATAAAATAAAATAGTTCAATTAGAAAAAAGAGTGATCTTAGATGTATTAAAGTAAAAAAGAAAGAATAAGATAAATGAGAAAATTTAAGATAAGAAGGCAATTAAATTGAAGAAAAAGAAAACTAAATGCAAAAATATGTAAGAATATATATAAGGATATAAGAGTAAATGAGAAAGTATGTAAATCTATATTTATGTCCCAAAAGAAATGATATAAACCAATGCACATATGTTATTATACTTAAAAAAATTTTAAAATAAAGTATATATTAAACATACATATATAATAAATTGAAAGTATTACGCAAATGAATATATATATATATATATATATATATATATATATATATATATATATATATATATATATATGTGTGCATACTTATATTATATGTATTACATTTATATTGTAAATATTATATGTATATATGAAAGTATTACACATAGAAAGAAATTTTATAAGAACAAAAATATATATGAATGAATGAGTAAGTATGTATATAAATAATTAATAGGTATATATTTTATTTATAAGTATAAAAAAACGAACAATATGCATATATATAATTAATATGTATAAATATAAGCATATATAAAAACAAGTGTATATATATATGAAATGGTGAAAACCAATTCATAAAAATTGCATATTCATATATATCTACATATTTATATATTTACAAAAAACATAACTATACAAATAATGCATATGTATTGCATATATAAAAATTAAACAAACAAATAAAATTATAATAAGAATATATTAAACAAGTGTATCTATGCATATCTATATTATATCTATTATACTTATAATAATATTATTATATTTATTATCTATAAATATATATTAAAAATATTATACCTATAAATGAAATATTATGCATAGAAAGAATATTTAAAACTCGGTTATACATATTATAATTGAAAATATTATACTTACACTTGAATATTTATAAGTACAAAACTATATATAAAAGAATACTTGTATATAATATGCATATATAAATTAAAAAGGAGGAGAATATACATCAGATAGTAAATAAGTATATATGTAATTAATATGTATAATTATAAGTATATAAAAATGTAATTATGTAATTATTTAATAATATGCATTTTAAATCTAGATTTGCATAAAAAATGATTATGAAAATATAAGTGAATAAAAATGTATATATATGTAAGTATTTAAGATTATGTATTTGAGATCTATATATTTGTATAGATTTGCATAAAAAATAACTATGCAAATATATACATTAAATATATATAGATAACTATATTAAACTAATGCCAATTTGGAAGATAGAGAAGCGAAAATGTGCGCAAGTTCTCCCAACGTGAATGGAAATGGCGACGGCGCTGCTCAGGTGACTATGCACAGAGATGAGCGTCTGACTGCGGGTGATTCGCAGGCTCAAGTCAATGGAAATCCAAAGCGTCTCCCTGGCTCGAAGCGGGGTAGCCGAGTTGTTGCTTCTGGGGAGTAACAAAAAAGGTATGCCCTTCGCTCTGGGGCATCGCTGGATCTTTCGTCGCCTTCTACTCCCATTCATCCTTCCCTGGCTTTTGACCCTTTGGCTACGAAATCTATTGGGACGTCCCCTAATGTTGCACCTCCCATTTCTATTGATGGCTGCAAAAATAAATCCAATCCCTATCATGTCTATTCGGATTTTTGTAGTCAGCAGTCTCTGGCTGCGAACCCTAGCTCAACTCGACCTTTGGACCCTCCTGTTCTGCCCCCATCCCCGAATTTGGGAAATGATCCTCAATCTGGAAGCGTTCATTTTTCTTTTGGAGACTTTGTTGTGTCCTCCATCGAAGAGCATGTGGATTTTAGCTTATCCAATGCTTGTATCGATGTTGTTGAAAGGGACTATGGTATTCGTTCGATGATTTTGAGATGCTTACACAAGCGTCCGCTGATGGCGTCCATCCTCGATTGGATTCAAAGCGCTTTGAGTAATTTTCCTACCCTTGTTGTTGAATCTCTTGATTTTGGTTTTCTCCTGATTACTTTTAGTTGTGTTGATGATAGCAAATTTGTGTTACAGAACGCGCTTTGGTTTTTTTGGGAATTCTGGTCTTTTCATCTCCCCATGGTCGCCTTTCTTTGATCTAACCACAGCTAAGATCACTTGTATTCCTATCTGGATTAGGCTTTATAATCTCCCTCTGGTTTTGCACAATGTGGATATGCTTAGCAATTTGATCGACCAGGTGGGTTCCTTTGTCAAGCTTGATCCGAACATGGTGGCTTATGATTGCAGATTCTACAGGGTTTGTGCCATGGTAGGCATTTCTAAACCCCTCGCTCATTCTATCTAAATACATTCTTCTCATGGTATATGGGCTCAATTTTTAAACTATGAGGGTTTGCCTTTTCGTTGCTTCTATTATAACATGCTTGGCCATAGAATTGATGCTTGCCCCCTTCAACATTTGGTTGGGGCGAGGAATGTGTGCTTGAAAAAATGGGTTAAGAAGGATGGCACTCTGAATACTAAGTTCATTTGGTGGAATCATGGAAGGTTTTTTGAATTCCCTTAGGTTTTTGGATTGAATTTGGCTCAGCCTATGGCTTCTTTTTCTCCTCTAATAGCTTCGGCTCATGAGAGTTCACCTGATCCCCATATTGGGGTGGAGGAGGTGGGCTCTAATTCAATTGGTACCTACCCTTTTATGGATGACTTGGAAGATCAAAATCAGGATTGCTTTAATGACTTTACTTTGGAACTATCGTAGAAACTTGGAATTTCTCAATCTCTTAACGGTAAATTAAAACCTGACTGTGGTTCTAAATGCAAGGAGGCAGGATCCTGACAGACTCTAGATGCCCTCCTCCTTTGAAAAAAATGAAGGGATTAGGCTTTGTGGTGCCTACGTACTTCTTTGTCTTCTTGGTTGTCTCTATTTGAGGATTGAAAATTTGTTTCAGTTCTTTGTTCCTTTGTAGGCTTCCTAGGATTTATTTTCACAAATTTCTTGGTTTCTCAGAACCTTCTTATCTGTGTGGCAGACTTTTGTAATCTTTTCTTTCATTATAATAAAGGGAGTGAGCCCCCCACCCCACAACTTACGAACCAAAAATATATATAAATAGATAAACTAAAGCATATATTGAATATATAAAAATTAATAAAACAAAAAATATTATAAAAAATTATCTCACACAAATACATACATAGAAAGGTATATATATATGTGTGTGTGTGTATGTATTTACTAATTTTTAAATTATATATATGCATACATATATACAAATGTATATAAATAAATATATGTAAAAATTTATTTGTTCAAACATATATATATATATATGAAACTATAAATATCGCAATAATGATAGCAAGTAAAGGAAAGGGCAATGAGATAGAAGAAACAAGGAGCTAAGGAACAAAAGAGTGGGGGAACAAAGGAGAAAAGGTGGGGAGTGAAAGAGCACACCCAAGGAATGTGGGGGTTGAATTAGAGATGAGGCTAGGGAATGTGCAGGGAGGGGGGAAGAAAAATAGGAAGAAATGTGTGAATAGATAAGGACGGAGAAAACCTAAAGCCAAGGAAGCCACGAGAGCAATCAATCTTGTAAACTTTCAGGTGGAGAAGTGGTGGTAAGGGTATTTAGTAGACAAGATGAGCTTTTTGGTGGTGGATACAAGCTTGAAGGTACAAGAAATACCTTTATACCAAGGTTTTTTTGATTTTGTTAGTGAGGCCTTCAACGTAGGGGAGGGTGGAAAACAAGGAGGCTTTAAATATTATAGGTTTGGGTATGGGATTGTCTCTACTTATAGCCAAGCTGAAAAATCTAACGATCTATTTATTGTTATAGCCATAATCTTGAAAACTTGGTAGAGGTGGGAAAGCGCTTGTTCAATGTGGTCCCTATCACATATGTGATAGATTTGGGTTGCAAGGGTGTTAAGGACACTGGCTTTTTAAGTGGGATGGTGATGGGAGGAGGCATGTAGGTAGAGGATAGTGTAGGTGGATTTTTTAAACACGTGATGAGCCAAGTAATCCATCATATTTTCTCATGATGAGGATGTCAAGAAAAGGAAGTTGATTATTGCACTCAAGTTCTTCAATAAATTAAATGCAATCAACCAAGTTGTTTAAGTGAGAGTGAAAAAGGTTAAGTTGATCACAACCATGAGGCCAAAAATCATTAGTTTCATCCACATAGATGAGTGATGCAGGAGCATCCAATGGTTCAAGGGCAACCTTGCATCACCCAAAAATATTGTATTTTCATTGTGTTTGTAGTTTCCTTAGTTGATTTTGGCCCATGGTGACTCATGCAGTATTTGGGATCGTTAGAAGTTTGAAATAGCCAAAATAATCACCTGTATGGTTGAATTCCTATCCAGTTGGCCTAGCATCAATCAGAAGGGGTTTTGGCACGGGATTTGGATGCTATCCCCATCCCTAGTCCTATGGCATATATGGAAAGAAAGGAATCGGTGAATCTTCAAAGAGGAAGCTCTAAACCACTCATAGCTAGTTGGAAAAATCCAAGATGCAATTATTGAAATAGCTAACAATAGAATCCTTATTGGCTCTAAGGCCATCTTTTCTAGATGGGATGAAGCAATCAGACAAACCTGGAAGGATCTCAAAATTCCTTTAGTTGGAGCCAAGGGAGTAGCTAAGGTAGACCGAAGTAAAATTCATTGGGAACAGCCGAAAAGGCTAAAATGGAAGCTAAACTTCAACGGCGCTGCTAAAGGTAACCCAGGGCAAGCGGGGGCTGGATGTATTATTAGGGATGGTAATGGCAAGTGTGTTTGGGTGGCTTCGAAATCCCTAGGTGTACGGTCAAACAACATTGCAGAAATGGAGGCGCTCTGGCTCGGTCTAAGTGTTTGCTTACAACAGGGTTTTGATTCGATTGAGATCGAAGGAGACTCATTGCTATGCATACAAGCTATTACTTCAGGAAATTCCCAAAATTGGAGAATTGGGGAATGGATTCCTACCATCAAAATGCTATTAGACAAATTTTCAGATTACACGCTATCCCATGCCTACAGAGAGGCAAATAAAGCGACCGATTTTCTAGCAAATTGGGGCACGTTCCAAAAAGAGGTGGTCATCTCGCACACGGGTACTGAGTGCTGGGTAGGGCTGCAGGAAGTACTGTCAAACGATCAAGTAGGAGTTTCGAAGTGACAGTATGGTGGTGGCTCTTTCAAGGCTGACAAGACGGCATTTGTTCATGGGCCAGTTTTGAAACATGTTCGCGTTGCTACCTCGATCGCCGTCAAGGCTCGTGAGTTCATCCAAGACATGGCGAAATTGCTATAAGTTCTGAACCTATGGAATGCTTTGAGCAACCGACAGAGTGCTGCTTACAGAGATGGTTCACCATTTTGGTTTGGGTTGTTTGTGCGCCGAGGAAAGTCTGGTGAACCAATGTGATAGGCTCTTTTCCATCCAAGATCTGGCATTCAGAGTCGCGGTGGTCCAGTTTGTGCAGAAGTCAATAGGGGACCATGGGCATTGGTGCGATGGAAAAATTTATGAGACAGTCATTAGTGCCTTAGTTGACATAGCTGGTAGCTTGGCTCGTACGATGGAAATGTTGTATGGTCGGATCCCGCGTATGTATGGCCTAACTGTAGCCAGTGCCACTATGGAGTTAAACGACGAAGTATTGGTTTGTTATTTAAGCATTTATTTCAACTCGGTACACCTCCCATATCAGAGTAAGGACGGCGGCAATGGAGACATACTGAATGATGCTTGGGAAATCTTCAGGATTGGGGTCATAAACAACAACCTGGGTGCATTTTCTAGATTCATGCATAATGGTCGCGGGTGGCTAAGCAATCAAAGTCTCGATCGGCTCATTCAGCTTGGTCGTTGCCTTGCAATGATGTTTCAGTTCCTGGCAATCTAAGTTTTTTACCATTGGGTGCGGTGGGAGCAGCCTTCTTGGGCCCACTATAGAATTTATGAGTAATAGCAGCTAGGGTTTTTCTCTTTCAATGTCGGAGTCATTCTGTCGAAATCTATATCAATCTTGAGTAAAAAAGAAGTTGTATTTGGGCGCTACCCCCTATTCTGGTAGTACTTATCTATAAAAAAAAAATCACCTGTTATTTTTAGTAAGTCGACCTATTCAATTCCTATGGGCACAAAAGTTGACCCCAAGGAGTGAAATTAGAAAATAAGATTTTTGGTGAAAGAATCATATACCGTTTTGAAGATATTAAATTTTCATCTTGAGGAATTTCTCCAATGAAGTTTAAAACTAAAAATTGAGGCCCTTCAAAGCCTTGAAACATATTGCAAAATATTTAATCTTTTAGATTTGAAAAATATTGGTTGTAGATCTCTTCACAAGCTTTCCAATGATATATTACAATTGAAAATATAATGATCGGATCAAAAGTTATGACCCTGAGAAATCGTAAACATATAAATATAAAATATAAAATAAAACAAAAATCTTCTAGAGTGGGAAATAGAAGGTGGAATTTTTGGCGCCAAAATGGGGTTACACCTTCCAAAATATTCAAAGGCAGTTACAATTCTTGGATAAAGAGGGAGAACATGGGTTACAAAAGGGAGCTCAAGTAGTCTAGATCGTGGTTTTTCACTTACAATTTTTTGTAATGAAAGGCCCATGTAGCTGTAGTATGTTACTTTCTGAGTATTGTAATTTCACTTCATCAAGATAATAGAAAGCAAGTGTTTCTTTCTACATTTTTTGTTTATTTCTCTTGTTTAGTTGTGCGTGTGTGGTTTTGTAAGGGGAGTACCCTCATCAAGTGGTATCAAAGTAGGTTTTCCTGAGTGTGTAGACAGATCACTGAACGTGAGGTATTTTACACCAAGACTTGTGGTTGTGGGTTTGTGATAAAATATGCCTCCACAAAAATACCATGGTGGGAGAAATGTTGGGGTAATAGAAGAGGGTTTGAGAGCCCTCCAAAGACAAGTTCAAGCACTACAAGAGGAGTTGCATAGAGGACCCGATGCCAAAAGAAGAGATGAAAGTGAAAATGAGGCTAAAAATGAAGAGTCTTTCGAAGAAGAATCACAAGATGTAATAGATCCTGGAGAAGTTAGACTACTTAGGGCCATTTCCAAAATTGGAAAGAGGTTGAAGACATAAGTTTTTGATTTTTTTGGAAACTTGAATCCAAATGAGTTGATTGATTAGGTCAATGACATGGAAAATTATTTCGAGTATGAGGAAATAGAAGATCCAAACAGGTTCAAATTTGCAAAGGCCAAGCTAAAATGCCATGCTATCATATGGTGGAAAGAAGTCCAATTAGAGAGAAACCGAAGAGGTAAAGAGAAGATAACCAGATGGGATCAAATGGTGGAGAAACTAAAGAGGTGGTTCATACTTGTAGATTACGAATTAGATTTGCTAAAGAAGCTACAAGGATTGAAGCAAGCAAGGAGGTCTATCAAAGAGTACACAGAAGAATTCTACAAGGTTTTGATTAGACGCATGCCATTTTGAGGCCAACGAGGAGAAGTATTCTCATTACATTAACGGGTTGAAACCAAGTATCCAAGAGGAGTTGAGTTTGGTAAGGATGTCTACCACTGAAGATGCATATCAATTTGCTTTGAACGTAAAAGAAAATTTGAATAGAAGGTTTGAAAGCAAGCAAAGGGGTGGAGGTCGTGGTGGAAAGGCTGATGCATTGTCATATGGAGGTCAAAGTGAAGATCAAAAGAAGACTGAAGGATCTAGTAGCAATCAAAACCAAATGGGAGACAATACATACCATCCTCAAGATAAAATAATGGAGACCAAAGAGGAAGAGGAGATCAAGACAAGGACCAAGAAGAGGAGGCTTTTGTGGAACCTGTTTTCAATGTGAAGAAGAAGAACATAGAGCCTACAAGTGTCCTCAACATCAAGGGAGGAAAAATAGAATCCCTAAAGGAAATGCACAAATTGCACATGTAGATGAATATTCTGAGTCTTCACATTTTGAAGATGTTGAAAGAGGAGAGGCCCTTGTTGTCAGAAGAGCCTTGTTGAATGAGAAGAAGGAACCAAATCAAAGAAAGAACCTGTTTCACACTCAATGTAAGTGCAAAGGTAAAGTTTGTAATGTTATCATTGATGGAGGTAGCACTGATAATCTTGTTTAAGAGGAAATAGTTACTAAGTTGCAGATGGAGAGGAGAAGGCATCCAAATCCATATTGAATCGCATGGTTGTAGAAGGACCATAGGGCTTTGGTCAATGAGCAATATTTGGTAAATTTTAAGATTGGTAACTATCAAGATGAGGTTTTGTATGATATTATACCTATGGATGTTTGTCACATGTTGTTAGGCAGACCAAGGAAGTTTGATCAGTGAGCGATGCATGATGGACATGACAACACCTATTCCTAGACAAAGGATGGCATTTGTCATAAGTTGAAACCCCTGAAGGAGGTAGAAGAAAAGGTATGCATTAATGCAAGGATTTTTTTGGTTGATGAAAGGAAGTTCCTAGAAGGTATGAGACATGAGCATATATATTTTGCATTGATCCCTAGAGTTGATAAAGAAGATATTAATGAGGTACCTATAGAATTTTTAGATTTATTGAATGGGTTTCAGGATATGATTCTTGATAACATGCCTAAAGGTTTGCCTCCAATAAGGAAGATTAGCCACTAGATGTACTTGATTTCTAGAGCCAATTTTTTGAATAAAGCATCTCATCGTATGACTCCAGTGGAGAGTGAAGAGTTGAATATACAAGCGCAAGCATTGTTATAAAAGGGATTGATCAGAGAGAGTTTGAGTCAATGTGTGGTACCGGCACCACAGAAGGATGGGGAATGGTGGATGTGTATAGATTCTAGAGTCGTCAACAAGATCACCACCAAGGATAGATTTCCCTTTCTAAGGATGGATGATATCATGATTTGTTTGAGTGGAGCTAAGTACTTCACAAAGATAGATCTAAAGAGTGTTTGTCACCATATTTGGATTAGAGAAGGAGATGAATGGAAGATAGCCTTCAAGACCAAAGAGGTCTTGTACGAGTGGTTAGTCATGCCCTTTGGTCTAACCAATGCATCGAGCACCACATGAATGAGGTACTAAAAGATTTTTTAGGTAAATTTGTCAATGTTTATCTGGATGACATTTTAATTTTTAGCAAGATATTGGATGAGCATTTGATGCATATCAGAAATGTTTTTAACAAGCTAAGAGAGAAGTTCTTAATCAGTTTGAAGAAGTGCAAGTTTGTGAAAAGAGAGCTGGTATACTTGGGATTTGTTGTCTCAACAAAAGGTCTTAAGATGGACCTAGAGAAGGTAAAATCTATCATTGAATGGCCTACACCAAGGATTTCTACTAATGCGGGATATTTTCATGGTTTGGCTAGATTTTATAGAAATTTTATCAAAGGTTTCAGTAGTATTTGTGCACCTCTAATTGAAACAATAAGAGGGGATAGAAAAGAGTTTGAGTGGACTACAGGAGCAACACAAAAAAATTGATATGTTGAAGTAGAAAATTATTGAGCAACCCGTTTTGGCACTTCCAAATTTCAATAAGGTATTTTAGGTAGATTGTGATGCTAGTGGCAATGCCATTGGAGTTGTTTTGAGTCAAGAAGGTAAACCTGTTGCCTATTTTAGTGAAAATTTGAATGATGCAAAGAAGAAGTTGTATGTTTATGATCAAGAGTTTTATGCTATAGTTTAAGCATTGAAGAAATGGAAACACTATTCATTTCCAAAAGAGTTTGTTTTATTTACTGATCATCGGGCTTTACAATATTTAAATAGTCAAGGGAATTTGAATCGAAGACATTTGAAATGGGTTGAATTTTTACAAATTTATACATTTGTTTTGAAGCATAGGAGTGAAATATCTAATAGAGTTGCAGATGCCTTAAGTAGGAGGCAAAGATTGTTAACGAAAATGCAGATTGAAGTTGTTGGTTTCAATGAACTCAATAACTTGTATTTTGGGGACCTTGATTTTGCCAAGGCTTGAAGAGCTTGTATAGAGCCTATCACTTTGGATAGGATGAGATTGTTGGATTTTAAAATCCAAGATAGTATGTTGTTTCAAGGGAATCAGTTGTGCATTTTAAGGAGTTCCATGAGAGAGAACTTGATCAAGGAGAAACATATTGGAGGATTAGTTGGATACTGTGGTCACGATAAGACCATTACTATTGTTGGTGAGGGTTATTATTGGTTGTAGTTATAACAAGATGTGAAGAAGTTTTTGCAAAGTTACAAAGTATATCAAATGGTGAAAGGGGCAAGTCAGAATACTAGATTGTATCAACCATTAACTATACCTGAGAGGCCATGGGAGGACATTAGTATGGATTTTATCCTTGGATTGTTGAGGACAAGGAGAGGGCATGGTCCCATATTTGTGGTGGTGGGTAGATTTTTGAAGATGGGACACTTCATTTTGTGTCATAAGACGTGATGTTGTTCATGTTACAAAGTTATTTTTCAAAGAGGTGGTGAGACTACATGGTCTGCCCAAGAGAATAGTTTTAGACTGAATTACCAAGTCTGTTGGGTATTTCTAGAGGACACTATGGAAGAATTTGAAGACTAATTTGAAGTTTATTTTTACACACCGTCCACAGGCTGATGGACAAATGAAGGTGGTGAATAGAAATTTGGGTACCTTATTGAGATGCTTAGTAGGAGATAAACCCAAGGGATGGGATTTAATTTTACCACGGGCAAAATTTTCTTATAATAATTCTATCAACAAGAGCACTAGTAAGTTACCTTTCCAAATTGTGTATGGGAGTAGTCCAAGAACTGCTTTTGAACTAAGAAAGATATATAAGGGAGAGAAGAGTAGTGTCAAGGCTGAAGATTTTGCTATGCACCTAAAGAATTTGTATGAAGAGGTGTAGAAACATATCGATAAGATGAACTCTCAAAGGCAAAGGTAGATCAGAAAAGGAGGTATAAGGAGTTCCAAGTAGGAGATGAAGTCACGGTTCATTTGTGAAAGGATAGGTTTCCAGTTGGTGCATAAAATAAGTTAAAGATGAAGAAGTTCAGACCATGCAAGATCCTAAAGAAACATGTGATTCGGTAAATTCTTATGAGGTATCATTGTTGAGTGAGATTCAGGTTTCACCTATGTTTAATATTATTGATTTAACAAAATATTATGAAGGAGTTGATGAGAATGAATTGATAGAGGCACAATGGAACATTCCAAAGCCTGTGTCAAAAAAGGAAGAGATAGAAAAAATTATTGATAGTCATGTGAGTAGAAGCACAAGAAATAGGCAATATGCAGAGTACTTGGTGAAATTGAGAGGAAGGCTTGTTGAAGATTCATCATGGTTATCTAAAGTTGAGGTTAAATTTCTTGGTTTCCCTCTAACACCTAAGAAGTGGCAAGGTCACTTTCAAATTACCCTAGGTGTCTGATGCAGGAACATCTAGTTGTGTAAGGGCAATCTTGCATCACCCAAAAATATTGTATTTTCATTTTCTTTGTATTTTCCTTAGTCTTTTTGGGGCCCATGAAGACTCGTGTAGTATTTGGGATCATTAGAATTTTGAAACAACCAAAATAGTCACCTACTATTTTTAGTAAGTTAGCCTATTCAATTCCTATGGGAACAAAAATTGACCCCAAGGAGTGAAATTAGAAAATAAGATTTTTAGGTGAAAGAATCATCTCAAAATCCTATACTATTTGAAAGATATTAAATTTTCATCTCGAGGAATTTCTCCAATGAAGTTTAAAACTAAAAATTAAGGCCCTTCAGAGCCCCAAAATAGGGTGCAAAATCTCTGATCTTTTAGATTTAGCAAAAAATTATTGTTGATCTCTTCACAATCTTTCCAATGATATATTATAATTGAAAATCTGGCAATCGGATTGAAAGTTATGACCCTGAGAAATTGTAAATATTTAAATATAAGTATAAAATAAAATAAAAAAACTTCTAGAGTGAGAAATAGACGGTGGGATTTGTGGTGCCAAAATGGGGTTACACCTTCTTAAATATTCCAAGGCAGATACACTTCTTAGATAAAGAGGGAGAACAGGGGTTACATAAGGAAGCTCCAGTGGTGCAAATTATGGTTTTTGGCTTGAATTTTTTTGTAATGAGAAGGCCCATGTAGCTGTAGTATGTTATTTTTTGAGTATTGTAATTTCACTTTATCAAGATAATAGAAATCAAGTGTTTCTTTATGTATTTTCTGTTTATCTCTCGTATTTAGTTGTGTGTGTGGTTTTGTAAGGGGAATACCCTCATCAAGTGGTATTAGAGAAAGTTTTCTTGAGTGTGTAGACAGATCGTTGAACGTGGTATCTGGATGGGTAGATAGGTTTTACTTTAAGACATCTAAGATTACTCTTTTGCATAATTGAATTATTTTATTTTCTTCAATTGTTTAATTATCCCTCTCCCTCATCTCTTTTCCCTTTTCAAGGTCTTATATGCACTCTAATTCCACACTTTTTCCTCTTCTACTAGATCACTAATGGTGATCCTAAACATCCTCTAAAAAGCATACATAGTTTAACCCAAAAGTTTTCTCTACAATTTCATGGACTATGGAAAACTCATACCAACTATATAAAAGGTTTCTCAAGACTTTCAAATAAATATAAAAACATGTATTATAACTACATGGATGATATACATTATCATAGACATAATATCAACTACAATTGATTTCACTAATACAAAATAATTAATGATGCATCCATTGACCAGTCTAGAACAATTTTCTACCTGATCAAAATAAGAAACTTTAGTTTTATTCTTTCTACAACTATTCTTTGCTTTTTCCCACTTGACAATTGCATTCCATCACTCTGCAAGATAAATCAAAACTTTGATGTCATAATTATAGTAGTATCCAAACTATGTAATAGAATATAAACATAAGTTGTTATACATATAAATGAAACCTTTCAAAATTAGAGTACACTAAATTATTTGTACATCTAAAAGAGACCCAATTTTTAATCTCATAAACTTTGAAAGTAGCTCCAAAATCCTCCCAAGTAATATGGCAATTGTATTTATGAAGTTGTGAATTCCACAAGCTTAGTATGTGGTTATCTTCAATCATTAAGAAATATTTTCTTCAAACCCTTTTTTTCTCTAGTTACATCCTTATTAAAGATAGAATGCAATTTAGAATCCTACTTAAAACTTAATTCCACCTAACATACAATAAAATAAGTGAAAAATGAAACCAAACACAAGTCTCTACATCAAAATATTTTTTTGTGCTAAATATTACACACAAAAAAATAAAATAAAATTTAATGATTATTACTAGCATTAAATTTGCAAGGTATTATTTTGGAACTTAATTGGATCCCAGATAGTTATGATATAGGCACATTAATACAAAGCATCTGTGAAGCTCATGTACTTTGAATTTTTATTTGGATATATCCATAGAGCCAAAGCATTTGTGAATCCTCACAATATGAAATAAGTAACATTAAGAATAATGAATGATGATATAATGTAAATTATATCCTACTATTGAATAATGAATGATGATTTCAACAAAAATTTTAAGTGACAAATCTTCACTAATTGGCAATAGTTCATATCCATAAATTTAAATTTGGTAAATATATTGCAGTTGACAAGGGGCCAAATCACTCAAATTTTACAAATTATCAATCAAATGCATTTCAATTCACCATCAAATTATTCTATGAGGCATTTGTAATTAATATTTATGTTATATTAAAATGTGTGTTTCAAATGGTGATTCACCTATAATTTTTGGTGCATGTCTTAATCTATGCACATATTCACTAATTTACCATTAAAAGTTCACAATGTATGATGATCCATTTTCTGAATAGCATTAAAATCTACTACATATGAGGACCCATTTCACCAATACCATTATAACTCCATGCTAATCCTAGGTCCACAATTGCCTTGAAAATTAGAACGTATGTGTTTTATCAAGGTATGATTCATCCAATATTTATATGTATCATTTTATAATCGCATGGGATTCACCAAATTATTACTATACCAATTACCACTGAATTCACCAAATATGGATTTTGATATAAATATAATTGAAACTCTAATTAATCTTCCACACATTTTTTAGTTCCAAGCTCTTGATTTAGATCATAGGCAAGTTACAACTATAAACATTATTGCATTAGTGAGTCAATGAAAACCTAAAGTTAAGTGATCATTTATTTATAGTGTTATAATATTTTTTTTATCTCTTTTCCATTTTTACTTCATTCTCACATATGATAATGAGTAGGGAGATATCTTGGGCCTAGGGATCTATATTCTATGATTCCTTCTTAAACAAAAAAACATGTATTCACAACTTTTATTTTGTGAGAGATGTCAAGCAGGAACATGTTTCCTAAAAGTGGTGTTCACTTGAAGTGAACTAAAAATGTTTATACAACATTTCCACCAATTTCTAATGAATAATCTCATAAATATATGATGCATAATCAAAAATCCTATTATCCTCATAAATATATGGTGTTTTCCACTATGCAAAAATAAATGACATAACAATAAATGCCACTTGAAGTGAACTAAAAAATACTTAACTGATATTGTTACCAATTACTTATGAATACTCTCATAAATATATGATGTATAATCAAAACCCCTATTTACATTCCTATGTTGCACATCAATTGCTAGAATCATTAAATGGATTGAAATTTGAAAATTGTAATCTACAACTAGGACTTGACACAAGGAAATATATGTGTTGACAAAATAGTCATCAAATATGTCATAGTCAAATGGCTCAACCTCATCCTTAGAAAAATTAACTATTTTTCTATCATTGCCTCTTCTTTTGTGTTGAGGTATCCACATGATTGTGTAACTATTTTTATTCCTAGAGAATTCTCTATTCAAAGTATTAAATTCAATGGGCATGTTGGAAGTTACATTAAGGTTGAAAACCTCACAGATATAATTCCTATCCAATCTTAATAACATACCCCCTTGCTTTTTCCTAATCACTATGTTATCATGATCATACTTTTTGGCTATGACACTGATTATGTAAACATTAAAAAATATTTGGCACAACCAAATTTCTAGGTCAATACTCCAATAGTTTGAAATAGGCTTATCTAACTAACTCTTTTGTTATCCATACTCAAACAAATTCCATCCTTGAGAAGGACTAGTTTCTATCTCTTATTGCACTTGCTCTATCTATTAACTTATCTATGAAAATACCAACCAATTGAGAATTATTTTCTCTCTTTGTTGACCTGGGAAATTAATTTATAATATCCTCATTCCAACCCCTCTTTAAAATTTTAGCTTGTGAATTAGACTAGCTGATATTTATGATTTCTTGGAATGGCTAAGGTTTCATAAATTTTAAAAATATTATAATATTTGTAACTTAGAAAATATTTGAAAAAAATTATAACCCTATAATTTTATTTCTTTACAATCTAAAAACATATTTTAATACTTAATCGAATATTTTTTACTTGCATGTTGCTAGTTTATTGAAACCCTAGTTTTCTATTTTAAGTGCTCAAACTACTTCAAATTACAAAAAATACTCTATGCAATACTCGGTTAGATGATTTCAATAAAGAATTTATTTTCCTTCAATCAAAGTCCTTTATTGTTATGGTAGAAATCTATCGTTTCTCACAATTGTGGCATATACAAGCAAACTGAGTATTCACAACTATCTATTTGTTTAGTTTTGAATTTAGATCATAGATTTGATTTGGCAGGAGAGATTGATGAATATCACATGCCAATTTCTCATCACAAAAACCATTAAAATTTTGTGAATTCATAGTGCAAAGAAACTTTGTGATGTAAATGGGTGATTCCACAATAGTGGTTTTCACTTTTTATGACATCTTGATTTTTTTTTGAAATCACATATTTTTAGAAAATATAATGATTTAAGCCTTGAAAAGTTCCATTAAAAATATTCCAATTGAAGAGATTTTGATCAAACCCCCTTGCATAGAACCCCGCTAGTTTTAAACCATACATATAACAGAGTCTCCTTTACACCTATCAAAATGCTGATAAAAAATCACTTTTGATTTACCTTTTGAGGGATCAAATGAATTCATTTTAAAAAAAAATTGTAAGTATGCAATCCATATTATAAGCTTCCCAAAAAGTATAATTTTAAATATATTTTCTTTCATTATTATATTTATTTTTTATTTCTTGTGAATGTAGGTTTTTTTAACTAAAATCAAGCTCTCTATTTTGCACATGTGGAAAAATAGTAGATTGTCAAAAAAAATATTAAAAATATGTCAATGTTAAGTATTCATGTTCTTGATCCAAAAAATAAAAATGAATTTTGATTCATACAAAAAAAGTTATGTTACATACAATCCACCTATGTCTAAATTATAATTGGTTTGACTTCAAAACTTAATTAAGAAAAAAATATTCAATAAAATACTATGAAACCAAATGAACATGCTAGATATGTTAGTTACAAAGCTAAATTCAAAAAAAAATGAATTTGATCTTTCATAGAAAAAATGTATGTTGTTTATTGTGAACGTCACAGAGTAATTGGGTATTTACTTTATTAATTAAACAATATTTGTTTAGTTACTTAAAGTTCCCTTTTACCTCTTTTCACTTAAGCTAACATTAGGTGCATAATAATTAATTACTTTATTGATTATTATTGTACAAGCCTAGGGTTTTCCTTTTTAGGGTTTTCATCTATATGTAGTTGAAAACTATCTTTTATATCATTAATTCATTTTATATTTTGTGTGAATTTATGGCTCCACATTTTTGAGCATTTCTTTTGTTGCTTCTCTTTGTTTCTCCTTGTGATAGGTTATTTGCTTGCAAAGATCTTATGGGCTTCTGTGGTATTGTATCTTCTCAACTCCAACATGGTATTAGAGCTTCAGATCTACAACTGCTTATTCTTGTTTTGAAGATTTTTGGAGCTACAAGGGTTTGTTGCAAGCCGTTTTTTATTGGAGCCGTCATCATTTTTGCTTCAAAAATTCAGTTTTCACTCATTTGCAAGAAAAATGATTTATGGGGTTTTGTAGCCAGTGTCGAAATCTGAACTGGGTATTTTTTAGATTTTGCATATCTTGCACAGATCTGGAGAAAATCACTGTTGAAAAAAGGCGCACACCATTTTTCTCCTAGCTGAAAGTAAAAAAAAAATCATTTTTCTTGTATTCTGCTTGTTGGATCAAGAAACGATTTCTGGGTTTTGTTTCTAGCATCAAAATATTTCTGGGTTTTTATTTTTGTTTACAAACAGTGAGTAGATTTTACAAACAGTGAGTAGATTTTCCAAAAATCAAGTTAGAAATAAACTTTTTTGCTAGAAAATTCGTTTATTGCAAGCTAAATTCAATTTTTGAAAAATTCATAACTTTTGACCACGGTGTCCGTTTTGCGCAAACGAATAGGCGTTGGAAAGGTGTTACAGTGCTCTTTCCAGATCTATAGTCTATTTTATCAAAATATTTACCAAGTATTTTTTATCTAGTTTTGTGTGTTTTTACACTTTGCTCAATTACTTGGTCATCTTGGCTTCTACATGGGGTTTGTTTGCGTTGGATGGGTTATGTTGATATGCTTTATCATTGCTAAGATCATTAGTCTCTGAATTTTTCATTTGAAGAGTTATCATGGGTTTCTCTACTCACCCTTCAGTTATTCTTCTGGAATGGGGTAATTATGAGTCATGGGCAAAGGGTATACTTACACATTGTAGGTGGCTTAATATTTTGCCTTATTTGTATGATCTCATACCTGAACCAACAACTTTAGAGGGTAGATTAGCATGGGATATTATTAGAAATCACATTGCAGGAGTTATATTGTCTAGTGTTGATCATGACACTGTGTTGGTTATATCGGACATTGATTGTCCTCACCCACTTTGGACACGTCTTTGGGAGATCTATGGAGACCCTATTCTATCTCCATTCCCAGAGGATCCTGCTTTAGATTGTCTCATACCCATTGCTTAGAGAGAGAATACACCCTTTGATCATGATACTTTAGAGGAGCTTGAGTATTTAGACACCCTTACTTATTCCGATGGATCAGAGGTTTGTCTTACAATTCCTACTTTTCAGACTGAGACTTCATCAACATCTCTTGTTGTTCTTGATTCAGTGCAGCAGGGAATCAAACATCTTCCAGACATAGCTACTTTGGACTCTTATGTTGCAGACATATCTTTCTTGTTTGTTGAGTCCTATATTGCAGATTTGGAGGATTACTTTGAGGACATTCATCTCCTCTACCTTGATAGTCAGGTTATCATTGTTCGCCCACCATTATCTGTGCATTCAGAGGTTGCATTTCAGTATTCTCCACATCAGTTTGGATTTGGCATTATTTGTTTCCATTTAGGCGGTGAGACTTTTCAACATCCTATCATGGCACACATCTTGAGACAGATTGGTTCTTCCTTCTTCACAGGGTTTCTTCGGTACAGGTCCATGGATTCGTTTCTTTCCAAGGGGAGGAATATCATTTGCTGCTTAAGGATCTCTTTTTGGATTCTACATCAGGCATCTACCATTGTGACAGAAAATTTTTCATTGTGGGGGGGCCTTCTTCTCTTTTTCTATCTCTCCTATGAAGATCATTGTACATGTACTTATATGATAGAAATTGTCTATGGGGGGTATCATGTTATCCACCTCCTGTCCTTCTTTCATTAGTGCATTGCATTCCTTCCTTGCATTCTATTTTGGGGAGGAGTTTTGTTCCCACTGGGTTTTCTCCTTTACCCCATTTCATTTAGTTTGCATTAATTTTGTACATGGGTACCTGATCTGGCCTTGTTGTCAAGACATATTGCTTTTGATTTTAGTAGCTTCTTCTAGGTTTTAGCTTCTCCCTATGTCTATCTTAAGGGGGGTGTTAGAGTAATTGGGTATTTACTTTATTAATTAAACAATATTTGTTTAGTTACTTAAAGTTCTTTTTTACCTCTTTTCACTTAAGCTAACATTAGGTGCATAATAATTAATTACTTAATTATTATTGTGCAAGTCTAGGGTTTTCCTTTTTAAGGTTTTCATCTATATGTAGTTGAAAACTATCTTTTGTATCATTAATTCATTTTACATTTTGTGTGAATTCATAGCTCCACATTCTTGAGCATTTCCTTTGTTGCTTCTCTTTGTTTCTCCTTGTAACAGGTTATTTGCTTGCAAAGATCTTTTGGGCTTCTGTGGTGTTGTATCTTCTCAACTCCAACAGGAAAAAGAAATTCTAATTCCATTTTTTTTAAATATATACTTAGAAACTACAGACAAAATATCACAAATCAATAGTTTGCATCATGCTCAAATTCCTCATGATTTAGTAGCTATAGGTGCTTGAAAGTGAAAATTTAGTTAAAAAAATTCAGTTCAATGTCCAGTTTGGCCAAAAATTGTAGCCTAGTATTGTGGGATCACCCAAAGGGAATTTACGCATAGCTCTAGGTCATCTTTGTAGAGACATAAGCTAATAATAAATTTTCACATTTAAGTAACTTCCTAGGAACAAATGGCATCATATCATATTATCATATTTTTTAATAAAAGCACCCCAACTAAAGTTGCGATGAACTAGAGCCATATGTTGTACTAGTATTGTGCCACCTGTAAAGTAATCTTACAACTACATAGAACAGGTATGCTTAGGTCAATGGAAGGACACACATCGACATAGTGTGCAAGCATAATCTTGAGCTTGTATCTTTTTATATAGAAATTGTGCAAAGAGATTGTGTGACATATAAAGCTTGACTCATAATGCCACATGTCACAACAATGCATGATCACAAATTTGTAAGGATCGAGTTTCAAAACTATGATAGACTAAAAGAATTTGATGCAATGGTATCTCAACATGTGGATGATAGCTAGGAACATAGTGGGGATTGATTTTAGTGGTTTATTAGTGCACACAAAAAAAAGGTAAGGTTGACAACTACAAATTAGGGATCAATCAACAAACAATTATAAAGACATGTATGAATTAGTCAAAATCTTATGACAAGTTAAGAAAGTCACCAACAAGTTGACACAAAGGGCTTAGGGTTTTTTCCAAAGACATTTGAACATTAATATAACCTCTAAAAGCCTAACATTTGAAAATGTTGCTAATGCTTCAGTGAAGCATGATGAGATCACAAAAGACACTAGGATGCAAATCAAACACGAAACAAAAAATCATAAAAAGGAAAAATAGACCAAATCAAAATGTGTACAAATATACAAACTAGGCATGAAAATTGAAAGTTACGGCTCATGAAAAATATGGTTTCAAGAATTTTCTATGTATTGGAAATTCCTACAACTCTCTATTTATACTTTCCATAAAATAAGAATTTTCTTCATTAGGGTTGTTGATGATGGGCCTATCCATAATGGAGCAAATTTTCCATGCTTTCCCTTATCTTGAAATCTTGTATTCCATATTAATATAGGATCACAACTTTAAAAATCCTACTAGAAGGCCTTTTATCAAACAAATACTTGATCTATTATTGTTTTCTCAGATTAATAGCTTGGAATTTTCTCTTGGACTCATCTAGTTCTATCACTTGGTTAATTTTACACATCATGGCATCTAATATATCCTCACCATTATCTTGGATAAACTTATAGATTGGGATAAAATTTCTCATTGGAATATTTGCATCCATTCCATACACCAACTCATAAGGTGAATTTGGTAGCCTTCTTAGTGGGGATTTATTTAATCCATTTAGGCAAATAATTTGTAGCAACTAAAATTTATTTATATCCTCCATAGATTTATCTGCAATCTCACCAATAAACTCAATACCCCATTGTTGGAATGGAGATTTTACTTTCATAGGTCTCAAAGGAAATGTTCTAGAGTAATTTAAGTTATTAGAAAATATTTAGCATTAATCACATTGCCTAACCAATTTCTAAGTGTCACCAAACAAAATAGGCCAGTAGCCTACTCTAAATGTTTTGTGGGATATGTTCCTAGCCAAAATGTCCTCTACAACTTCTATTGTGCATTTTAGAGAACTCTTTTAGATTCAATTTCATCTAAGCACTTTAGTAGGACACTATCTCTATTCCTTCAATACAAATCACCTTCCAAGATAATGTATTTAATGGAATAAAGTTTTAAGGTTCTTTTTATTATCATTCATTTTTTTAGGATATTCCATGTGCTACAAGAATTGAATGACATTTATGTACCATGGGGAAGACTATATATTGCATTCCTTCAAAGAGGCCTTTTCTTCTAGGAAATTTACTTGGGTATCTTCTAAGTTGGACTTAGCCATGAGCTTAACTAACTGATGCAATCTGAATTAGAGAGACCTATTAGACTGTCAAATTTCGCAGCCAAATTTACTTAGATTGACAATTTCATTTATCAATTTAAAAATCTATTTCAACATTCGACAACAATGATAGCATTTTAATTAACCCAATCAATTGAACATTCTGGGCATTAAATTTTTACAAGTTCTATTCAAATTTAATTACTAATTCAATCAATTTCCCCACAAGCAATAAACCATAACAAATTACCAATTCAATTTACTCTCCACTATTCATCTTTTCAATTCATATCCTTCAAAAATCATATTTCAAATTCAATTTATTTTACTTGTTCAGTCTATAGGAAAAATACAATCTACGCCTTCTTACATAAATGATTTTCTTCTTTACATGAGTTGCAATCTCATCTTTACCCTATCCTAATCTGCATGCTTCTCCTTCAAAACTCCTCTCCTTTGGAAATTTATTCATTCATCCTTGGTTGCCTCTTCTCTTGTTTTTTAATTGTGTAGACTCCACCCATTATTTCTGCCTTTCTCTCTTTTCTTCAAGGCTACGTAATATTTTTTTTTCATTATCTCTTCATTCCTTCTACATCCCATCATCTTCCAGCTACATATTAAATTTTATTATCCAATTTTATTTTTTAACTCATACTCTCGTATTCTTCATGTCACACCCAAATCCATTCCTCTCCCCAACAAGAAAATAATAAATTACAAAGTAAATGGGGAATAGTTAAAATGTTGTTTTGAATTTATTATTCATCTTCAATTTCAACACCAATGTGCTAGAGAAATAAAAGAAAATAAATGAATTGGAATTTAATTAAATTCCTTCATCCTTTGTCTAGCAAGGAATTGTAATCAATTTATAAATGAATAGAAGGAGAATTAAAATTCAATTTCTCCACTTTTCTTTGTTTCCTAATTGCCTGCAAAAAAACTTGCACCAACACTAAAAATAAAATAAATGACCAAATTGAAACAAATTTTTTTTTTGGGTAATGAGGATTGCCCTACACTAGGATGCTCTTGCATCACTAACCCTTTCCCTCTCACTAACTTTGTGATCTGGATGTCCATGTTGAATTCTTGGATCTTATTTATCCTTCTGCACCTTCTTCCTATAACTTCTTGCTATGTAAAAATGTCCTTGTCAATAGCATGGGGAACATATGCAATTATTGTGGCTCCTCCCAAGCAAGGCCTAAAATTTTGAACTTCTTTGACCAATTCATATTCTTGAATGTAAAGATAAGGAAACGCTGTGCCAATGTCATTATTGTGTGATGTGTGGATAATTCTATGTGAACTAAACATTTTTAAATGCACTTGAAATAAGTTCAGTAAAAAATATTTGTCTTTTGTCCTTAACTTTATCTAAGCCCAATTTTTTTTTTAAGTGGATGCTTATTTTTTAAAATCTTTTATTTAATGGTGTACATTATTTCAGTTTCCCTATCAACTCATAAATATATCTTTTGAACACCTATTTTTAGAGTGTCCTTTAGATTTTAAATTATGGTTTATTTTTTGGGCAATTGTTTAAGTTGGGAAAATAGGGAAGGGTTTAACTAGGTTGAAATTTTATTTACGTATGTCACAATATTTTTTTTTGAGCTTAATAATTTATGGGTTGTCTTAATTAGTGAATTTTTTGGCATATCTGGAAAGAAATAAATGATGATTTATTCCAAGGTAAAATATGGTACCTTACGAACTCTTATTGTGATCTCACATTTTTTAACATCATGATGCAAGTTTCAATGATCCTAGAAATTCCAAATATCAAATTTATGATCCTTCTAAAAGAGGGTCTCATATTGGTTTACAAGAAAGAAATTGTCATTGTGCAATTCTATCCATATGGTAGAGACAAGATGGATGAAAATGAGTTGTAGTTGCTAAGGAGTATATAGAGAAAATTAATGTTTCTAAACCCAAAAAATAAAAATAAATGGAAATGAGAAGAAACTCTAAGATATTTTAAAATTTTGAATCCACAGTCAAAGATCTGAACTCTAAAGATGAAGTTGATCCAATAATTAGAGCCTTTGAGTAACACTACTCTGAAAGTGATAGTAATCAAAAGTTTTGTTGGGAATATATTACAATGTATTCAACTATTAACTCTTGGGTCATTTTGGTAGCAGTAACGTATAAGAATTAGTCATGAATATGCTAGGACTATTATTTTTTGTTGATGATTCTATGAATCTTTAAGTTTATAGACTAATTTAGTCTTTTGTTTCTATGATGTTTTCTCATAGTGAAACTACTTGGTGGTTTGTTGTGTACAACATATATTGTACCTTCTTGTATAGGAGCAAATATGAACCCCTAATGCAAATTCCCCTTTTACCCTCCTTCACTTTAGAAAACCAAAGTTGGAGGCTTAATTCCACTTAATTCCACATAAGCACATTGTTCACATCACACTTGGCGCCTGTGTTTGAGGGTTGGTGGAACTATTTTTGTCTAGGATGCTTGCGCGACGCGCAAACGTCCCTAATAGATTCTCGTGTCTAGAGCCTACAAAGGTATTACACCTCCCATTGGGAGTTGACTTGTAATGCCCTCTTTGACGAACCAACCCGAATATGGTCGTTTTCTTCACTCTTTCCTTCAAATTCACTCACCTTCATTCATTTCAGGATTGGTTGATCTCTTCACATCCTTTCTACATCCCCCACCATCTCTTCACAAGCTCCAATAAGCTTCATCACTCAACACTTTACACTTAACAACAACAACATCAACACTCCATCACTTCAGTAGAGCAAGTGTGGAAAAAACACCATTGCAACAGAGGCTTGAGTTCCTATCATTTTCTCCCCCACTAGCCTTGAGCGCTTTGGGTGGAGGTGGTAAACTTTCACTCTTCTCCTTTATTATTTGGTTGAGCAGAATAACACTGTTTTGTAGTGCTTTTGTGTTTACTTCATTTCCTACTTTTCTCTCTATCTATCTGGTTGTCTGTGGAGGTGGGAACACCAAAATGGGGGTTTGATTGAGCCAAACCCCTATATAGACCCAACACTTTCTCTCTTTCTTGTGTGCAGGTATTGAAGACATTCACGAGCTAGAGGCTTCATCACTCACACGATCGTAAGCATTTCCTTTCCCTTCTCCTCCTTATCTTTATCACTTCTATTTCACTTCGTTCTAGTTCTATCACATTTTGTTTCTTTATTACATTCTAGGAGTTCTCAAAAATCATCTTAGAAGCATTCACTTTTCTATTTTTTGTGACATACTCACTTTCTGGTTCGTACGAGATGCCAGTGCGCCTCTAGGACACCAGCACGTCGTGTTGACATCTGTGTTTTGCGTTGTCGTCCTTTGGCTGAGAGCTTGTCAGTTTATCCAAAGAATCTTTGTGACCTGCTCTTTCTGGTTCTAGAACTCTCACCGTTGTTCTTTGAGGTAGTTTAGGGAAGTTCGCCCCGTGAGGCTCTCTAATTGAAGAGAACTCGTGAGTAGCGAATCCCCCTTCTCTACACTTCTTATTTAGTTTTTTTAGTGTATATGATCTCTAATATATATAAAAAAAACTTAAGTGGCATTCATAAGATGCCCTTCACATTAAATACCATCAATGAGCCTAGTATCTCTACTATCAAATTTACCCATGACTTACCTTTGGTTTTATTGATTTGTGTATGCCACAACTACAATTAAATTTATTAATTCATTATTTTTAAAAATTTGATCATATAAATACCCAAAAAATACCCATTAATCTTGTTCTATTTGATTATTGAAAACCAAATTTAAAATAAAAATATATTTTCAAATTAAGCTAAAACAAAAAAATGCTACTTATATACTATTTTTTTTCTCATAGAGATAGTTAGAATTATAAGAAATTTACCACATTTTAGAAACACGTTGAATACAAAATTCCTTTAAAGCTTGAATTTGATGGTCAACCTTACTTGCTAAGTATTTTTTGGTGATAATCATCCATTCAAACTTGCATTTCAAATACTAAATTTATTTATTATAAAAAATATCCTAGCCATCAATAATAGGTTTCAAACTTGTAATGGTATCCTCTTTATCGTTTTCTTCTTCAAAAAGAGTAACATGAACATAATAAATAATAAGGTATAGCTAGGGGAACTCCCCACTATCATGCCAACCAAGGAGCCCATGAGCATGTTGAGAAGAAGAATATTGGCCATCTAGTGAAGGAGAACATCGATGATGATGGAAAATAGGGGATCCATAAAACCCATGAGAACCACACTTGGAATTAACAATATGACTATGGCCACAACAACACTTGTGTGAAGGAGAAACATCTATGCTAGAAAGAGAAGGAAACACACAAATAATAGTACATGCGGCATTAGCTCAACACTCTATAAGTCTTTATATGTGATAAATCTTTAGAGAAAATTCATTGAGTTAGATTTTTCCATAGATATAACATAACATTAGAGCATATAATTGCTTTAGTATATAATGAAAGATGAGCATCTATAATGGCTTCTAAAAATAATGTTGAATTTATCTCTTTCCTTATGTTGTTTAGAATTTCCACTCTAAAAGCATACCAAATTTGGGTTCATTGTGTAGTTATTTTAGGCCAATCATCTAGAAGAATTTGTATGCCATGATAAAACTATAACCAAAATGGCTTGAAAAATCATGAATATAAATCCATACAAATTGTGCTTGTGGATAGAACCAAAAGAGGTGCTTAAGAGTTTCTAAATATCTACAAAAAGGACAAAATGGATTAAACACATGCAAATAAACAAGGTTGGTAAAAGTACAAAGTTGTGTCAAACTTTCAACCAACGTATCAGCAGAAGTGAATTTAAGTGTTTCTAACTAAAAATATATTTGGGTCAAGCATATGATCTTGTAAGATTCATTATAGCTAAGTTAGATATATCCACAACTTTTCCAACTAAAATTGTTGGCTAAATGCATATGTAGCACCACTTTGAGGCCAATTTAGCAAAAAAAACTAGATTTATTTAAAAGAAATGATATTTAAACAATTTCTACTCATGTAAATAATTATTTTTTTTAAATATAAAAATACCCTTTTGTAGATCCATAAATCTAGTTTTCAAAAATATATATTTTAATAGTTAAATTATTATTTGTATTTTTCTTTTAATTTTTACTAAAAGTAGGTTATTAGCACAAAATATTAGGTTGATTACCATGACAAAGAAAAATAGTAAAACTTATTAAAAATAATTGAAAAAATATGATGCACTAGATAAAAGAATCTATATCAAGAGGGTATATTTTTTTCCATTTTAGATAAATAGATAATATGAAATTTGATGTCCAATGGAAATAGCTATGCTTTAATACACACACATTCTAATATTTATTTAAAAATATATATTTATAAGAATTGGAAAAAATAAATCCATGCACTAAAGTTTCAAGTTATAAATACACGCAAAAAAATGAAGGACAAAAAAAAAAAATACTATATAAAGGTTGATGTCTCATGTGACTTCATTTTTCAACATTTTTTTAGCAACTAAATTATAGTGTCAATTTATAAAAAACTATATTCAAATAATTTTATTTTATTTTTTTAAATACAAGCATAAAATATACTAAAAACAAATATTTCATTAGTTTACATCATTTCAAAATTCAAAACATATATGTCATTTTTTAGTGATTCAAGTTTAAAACTTTGGATCACTGTTGGTTGTTTCCTTTAAAAAGTGTGACACAACTTTGTGCAAGGTGAAATGATCTAATTTGGGAGTGACAGACCAAACTATTTGAAATATGTGGTGTTATAGAGTGGTAGTACACTAAATATTTTATCCAGCTTCTAATCATAGGAAAATGAGGAGAAAAGAATGAGTTCCCTTTGAAAGGTTTTTAATTTCTAAAATGGGTAGTTGGATACCACTTGTGATTCATGTTGGGTTTTGGTACATTGAATCCAAACTTTTTGAAGCACTTCTAAATGCGTCAATGAGACAATGGTTTGAAAGGATTCAAAATCTTGATCGCCAATTCAAATTTTGGCTTTAAATTATAATCAAGATAGCCACACCTTAATGGTTTTAATGGCTCTAGAAAAGAGGCCTGATACTCAAAATCCCTTGCTTGAAAAATGTTGAGATAGAAATCCATGGAACTTTGGCAACATGTCTATCCTAGAAACTAATCACAAGAGACCGCCAAAGAGGTTATTGATTAATGGAAATCGCAATATTGAAGCCTTTTCCATTTCATATGAACCAAGGTTTGATGGCTTCCCAAGCCTTCCATATACTTTTGGCAACAAAAGTGCCTTGGAATTGCATAGGCTTATTCAAGATAAGAATGGGGTGAAAATTGAGACCTCGCTAGGCCAATGAACCATAAGGAGTGCTAGAAGCTATACGATGTTGAAGAATAATTTTTTCATGCCTTATTGCCCTCTAAGGCTCTAATTATCCACTTGGCACAGAAGGCCAAGACTATTCAAGTCGTGAGGATGAGAAGAGAGTTCTTAGGCAACTTAGTGGTACCATTTAACTTGCTCAAATAAGGCCTACAAAACATCCTTGAGTAATTTCTCCAACTCGCAATACGAGGCTTTGAAGGGTGCCCAATAAGAGTAGCACATATGATTGGCAATAATGATTTTGGAACAAATTTGAAATTTCCTAACAAAAGGAAAAGATTAAATAATCCAAAAACATATTTTTTTTCTCGACGTGAACAAGAAGTACTTATCTAAGAGCAACAAAGAGGATTGCAAAGCAAAAAAAAAGCCCAAAAACCTTAAGATTTCTCCATCAATCAATCCATTTTAAAACAAAAGAATTAATAACCGTCCATCTTCTTCTTTTAATTTTTTTTAAATCCATAGACCCAAAACCCTTTGACTATTTGTTTCTAAATGTGATTGTTGAACAAAGAATTAAAGATATCTCCCTTCCTAAGTCTCCTCTTCAACTTAATGATCATTGTATGAATAACACTTTTCCTAATCTCTTAAAAGAATAATAGGTAATTCAATATCTCTTCTTCCATGTGATATAATCTTAATGATAAAATATATTTTGTGCATAACCGCCAATTAGATTTGAAACGACTTAATTTGCAAGTGTTTGAATAAACAAAAAAAGTCCAAAGAGCGTGTTCAATTTAAATAACAAATAATTGTTAGCCGTCGGGTTTGAATTTAATGAAAAGAGACAATGGATATTCGTATGACAGCTTTTTTAGAGGATATTCCATGAAAAGGAAATAATCTTTCATCGAATATTTTGCACGTACGCTTGGGCTGCCAACTACTCAAGATGACATACGCACGTTTGGAAAACTTATAAAGCGTTTCCCTCTTAAATTTTGTTTTTCTAGGTTGGGTCATACTAGGTAATTTAGGATTGGTATTAGTTGCACATTTAAAATGTAATTAGTTGATGATTAAAATAGTTTAAGATGATATATTTTAGATATATAATTTGAGGTTTTTGGATTGTTGGTTGATAAGTAATAGTTATATTTTTTAATGTTTGTTTAAAAAGTGAAAGAAATATATTTTAAATTTAAGTATTAGAAAAAATTGGAACAATTTAGTTCAGGGGATAAAATTATGGGTGGTTTATTTTAGGGAAACAAAAATTCTTAGAAAATGGTTTGATCTAAAGTGGTGAAATAAGCATGTTAGAGTGATGGTTCAAGATTAGAATCATTTAATGTATATATAAAAAAAGCACTACAACTATATATTTACAAGATTCGTATAAAATCATGCAAAATAAATGGGTATTTAGATAAGGTGTGCATTATTATCCTCTATAGAATAAAATAAAGTTTAATTGAGTAGCATGGACTAAAAGATCACCTTAATATATGAGACCATTTGATGTACCTAATCATGCCTAAGACTAATACACACAAACACTCTGCTCCCCTTAAGATAATAATATTTACCTTCCAATAAAATATAAGCTCTTTATGATTCAAAAATTATTTAAAAGGATTATGAATAATACTTGGTGTTTCATTCGAGATTTAGAAAAATTCGAAATATTCAATATTTTATTATAATTGAAATTATTAGTTTCATAGGTGACAATTTAAGTGATAGCAATAGTTCAACAATTGCTAGCACAAATTTGAAATGGAGCAACAATTTTCCAACCAATGGCACACTCATAGAAGGATCGTGGTAGTTCTAACTATGAAATTGATACTTTTCATATGCATGACAAGGCAATAGGAAAAGTGAATAGTCATGACGTTTGATGCTTCATTTTAATATTAGAGGATTCCATTGCATGAAAGTAGTTTAATAACATCAAATAATTATGAGGACAAACTTGCATCAATTCTGATTTTTGGTATTTTATTGCATTTATGTACAAGTCACTAGGGAATGGTAGGGAAGCTATTACATTTTACCACAAATGCCTACTAAGTCTTGTGGTTTGGGGAGTGTGTTGTGTAGAGTTGGGGTAACATCATGTTTATATTTCATGATATTTGTGTCACCACAAGAGTGTAGCATCGTCTCTTAGTCTAAGTGGGATAATAGGCTTACATTATGTTTATATTTCATGATATTTGTGTCTTCGCAAGAGTGTAGAATCATCTCCTAGTCCAAGTGGGCTAATAGGCTTACATGGTTTCTCATGCACTAGCATTTTGGGAGTTGTACCAACTAAGGAGTCCTAATGGAGGTACATTAGATCTAGGGGGAGCTATGAGGAGCACCTTAAAAGGATATTTGATGCAGTCAAGATCAACCCAGTTTTTGTCAAACCACCCAATTTGATAGCCTTAACATATCATCCAACCCAAATGAACATATATATTGCAACAAAATATGAAACGCACCTTTATTACATTAAATTATACGTACATATATGTAGGATTTCAATAAAAAAAAATTAAGGGTATCTAGGTACCTCATGCCTTTGAGTTTTCAAATCCTCATGCCTTTACACCTTCTTGGCTTCAAACATATATTAAAATCTATTTTTTCTCTTCATCCTATAGATCTCATGGATTCCTTTGATGTTGGGATATGGTGTTGTACACCATTGCATAAAATCTTATATTATAATGTATTTAAAAATTTATTTAGTTGTCATGCACCTAACTGTGGCGTGGTTAATCACACTAGGTAATTATTTGGGGACCACTTTATGTTGTATTGTAACATTGTATTATTATTTAATGTGTGGGAGACATGTGATAATAATTTAATACTGGGAAAATATTAAATAAAGTGAAAACTTAGTATCCAATATCAAATAAGGGATTAGCGGTTTTGTATTCACATGGTTTTATGGTACATGGTTTTATCTTACCACTTGGTTGTATTTGTGTGAGCTTAAATCTATAAAAAAAAGCACATATTTAGTGGTTAAGGTTGGTTGATTTTTGTGGGTTGTCATTATTGAGTCTTTCTAAGGAGTGCATATGTAAAGTATGGCATGGGATGCGTGGATTCATGCTTGGACACATGAGGATGCATTAGAAGGCTTGATGCCTCAGAGGTATTCATTATAATTCTTGTATTGCTTTATTCCTGAATAATATGATGGAGGATGGATGCTTTTGGAGGTTGATTTTTTTCCCTCTTGAGGGTTTTCCCTAGGTATATCTTGTGTTATCTTGTGGCTTGTCTATTTGATCTATGCATTATGGTTATTTGTATGCATGTTTATCTCTTATGGGGTTATGTAGGAAATGGATTAATATTGTGGGTTGAATGCATTATTTCCTAGAATTTAACACCTACAACACACTTACAACTTAATTATTCTCTTCTTCTATTCCTCTCCCCTTAGCAAGCTAATTTCCTACAATTTTCTTCATTCAATCCTTGGAGTAACATAGAAATCCTTTATTCAACCTTTTTGTTGTTGATTGTTTCTTCTTAACATATTTATATGATGTATTTTATAGATGGTCTCAACCATGTGAGACACTAAAAAGTGGTATAAAAAAATCTACCTTTTCAATTCCATCAAATCAACCTTTGATTTTTTTTCAAAAATAGTGAAATAATGCATAATTATTGCTTCCAAATGTGGTTCCAATGTTGTTGCACCATATAAAATACATTTTTTTTTGTATAAACCTCTAAAAAATGAATAAAATAGTAAACCAATTCATGCTCATTCACCCAAAATTAGAAATTGAAGTCATTAATTGTTTTTCCAAAAATCACTATTTTTTCCTCCATTTTAGGCACCCAAATTGAAAGAATAAGACAAGAATGGGATGCTAGAGGTCACTTTCCTTATGCACACATATATAGTCATCCAACTTGAGAAAAATATTTATTTTTTCTTTACAAGTTCCCTCTAACATGCCAATGGACTCCTTCAATTCTTCAAACCCTAAAATTATGCAAAATATAATTTTTAAAATATATATTAAACAACATGATTGCCTCCAATCTTTGAAATGGAAGCCAAGTATTGATAAATAAATATTTGTATCCTTACAACACTCCAAAATATGCTCTTGAAGCTCAAACCTACACCAAAAATCATAAAAATAAAATAAAGTTGTGATGTAGGATTGCTTGTGATCTTAGATGCTCTTGTGTCAATATTTCCTTCCATTATTAACGCATTTAATTTTGAGGTTATTTCACTTAAATAACTACATGTTTCATGTGGCCTAAATCTTTGCACCACTTTGTAGTCAATGTGTGTAATTTATTTAGTGTTTTCTCTTAGTTGTTTTATTTTGTCATCGAGATTTTGAATGTTTATTATGGGATGTACATGTGATACTCTCATGTTTAGATCTAACAATTTACTTATATTTTACTTTGTCTCTATTAGATCTAAACATAAGAGTATCACATGCATTCCATAATAAATGCTCAAAACCTAGATATCAAAATAAAATAACCAAGATCAAATGTCAAAGGTATTGCATGCATCAACTACAAGGTGGTACAAAGCTTTAGACCACATAAAACATGTAGTCAACCAAGTGGATATATATGTGTGTGTGTGTATTCTTGTGTGTATGTATGTATATGTGCATATATATGTATGCATACATATATACATATACATACATATATACATATAGATATGTATATATAAATATACATATACATACATATATACATATATATGTATATGTATATATGTATGTGTAAAAAATAAATTACACAAGAGAAGAATATAATTGAAATATGTTGAAAATACTTGATAATAGGTAAGAATAACAAGCCACTTTGAGGGGAAAAACTTTCAAATATCTCTAATAATAATACAATTCAAAATATAATAAATAAATAAGACTCACTAGATCCTATATATATCCTACTTATGCCATTGATATCACCTAAGTTGACTTAGACAACCCTACATAATCCTTAGGCTAGCCTAATTAACTAAATAACAATATAATAATAATAATACTTAATTAAGAGTTAAGATAGTCACAAGCCAACTATTCATAACCCCATGTGTTCTATTCAAAGAAGAATTATCCTCAATGCTAATCAAGTGTGGATACTTTTGATTGAACTCCTCATCCTCCCATGTGGCATCATCAACCAGTAAATTCTTCCCTTCGATGAGATATTTAGTGAGTGTTCTAGTCCTTATCTTCTCTGTTCATGGTTGATCAATGAATTTTGGTTCCAATATGATTCTTACTTCATTAATATTTGATAATATTATTTGAATAGGGATATTATCCCACTTAACTTCTTTAAATAATAAACATGAAAAACTGGATGTATCTTTGTTGTTGGTGGCAATTCAAGAGTGTAAGAAACACTAGTTATCTTTTACATGATTTTCTACGAGCCATAATATTTTGGAGATAATTTATTGTTCTTTTTTTAGTTGCTTTAATGGAATTTTATTGTAAGGCTGCAATCTCAAGAAAACCTAATCATCAAATTTAAAACTTCTTTCGCTATGGTGTTGGTCCACCTACTACATCACTCAATTTTGTGACATAGCTAGATTCTCCTTGAGTCTTGAAATTACTTGGTGTTGACTAATCATGTGGTACTCCAATGCCTAAACTCTTGGCGTCACCTTCAATGATGATGTGATGGAAGGAGGTTGATATCCATATAGTGCCATAAATAGAGATATTTTTTATGAACTACAAAATGAAGTTTTATATCATGATTCTACTAGTGGTAGCTAATCTACCCATTGAGGCTATTTATGTAAAGTGAAACAACATAGATATCCTTCTAAACAACTATTACCATCCTTAGTTTCCCCATAAATTAAGGGTGGTATGAAGAACTATGAGCTAGTTGAGTACCCAAACATGAGAATAAATATATCAAAAAGTGACTAGTAAAGATAGGATCGCGATCACTAACAAGAACCTTAGTTGTATCATGTAGCTTTTGTATATTATCCAAAATAATTGCCACTATACTTGTTGTAAAAGGATTTGATAATGCAATGAAATATGCATATTTAGTGAGGCTATCTACAACTTCCATGATGACATTCTTGCCTTTATATCTTGGAATGCTTGTGATTAAGTCCATGGAGACCTCTTCCCAACATTGGATAGAAATAACTAAGGGCTAAAAGAGACCATGTGTCTTAATTTTCTCTCATTTATTTTTTTGAAAAACCAAACATTTAGCCACAAATTTTTGAACATCGCCTTTTATCCCTTCCCAAAATAAGTCTTTCTTGACTTGACATTAAGTCGTCAAAAATCTTGAATTACTACTTAGTGGAGACTCATGAAGTGCTATGAGAATATTTTGTTTGAGAGTGGAATTAATGTAGATATATAATCACTCTTTATACCACAAATCATCTCCCTTCCAATAAAACTTATCTAAACTATTGTGATCACTCTATAACTGTTGAATGATATTACTTGTGCTAACATCATTATACCACCCTAATTTGGATTCTACTACCCAATTTTCTTATAATATTAAAATGGAACACAAAAAATATTTCTCCTTCTCATCGGGTAATCTCACAATATAGAGTCCCACTTTTGGGACAATGAAGCTTTTCGAGGGAGGAGGGATGTTTTTATAAAGAACCTTTAGCAAAGAAAAAAAATCATTTGAAGAACCTTCAAGCGAAGGCTACCCTTCGAGCAAAGGTATATGGCATAAAAATATATTTTTACACAATCATATTTCGTTCAAAGGGGTCTTCGAGTGAAGGTTTAACCTTCAAAAAAGGTACCTTCATTCAAAGGTCCTTCGAACAAAGGGGTTAAGTATGACACTTTTGGTTTCTGCTTCAGATTTTCTTCAAAAATTCTAGTTTCAAACCTCGGGTTGGACCTTTAGATGTACTTAACTTGACAAGATATTTTGCAAGATCTTAGTCCTTGAAACAAGATTTCCAACAAGTATAGTTTTGATATGTTTTCATTTTATTATGTATTCAATTTTCAATTTTTACCGAACATAGGATTTTCAGTGAATGTCAAGTTCTTTGTTTTGTAGAGGTGGAGAAATAGTAAACCATTATAAAAAATTAAAAAATACCTTTTCCCTAGATATTGATGTCCTTGTTTCACCAACAAATAAATGAATTTCGATATATACACCACAAGTTATACTAGAAGACATACACCTATGTCCAAATTATAGTTACAATGACTTCAAAAATTAATCAAAAAATATGTAACAAAAAATTATGAAAAAATATCCATGCCCTAGATATTGATGTTAAGAATCTATATTTTAAAAATTAGAATTTAATCCTTTCTAGAAAAAAAGTTATGTTGGACAAGATAAACTTTACATTCTAAAAATGTTGTTTACTATTTAAAACTAGTTATTAAAAGAGATGTTGAATATTCATGATTTATTTCATAAAATTAAAAAATATATATGTTTAGAATCTACACATAAATTGCCACAAATTACTAGTTTGCATCATTGTCAAATTCTTAACGGTTTAGCTACTATATGTTTGAGAAGGTGAAGATTCAATTAAAAATGTTGATATAAATATCCATCTCAGCCAAAAAATGGGACTCATTATTGTGGGATTACCCCATCCTTTCTAGATGGTGCATCCACCACAACATTTTCCTTCCACATCTTATATACACTCTCAACTTCATATCCCAACATCTCAGTGACCCATTTTTGTTTCTCTCCAAAAGATAACTTTTGTTCCAAAAAATATTTTAGGCTATCATGATTTGTCTTAACCTTGAAGTGTCCACCCATTAGATAAGGTCTCCATTGTTTTATTGTATGGATAATAACTATTATTTTCTTCTTAAAAATAGGTTTGGCTTGATTCTTGCCCATTAATTGATGACTCTCAAAAGTAATGGGTTGACCCTCTTGCATTAGAATTTATCCTATACCATTTATTGAAGCATCACATTCCACGATAAAATCCTTGGTGAAATATGGAGTGGGAAGCACTGGAGTAGTACACCTAACCTCTTTCAATCTCTCAAATGTTAGATCAATGAACTCATTCTAATGAAAAAAATCCTTTTTCAATAAAGTTGTGAGGGGTGCTACTATTCAACCATAATTCTTCACAAAAATTCTATATTATCTAGCCAATCCTAAGAAACCCCTCAATTTCTTAATGTTTTTTGGAAAAATCTATTTCATGACATCCTTAATTTTTTAGGATCCACTTTTACTTCTTCATACTAAATTGTGTCCCATGTAATCCACCTCTTTGAGACAAAACCACACTTGAATGGATTGGAGTAGAGTTGATGATCTTTGAGAACTTGTAATGCTTGATCTATATGTTGCAAATGTTCCCCCCATGACTTGTTATAAATCAATATATCATCAAAGAACACTAATGATAAGGTGGAAAAGTGAAACCCTAGGACTTCACCTTAGGATTTCAATGGTCTTTTCCATAAAATTTGTTGGTGGGGTGCCTCTTATCATTAAATTCAAGATTGGCTAGGATAAGAGATTGACTTGCAACTTGAAAAGTGAGCAATCCAATCCTAGAATTTCAATTTAGGGACTTGGAAATGGTTTTTTTATGAAATGCAAGGACATTAGTAAAAAATGATGCAAATGACCCATTTTTATATAAAAATAACAAATCTGGAAAGTCACACATATATTCAAAGTTCAAAAACAAACTGAGTAGAGTTTTATGCACTTGTCATATGAATTTGAAGTTGATTTTGGAGGACCAAGTCACCTAGGGTGACTATGTCTTGACAAATAAATCTAGAATCTAATTTTACAATCCTCTGGAGCCTACTCAAAGCCTTCTTTATTTTGTGTCTCATTGTTGGATCTTCATCAGGTGTTGAGATAACTGAGTTTTTGTATGTTGTCAAGTTGTAGGGTTTGGAAAAAACAATGAACAAATGATCTTAAATCTTCCTCAGATCTAAAACCTGCACATTCAAAGAGAGAAGTATTGTACCATATAGGGGTTTACCTCATTCAAACCCCATGTTGGTTTTTCCACCTCCATAATGGAAAATTTGGTAAAAGAGAACTTATCCTTTTGAGGGATATAGGATAAATGATAAATGAATGATGAATCAACAATAGACTACAACTCACCACCTAAATATGATTTCCTTGAAGGATTTAAATCATACACATCACCTCAATTATTGACTTCAAATTGGTTTGATTACTTGGAAGACCTATAAGGATTATTCCTTAAAAAAATGATAATATAAACATGAACAAACTCACATAAAACTTGACATGATGCTTCAATGTTGAAATTCTACAATAAATCTGCTCTTGATTTGTCTTCAATTGATAATAATTACTTGATAATGCTCTTGATTTCCAATAATTTACAGTTAGTTTTCAAATAATGCAATGACTAGGTATTTATATGCAATTAATCTAATTTCTTGAAAATTAACTCTCGATAGCCAACATTTGACATTTGAAATTGTAACATAAGAAAATGGGTTCATCAAAATAGAATGGGAACATGATGCACCTATCTTCCTTGTTTCATTAGGAAAAAAAGATCCCCTAGGGCAAGATTGACTTTCAACCCTTAGGTGAGTCAACCTTGGTGGAGATCTTGTTGTTTTGCTTTTTGACTTAGAATGGGGTAAATCAGCATGAAATGCACTTTTGGGAGATGAATGAAAAATACCAAATGAATGCTATTATGCAATGTAACACATGAATCATCACTTTAAAACCTTAATTTGACAGAATCTAGAAAGTTTCAACAAATTTGAGAAGGTTATGATTTTTTGCACCTGTCACAAAAATCTCATGCTGAGTGTCCTCCTAGGACAGATTCACCCTAAGGAAAATGAGTCTTCATAGGGATTTTATACTCAACTTTTAGGGTCCTCTAGAGGTGGATCTAAGCTTCTATTTTCCCCAAGTTTCACTATCATAAATTCAATAATAAATTTGGGATTTGAGTTTCTGTATCTTGATGACAATGTTGACATCTTTACAACTTTGCACTTTTGATCAATCTTGAATCCTTCTTCACCTACAAATTTGTAAACATAAAGAGAGGGAATTTTTTTTTGTTTTCGGTGAATGTGGGTTTTCCTTGGTCAAATCTCATTTTGGTAATTAAACCTTGAAATGAAATGAAAAATGAATAGAAGGAATGATGAATGAACACTAGCTTGTTGCAAATCACCAAACCCTTGAATGGCTGCCCTTAGAGGACTGAAATCTAACACATCTCTCCAAGGTCTTGATCTTGCATGAATGGATTGTTTGGATGCTTGATTTGATAGCTTGAATCTTGACTTGAATGCTTGAAACCCACATAACAATGTTAGCTCCAAAAACATGCATGAATGCAAATAACTTTGACATGATGACCTTAATCTTGATTGTTGTTATAGATGATTGATAAATCTACTCTTTAATTCTCTTGACAATAATATTTTCTCTTATGAAAGTTTCCCTCTTTTTCCTAATGTTGAATTGATAAAAATAACTATGTATTTATAGGTGATTTTCTAATTTATCGACGATTAAAACTCAAAATCCAACAATTGCAAATTGAATTTGAATCATTAAAATTCTGCCAAAGACATTAAAATTGGGGTCCTAAACTTAAGGGGGACTCATTCACTCTTGGGCAAATGGGTCCTAGGCTCCAAACCTAGGACACATTGATTTTAAGGCAATTTAATTAATGTTTGCAATTGTTTAATACAAATTCCCCTTTCATAAAACAAGATTGATTAGGATTTTAAATGCATAATTGGATCAATTAGAGGCTTAATTAAGTCCAATTTAATTAAGGGACCCAAACATAGTGTAAAAATGTAAAGGTGTACATTTTTCTACACTACAGAAATTCAAATAATAAAATGCCAACTCTGACATATCAAAATTTGGAGGCAAAGTAGGGGGACCAAGTCACCTAGGGTGACTTAGTCTTGGCCCTATTTTGTGGAATGTAAGGGGTTCAGAGCAAAATATTAAATTTTTGCTTTGATTTTGCAAATGGGTTTTCTTGGTAAGTATCCAAATGGGCCATGACATGCATAATTTAGGACATTGGATGTACAATTAGGTCCATGCACTTGGGAGGGAGAAAATATAGGTTGAAACTGTCAAGGGTGATAATTTACAACACTACATTTATTCCCCACTTTAGTGAGAGTATGAACTTATACTTAGACTCACAATAAAGTAGAAAATATGTCAAGAGGCGTCTAATTGTCTAAATGTTGAAGAGATAGGATGATAATGAATCTAGGGGAGTGTACGCTCCCCCAGGATTCAAGATCCTATGGTAATACAACATAAAGATAAGGGAACACACATGCATTTAATGAAACAAGACAACACAAAACATACATGACTAGAACATGATATTGTTGAAAATTGAGGTATTTTCTTAGCTTAATACTTTGTAAAACTTTAATATTGCTTATCTAAATGTGCTTTTCCTTTGTTACAAATTTTTTGTGGGTGATTATCTAATTAATCCATTTTACTATTTGTAGAATGTAGACAAAATTTGATAGAAGTAGACATGATATTAGAAATATTACACAAGCATATACCGTGGAGAAAACCCTTTCGAGTAAAAAACTCCACCAAGAATTAATCTATTATTCAATATTTGAAGTAGATTACAATAGCTCCAATTCTTTCTTGAGAATGCATCTTTTTCCTTCACCAAACTTTTTCACAACCTGCAAATAAAACTCACACACTCTCTCTTCAACTTGCTTAAGATAAATATACTTTAACCAACATTGTAAAATCCAAATGAGTTATAATAACAATGCTCAAGCCCTAACCCTAAAAGGTACACCTATCTCTTGCAAGTAGAGTTGTGTTATGAAGAACAATGTCAAATCATCTCCTTCATCAATTTGGGCATCCCAAATTGAAGTCATAACTCAACCTTTATTCTATAAATATCTTAAGGCTTCATCCTCAAAGTTGGCGCCCAAAAGAGGGCCCCACTTAACTAAGCCTTTAGAAATATCTCAACATGCAAAGGAGCTAATTACAAGAAGCCAACTTGGGCACCCAAGGTGGGTCCAAGTCATATCTTGTTAACTGAAATATTTCTCAACACCATTCATGCAAAACAATGTGCATGCATGATCCTCCATCTGTTAACTAACAGTAGTCTTTGTTATCTGTCATGTAACTCAAGTTATTAGCCATGCATTCCATGTTAACTGAAGTCAACTAGCATTCAACTAAAACTAACTGAAGATAACTGAACTGAATTGAACTGAACTAAACTGAATTGAACTGAAGATAACTGATATGAACTAAACTAAACTAATCTAAACTAAAATGAACTTCAACTGAAATTCAAACCCTATTTTATAGGTAATCAACATGCATAAAACAAAATCCCTATTTTTTAGGAACCTAGGATTCATTTATGAAGTGTACTCAATTTACCAACCAGTTAGCTGAACTCAAGGTTAGTGTCACCTCCCATGTGCGTGCCCATGTGCTCCTATTTTGTAGGATCTAACTCCAAGGTGTCCCCACATGCTCCTAATACTTAGAATTAATTACAAATTTCAATTAACATGATAATTTCATCAAATATTATTCTCTTCCTAATCCTAGTGTTGTTGAACAAATTTCAAGGACTTAGGAGATACATGAAATAAATAATGTTTAGGATTATAATTAAATGACATCCTATTTCCAACATTCTCCCACTTAACATTATCATTGCAATTATTATAAACAAGGAATCATTTAAACAAGTACAAGACTTAAGGCAAATGGCCTTCCTGCACCACGAGAATGTTTTTGCAATATTGATTAAAGTGTCAACTTTCTCAATCAATACCTTTCCCAAGTCTTTGTAGTATCCATGAGTACTCACCAAACAATTCATGCCAACTTCAAATGCAACTTGCATAATCATGAAGCTCCAAGCAAATGATTAATACTCAAAACCAAAAATAACTACATCCTCTTCAAATTTCATGAAGATAACCATATCCTACCAAAGCTCCCACTGAATTGTGATATTGAGCTATACATGGAAACAAGATAAATATCAAACCATCACTATCAAAAAAATCCCACTGTAACATGTAACCAAGTTATCCATGACATTGTGATAACCATCTTCTAAATGAAGATTATCCATGTCCTCAACACAATCAAAGAATTTGTTGTTAACGATACAACTCTCAAAAGGTCGAGTAAAATCATAATCTTTAAACCAAGAAGATCAACCTCAAGGTAACCATCCCCATAATTAGAAATCAGCCCATAAACCATGTCATAACATCCCTCAAAATGAATCCTCCAAAACTAACTATTCATAGCTTAAGAGCCATATCTATGAAAGATAAAACATATAAACTCATGCTAAACCATCCTTAAACGAGTCTCCATAATCAACCATGAATCAAATTAATCCCATGATAAATCAAAGCATGAAACATAACACATCTGAAAGATATAATGGGCAAATACTTCTCAAATAAATAATTGTCGAGTGTGTTGAACTCACGTTCAACCAACATGTAGGCTTCTCGGTATTTACTATTGAAAAAGACTTTTCTTATAATTAACCGTTCCAACATATATTTCTTACCATAAGAGAACTCAAGTCTCGCCTAATTCTCTAAGCATCCATGAGGACCTGTAACCAACCAATCCATGCTAAACTCCAAATGCAATACAACATTATCATGAAGTAATCAAGCAAATGATTAATGTACCCAATACAAAGAGAACTACTACGATCAATGTCAAATATCCAATCATAAATTAGGAACATAAACATGACATCCATGATATAAACATCTCCTCCAAGGATATCACATGCATCATAACTTACATACACATCATAGTCTCAAGAGAACAAGTACCATGCCAAAATCTAAACCCGTATCAAGAGTAAACCATGACATAATAGCAACCACTCTAAACCAAGAAAACATATTTCCATATCACCTAAAGATAACCTTTCCAATGATGCATCCATGTTACTGCCAACAACTCCCACTGAACCGTGGTACCGAGTCACACATGCCATCATCCTTTCTATGAAGATCACTTTGTAACATCAAGCAAAGAGTTATCACAAACAATATTAGCTGAAATAACCAATGCATCATTATTGTCATATGAGGATTCCTCTTTAGAAGAATCAAAACTTTGTTTCTTGTTCTTACAATCCTTCTTCACATGACTCGGTTTCCCACAGTTCCAACACTTTACCTTACTCTTACCAAGGGTTTTAGACCGTCCTCTAGACTTACCCTTTCCTTCCTTGTTTACCTTAGGTTCCTTTTTCTCATGCCTACCTTTTACAAACAAGGTATCTTGGATTTTTGTTTTAGACTTCCTCCTCATCTCCTATGATAGGAGAGTAGGAATTATATTGTCCATCTTTGGATCTGCACCATTACCATTGATAGCAACAATTAAATTTTCCCAAGACTCTGGTAAAGAACAAAGTAACAAAATGCATTTATCTTCATCTTCTAGCTTTACATCTACAAATGCTAACTGACTCATAATCAAATTAAAAGAATTTAAATGATGTGCAACATAATCACCATGTTTCATCTTTAAATAATATAACTGTCTTTTTAGATACAGTTTATTAGTAAGGCTTTTAGTTTGATAAATATCACCTATCCTCTTCCACAAATCAAATGCAGTCTTTTCATCTGAAACATTCAAGAGAACAACATCAACAAGACATAATCTTATGTTTCCTCTTGCCTTCTTATCAAGCTTAGCCCAATCCTCATCTGACATAGATGAAGGTGTCTTTGTCTTATTACATAAAACTAACCACTGATCTCTCTCTTCAAGGAGATCTTCCATTTTTAATTTCCACATCTCATACCCAGATCCATTGAACCTTTCAATATCTAAATGAGAAGTAGAACCCATTGTAACAAAACTTATTTCCAAAATCAGCAAATAACAAAAATAATAAAAGCTCCCACTAAGCCAAAAAATCCTTCAATACTCTACCCAACCTCAGCTCTGATACCAAATGTTGAAAATTGAGGTGTTTTCTTAGCTTAATACTTTGTAAAGCTTTAATATTGCTGATCTAAATGTGCTTTTCCTTTGTTACAAATTCTTTGTGGGTGATTATCTGATTAATCCATTTTACTGTTTATAGAATGTAGACAAAAGTTGATAGAAGAAGTAGATAGGATATTAGAAAGATTACACAAGCATATACCATGGAGTAAACCCTCTTGGGTAAAAAACTCCACCAAGAATTAATCTATTATTCAATCTTTGAAGTAGATTACAATAGCTCCAATTCTTGCTTGAGAATGCCTCTTTTGCCTTCACCAAACTTCTTCACAACTTGCAAATAAAACTCACACACTCTCTCTTGAACTTGCTTGAGATAAATAGACTTTAATCAACATTGTAAACTCCAAATGAGTTATAATAACAATGCTCAAGCCCTAACCCTAAAAGGTACGCCTATCTCTTGTAAGTAGAGTTGTGCTGTGAAGAACAATGTCAAATCATCTCCTTCATCAATTTGGGCATCCCAAATTGAAGTCATAACTCAACCTTTATTCTGTAAATATCTTAAGGCTTCATCCTCAAATTTGGCGCCCAAAAGAGGGCCCCACTAAACTAAGCTTTCAAAAATATCTCAACATGCAAAGGAGATAATTCCAAGAAGCCAACTTGGGCGCCCAAGGTGGGTCCAAGTCATATCTTGTTAACTGAAACATTTCTCAACACCATTCATGCAAAACAATGTGCATGCATGATCCTCCATCTGTTAACTAAAAGTAGTCCTCGTTATATGTCATGCAACATAAGTTATTAGCCATGCATTCCAAGTTAATTGAAGTCAACTAGCATTCAACTAAAACTAACTGAAGATAATTGAACTAAATTGAACTTCAACTGAACTTCAAACCCTATTTTATAGGTACTCAACATGCATAAAATAAAATCCCTATTTTGTAGGAACCCAGGATGCATTTCTGAAGTGCACTCAATTTACCAACCAGTTAACGGAACTCAAGGTGAGTGTCACCTCCAATTTGTGTGCCCATGTGCTCCTATTTTGTAGGAGATAACTCCAAGGTGTCCCCACATGCTACTAACACTTAGAATTAATTACAAATGTCAATTAACATGATTATTTCATCAAATATGATTTTCTTCCTAATCTTAGTGTTGTTGAACACATTCCAAGGACTTAGGAGATACATGAAATAAATAATGTTTAGGATTGCAATTAAATGGAATCCTATTTCCAATAGACACAAACAAAATACAAAAAAGGATGGTATGAAAATAATGAACGAGCAAGTTGTGTTATGATAGGATTCGTACCCAAGGTGTTCATGAATCACAGGCTAAAAAATTCCAACATTTACTAGGTAAACCATGAACCAAAGGCACCATGGGCTAGTGAAGTCCAATATTCACTAGGTGAGCCTTTTAAATACAATAACAAAATGAGAAACACACAAGGACTAGTGATGACCAATTTCCAATAGGCGTGTACTCATGTCAACCATACCAAGAGTTACAGTATGCAAATGATCAAAATGCTATGCCAACACATTACTAAGTCCAACGTGTGTAAACAAAGTGAAGCGTATAATGGAATGTATGCCCCTAACTTAAAGTAATTACTAAACACCATGTTGTGAGAAATTTCTTTAAGGTAGAAACATGATAAATGCCATGTGAAAAATTCATGAGAGCTTATTTAAAAAGCCCTATGTCAATGATATGTTTCCAAATGAAGTTGAATCATGATAAGGGCTCGCCCCTAATGCAATTCCACAAACAACACAAAAGATGAACATAGAAGGGATCCATAGATTTGGGGTCAGTATACATCTTTGTTACAATAATGTAAATGAGCTCAGAATTAACATCATTCCCCAAATACTCATGGAACAACGAACACAATGGAAGACTGACACATAGAGAAAACAAAAAAAAAATTGGGTCAACAAGAAGACACCTCAATGTCTCAATGCCTTGCATCATCCCCAAAAGGAAAACATAAGACAAAAAGAAACAATGGTTATGACATAAAGAAGAATGGAGACACAAACATATGAATGCCACGACATATTTGTTTCCTTTGTATCCTTGTGCCAACGAAGAAACGAGGGCCATCCAAAAAAAATCACAAACATAAAGACTCATTAAGCAACACAATATGGGAGGTCACAACATGTGCAAGAAAACACAAATAACACATAAAGAAAATAAAGGGTACCACACATGCGATCCAATCTAAAGAAAATTGTCTACATCCCAATATTGTTCATCACATATGGAAGGTGAACCTCTAGCTAAAGGGAATACAACAAGTGTCATACTAGGATCATCACTAGGTTCAATATGTCTTGAATCACTCTCATCAAGAGTATCTTCACTATTTCCCCCATCTAAATCCATCTAGACTTTGAGAGAAACAAAGATAGTTTGTTATGAACTTGTTCATCAATTTTAGTATCTTCATCCTCATCATCCAAATTTATCATAATGGGTGGTTTAATGACAATTTCAGTTTTATGTTCTTGTTTCATTCTTTGTTTTGGTTGACACATGTAATGTTCAATTTCATGTTTTGATGAAATTTGTAATTCATCTTGATTTTTTTGCATAGGTGTTTGATCATTAGCTAATGCTTTATTTCCAATAGTGGCATTGTGTGATGGTTAAGTTGTTGTGGCGTTGTTCTTGCCATCAAGGTTCAAGCCCCACTAGGGTGTAATTGTTGAGTATTTATATTGGGGATGAGGTCCCCCGGTTGTGACATCACCAATTTATAGCTTCGGGTCAAAAAGCATTTACCCCTCTAACAAAAAAGGTAATGCTTTATTATTTTCACCCAACTAATGAGGAATAACACAATATATATGCCTACACTCTTTAGTGTTTTTGTTTCTTCTTATGTAATTTTCAATTTTTGAGGGGGTAAGAGCAAATATCTCAACCACTGGTCTCTTTTCTTCCCTTAGAGGAGGAATTGAAGGGACCATCGAGGGTTAGGAAGTCACTTTCTCCTTAGGTCTACAAATTTGTTTATCTTTTTGTGGCACAAAGGTAATTATGCAATTATCTCTTGGTCTTTTGTATGATATTGGTGGAGGAACTACAACATAAATACCTTGTGTAGTTGGAAGGGTATTTGCCTCAGACATGGGTTCATCCACAACTTTTTGGTTGGAAGAACAACCATAGCCCTATCATTTTTAGGAATATTGGTAAGGGATAACTTTGTTATGCTCTTTGCCTTAAATTTTTTATATGACTTGAAAAAGAGTCTTCTCGAGGTTTAATAGGTTCCATAGGTTGAGGCCAAAAATAGTCTAATGAAAATTTACTATGGGAATCCAAAGGATTAAACCCACTATGATGTACTATATATATTTGATTTTCAAATGGGAACTTTATGCACTTGTGGATAACCAACAGGTGGAAATTCATAGAGCATAGCCATGGATAACCTAACTTCACACGAAATTGGTTTGATACCAGGATGATGGAGAATTCCACATCTAGTTTATTTGGTCCAAAATTATGTGGAAGAGTGATCAAACCTATCATAGGGTGAGAAAAGCCATTGTTGTTTTTTAACCATGCTTTCAACTATTCATAAGAATCTTGATAAATCTCATGCACAAACAAGAATTCCTCAATGCTCATATTGTCTAGGCACATGGGATCAATGTGTATCTTTGCTGTAGGTTTTCCATTGATACATCCAACGATATAGAGAGGATCATCTGGCACATGTATAGGTGCATCAATGTGTGTGAAAGCAATATCAAGTAACAAAGTGGGTTGGCCCTTACGAGGTTGAACATCTATTGAATTAATTATATTATTTAGATCTTATCATCATTCTTATCATCACAAGCTTGCACAAAGTTAGATGAATAATTTGGCATTGGGTGTGTGGAAATTTTTAAGTTTTGATTGGGTGGAGCAACAAATTTATTTCCCTATCATTGACATCGACCAATGACCTAACTGGATGTGATTAGAATAAATGAGGTCTTGCACTTGATATGTAAGATGCATACATCATTCTGGATCGTGCCTAGGTGTAAGATGGTATTGACAAAATACTTTTGAGTTAAAGTTTGGAGACAAAGGTTTGGTTGTGTTCACGGGTCTAATTAAAGGTAATTGAATTAGTTTTTGCTTAGCATTGTAGAATGATCAAATGTAGGGAATTGGGAAATTGGGTAAATTGTCTCTTTCAGCCTAAATTGATAAGGAGTTGAACTTATAGTTGTGACGTGTGGCTCAATATTATTAGATATTTGAGGTGTTTTTATTTTGATAAAGATATTATTTTGCTTCTTGAATGGTTGATAGTTTTCTTGAGGTAAGGATTCATATTGCTCAATAGGAGTCAATGAAGATGTTCCTTCATACTAACTAACTGATATCTGATAATCAAAAATATTTGTGCACAAGTGTGTAAATGATGGTATTTCATTAATAATATCTTATCCCTAATGCTAAGTTACAAATTTAGAATAAACACTCTTTGAACATCAACGTTAAGAAGAGTATAATTGATTTATGATTAAAGTAACTGATATTGCCCTATGAAGTCTATTAAATTTTCATGTTTCCCTTGTTTGTAATGCACTAAATTACTTAGTGTGATTTAAGGTCTAATGTTCACTTGAAAATATTGAAGAAATGCATCAAAAAATTCATTAAATGAATTTATGGAGTTATTCAACAATGAGAAAAACCATTTCAAGGCCATGTCTTTCAGTGATCTAGGAAAGAGTTTAGCTAGGATCTTATCTTCAAATATGAAGTCACTACACAATGCCATATAAGATGATACATGAATATTAGCATCTCCTTTGCCATTGCACTTCTCAAATCTAGGTATCTCTATATTTTGAGGCATGGGTGTTTTCATGATTTCTATAAACTGTGTTGATTTCTGTAACACTACTGATCTCCTCTCTCAGGTCTATAAACTCATTGTCCCCTACATTCATCTTATCCACATGTCATACCTTTCTCTCTTTTCTATTCTCTCTTTTTTTCTAAATTCTCTAGCTGATCCACCCCTTAGAAATGTTCACCTATCTTATAATGGATCCACTCATTGGGTCAATCCACCTGTCCACCCGCAAATACACCTTTTGGATTATCTACCATTCCTCTGATAGATCCATCTATGTGTAATGCATCCACCTCTGCTCTAGAAAATACACCCCTTGGGTGAATCTTCCTTTCCTCCACATTTTTCTATCTACATGGAGATCCGCATTTTGGTAGATCCACATATCCTCTTGTGGCTTTGCCTCTTCTAGACACATCCACCCACCTATTGTGTATTCACCCTTTGGTATATTTTCCCCTTCCCTAGCAGATCCACCTATTCTAGGTGCATCTACCCATCTATAGCTCAACCAACCATTAGTGTGTTTGCTTGAGTGTGGGAAAATTCTCCCATTGAGGGTGCATCTGCCCTTCCTCCTACATGGGTGGATCTGCCCTATTGTGTTGGGTGGATCTGCTCGAACTTTAACTTTTAATTGTAATAAATGCAATCAAACAAAACATACAAGGCAAAGTTGAAAGGAATACCTAACCAACTTTCTCTTCTCTCCACACTCGTGCCCTCATGAGGTTTTCCCAGTCTGCAATCGCTCTTCCACATGCCATTATTCTCACATAGCTCTATTTGGTCTCTTGAATGCTTAGGTTTCAAATGAAGAGTGATTAGCCTCTAATTACTATTTATAGTAGGCCCTAATTACTCATTTTCACTCACATTTCCTCCTTATAGCTCTATTTTCCTTACTTCCTTCACTGTCCCTCCTCATTTTTTGTCATAAATCCACTGATGTCCTTTTCCATCTTTCAAGAGGCTACCTAGGCCCTTTTTTACTGTACGTACTCTCAAGAGGGCATCACTCCCTTCATATTACTATTCCTCTACATCTTTTCCCTCCATGCAAAGGAATCTCTCCATCCACTTCTTCTATCAAGTCGACTATATTTTTCTTTTCTTCAAAACATCATTATTCTAACATTATTTTGAAGAGGGGTAAAATTTAGATACCTAAAATTGACCTCTTGCATTTGGTCAATTTTACCTTGTCATTTCATCTAATTCATTCATATCCATGTTAATTAAATAATATTGATTATTTAATTAATATCGTCAATTTTCCTAAGTCTTCTAAAGTCCTAAATTAATTAATTGATTGATTGATTACATTACCTTTTGTCCCCCTTCCTCTTTAAATTAAATAATAACCCTCATTTATTTAATTTAATCATTTTTATCACCTCACAATAATCAAATAAAATAATTAATTATTCTCTCTCCCCTTGTTACATCCTCCGTCACTTTTTATTAACTCCTAATCATAATCCTAATGCCCCCACTAATGATGTGCACACACTTAATCCGTGATTAAGAGGTGTCACATCCTTCAACTTTTCCCACTTGCCTCTTAATCATTTCTTCATTAACCCTAACCCCCACCTAATTCATTCCTTAAACACTTGCACATCCCTAATTCCTTAATTAGGAAAGGGATCATCTCCTTTCTATTTATTACCCTCTATCTTGTTCATTCAGCCTTAAAGACTTTCCCCTTTTGGAGAAGCAATCTCACATGGGTCCACTCTCTAAAGTAAACCTAAGGAATTTTAAATTCCTTTTATTCACCTCCACATCACCATCTTGGAAGGTGAGACAAGAAAATAATTTATGAGGAAGATCTTTCCCATCCCCCTATGTACTTGCAAAGTACCCATCTCCCTCTCAATCCTTCATATAGTGATACTTGTCACCATCCTAGGCCTTGAGAGGTCGACTCTCCTCCATTTCCTTCCATGATGCCAATTGGTATCATCTCCTGAGTTGATATGTCTCAACTCTTCTCAACCCTTTATCTCCCAACTTTCAATCTCAACCATCCATCCTATTCATCCTCTCATCAAAGACTAAACACTTAGCAATTTTTCCATATTCCCAATCTTTTGAGAAAAAATGATGTCGTTATGCTATCAAATTTTTATTGAGCACACATTGAATTTGATCACACTGAGGCAACCTACACACCGAGCTCTATGACATACTCGTTCTTCATCGAATTTCTAGTAGGCTTGAGCTTCTTAGCCCTAATCTTGAGTTTTTCTTGATTTGTGTATTTTGTTGGGTTTTCTTTGTATTTCCTAGCATTTAGAATACATTTTTCGCTATATACACTCACAAATTTTGCAAACATTGCCAAATTTTTGTATAGTTTGCAAACTTGTAACTTTTGTAACCTTGAGAACCCAGTGACTTAAATTTGTTTTTCCTTTGTCACATATTTTGGCATAGGAAATATGAAAGAAAAATCTTGTAGAAATTCAAACCACAAAAAGATGTAGGAGAAGGGAGGACATATAGATGAGAAGAAGTAGAGGGATATATGGATGCAAGGGATTTCCCTATAAAAAAATCTATAGAAAAAGGAAGGACAAAGGGAAGTAGGACAATAAGAGAGAAATAGAGATACAAATATCTAATAGGAATGAGTAATCCCATAAAATAATAAATTAAGGGAAGTGAAATGGTTAAAGCATGAGGAAATTTACAGAATTTATTTACATAATTCAACATTTGGGCTAAATATGGGAGAAATATTTGGTAGGGGGTTGGGACCCCACGAACTAGGAAAATAAGGCACAAAAGTCTAAGAAAAGGTATGCAAGAAAGGGAAGTGGAACTAGATGTGGATATTATCTAGGAGGGAAGACAAGTTCTACATCTATTAGCAAGGTGATATCCCACAAACACCCAAAACACCTAGGAAGTTAAATAATAACTTCCAAATTTGGATTTTTATGGGGTTTAAGAATTTGTGAAAAAGGGGTTCATTGAAGATATCTCAGATAAAATATATTTTATGGGAAAAATTAAGCCTAAGTACACAAAAGAGGCAAAGGCTTAACCAATTTTCATTCCAATGTTGATGCATACAAACTAGACACTATAGTTTGAATCCTTCTATTTGTGTTATATGTTTTTCTATACGTAATCAACTCCCACTCAAGGCATCAATGACCATGTTCTCCCTCCTTTTGATATATTGAACACCAAATTCATACTCACAAAATTTCATCCATAATTGCTAATGAGCATTCAAGTTTAGTTGTATGGAGATATATTGTAAACTATGATGATCAATACATAACTCAAAAATATGTTCTAAAATAATTTTTATCTCTATTACTCAAGTAAATGTACAATATATGACAACTCTAAATCATAGGTAGGGAAATTCAACTCATATCCTTAAGATTTTGACTCAAGTATTCACTCAACCCTATTGCATAAGAACTACCCAAAAACCATCCAATGATGCATTAGTAGAAACCTCAAAATTTTCTACAAGATTATGAACTACAAGGATTGGGACACTAGTCAAATACTCATTGAGAACCTAGAAGGATGCATCACACTAATATAACCACACAAATTTATTCCCTTTATTTTAAAGAGAATAAATTAGATATGACACTCTAGAGAAGTCTATGATAAATTAGTGGTGGTAACCCATTAATGAAACTATGAACCTCAAAAATGTTCATCAAAATTGGTCAATCCATAGTTTCCTAAATTTTTGAGGGATAACTTAGACCCTCTCACTAAATATAATGTGACCCAAGTAGTTCACTTTCAATTGAAAGACATCACACTTCACAAAGTTACCACAAATCTTGTTCTCATGTAAACACTAAAGAACTTGATACAAGTAGACCTCATGCCCCTCCATGCTCCCTGAATACATGAAAATTTAATCTAAGAACAAAATACAAAATTGGTAAAGGTAATTACTAAATACATCATCATTTAATTGATGAATAGTGATGGAGCATTTGTAAATCCAAATGGTGTACTATAGTGAATTTTTAATGTCCATAACAAGTATAAAATGTAGTATTTAATTAATATATACCTCACTAATGAATTTTATGGTATCCATACTTTAGATTAATCTTTAGATCCCTTTAGTTGATCAAAAAAATCATCAATCCTAAGAAAAGGATATCCATTCCCTATTGCATCTCATTCAACAACCAATAATCAATACATAGATGTAGAGATCCGCCCTTCTTCATAAATATGATAGGTGCAACCTATGTGGATACACTAGGATGAATATGCCTCTAACTACAATCAAATATAATTTCCTAAGTGGTCATATGGTATGGTGCACGTGAGATTGTCTCTTCTAACATAATAAGATTAGTGCAAAATTCCATATATCACTTCGGTGGAGTACTAGAAATAGTGCTTAGAAAAATATTAATAAAATCCATGAAAAGGGGATGACCATTAAGAGATATCTCATGCCACTCACTCTTAGATAAAATTTCCCACCAAGATGGAAAATATTTGACATCGCTTCCATATGCTCCTTTTCATATGCATCATTAAAATCATGTGAAATGATATGGGTTGCTACACCCTTGCTATCTCAACTTGATGACCAAGATCATTCACACACTCTACAACCTTATGATGATATTTGATTCTTGCATGATGAGCATAAAGCCAATCCATGCCAAAAATAATCTCATAACATCCTAAGGGTAGGACCTACATGTCTAAGGTGGTGATGAATATGCCAAGATGCAACATGAAACCACATACAAGTGAGTCCACTACCACCTTAGCACATGTGGCTAACTCAACCTTCCATTTATCATCTTTCATTTCTACCATAAGCCTATAATTCTCTACGAAGGATGGGGAATAAATGAATCTAAAGCATTAGAATCAAATAAATAGAAGCACCCACACTTTGACATACTCGTGGTCTCAATAATACTACCCTAAAGCTACTTAATGGTTTATCTATAGTTGTAAAAACTTTATGAAATCTACCAAAATATCCCACTACTAAATTTGAACACTAGCTACCATTGATCCTTGAGGGAAAAATCCCACAAATTAGCCTTCCTAACCCCAATTAAAATATGATTCAATGATTCAGATTGAGTTGAATATGATACACTTCACTACTAGAAGCTCAAGAAATTTAAACTAGGATAACCACCACTAATATGTCATCAAAATAATAATTGTTACATTGCCTATTATGAATCAAACAAGAAAAATCACCTGAATCCTAATCACTCTAAGGGGAATGTTGAGGTTTTTTTCCTTTGATACTACTATTGTGAAGTCTTGGGAGGTATTGAAGGTGACTTGAAATATTCCTTGGGTTAGGATCAAGACCCCAAAACTCTAGATCCTTTAAATTGAAAAGGAAGCTTCACCTAAACCCCCACCTGACCACCATGACCTTCAACCAAATTCTCCTTAATAAATCTAGCATTCTCAATGACAACTTCCAAGTTTTCGGTTCTATAAAATAAACGCCATCATTGATATGAGAGTTCAAATCTCTCAAAAATTATTGCATAAGCATATCCTCATCTTCCATTGAGTTTACATATTTCTTAAGTTCAAAAAGTGATTCTCATATTAGGTAATAGTCACACCTAACTATTTAAGCTCATGGAACTCATTTGCATGGCATTGAATACAATTATTTTAAATATATCATGAATGAAACCTCTTTAAAAATAGCTTCCATGAGATTGTAGCAATATCTAGCTAACACTTTTACTCTTCTTAGTACCACTAGGTGGAAGAAAACACATGTAAGTACATGATAACACATATAGGGGCACATAAAAAACATATATCAATTAATAAGAGCCAAATATTGGCCTTTGATCCTTGCATATAACTTTTAAATTCTAGAGAATGTGCTTGTAGAAGATCTCTCATATGGTTGTTGAAATACTATCCTCATCCATAAAATTCCTAGCCTCTTGATGACGTGAATCCTTCATCAATACCTCCTCCACTCTAGACTAGTGTGGGACCTTAGAGTGTTCCCTTCCACCATATCTAAAATAAGCCTCTTCCATTACTTGTGAAGGTTGGTAACTACCAATCTATGTCCCCTCTTTGCACATGGCCAAGCTTACCTATATATGCTAGAGTGGGCCCACTACTTGTGGTAAAACAAATGGATCTTTATGTTAAACTTGCATTATGACATGGGAGTGATAATTCTAAATTTCAAGTGACTCTTAATTAGGGTTAACATTTCCCCTCATTGAGTGTGATAAATCTTAGGAGGGATGTTTCCTTTAACAACAAATCACATGGGTTAACACATACAAGATAAGTCATAACTCCACAACATTGCATGCAAGGAATAAGAAAAAATAAATGAAAACACAAAAAAGACATAATAGAAAGTACATAAACCCAAGCTCCTAACATACAACCTAGGCTTACCAAAAGCAATACCCCTTGGAGGATTTCACCTTAAACATTAACCAAACAAACATTAGACAAATATTTTTTTATATATCAAAAAATCAAAGAAAAATAAATAAAAATCATCCACCTAATGTGAGCATGGAAAATGAATTAAAAATATTTCAATTACAGTTAAAACTGAGAGAAATGCCTTAACAACACAAGATTGAAATAATGGAAGAAAGATCCTTTAAAGGATGTACACATAGAGAAGCAAATCCACGTTAAATGAATTCCAATTCCAAGCAAAGCCAAACTTTTCCTTTTCAATCCTCCAAAATTCTTCTCCAAGGAGTAGGAGAGAGGTTTCAAGTAAAATACAAAGTGTTTGAAAACAATGCATATTCCTTCCTTATGACAATTCCATAAACCCCTTTTACATTTTTCCTCTATTCACACTACAACTAGTTCTTTAAAATACGAGTTATATTTCCATAACTAGAATATTTGATTTCTAAATTTGCATCCCTCTTTTATTTAAAACAATATACAAATATCCATGCATCAAATAAAAAAGGTGAATAAATACAAAATCCCATACTCAAAATATTTTTCCATAAATTAGCCGTAAAAGGAAAATAACATTTTAACCTTTTAATTGAGATTTTTCCCTATAGGAGCTTGAATCAAATTAAATATAAATTAATTATTAATCATAACATTCCCAATTCCAATAAGCAATTATTTCATTTCTAAAGAATAATTAAGTGTCCTTTAATTTTCTTTCACTAGAAGTAAAATAATGCAAAAAATGACTCTTTTTTACTCAAGCATTACATATTTGAAAACCATGGTAATAACATATATCAAAATAATTAAAAAGATAATACAACAAGATAAAAACCATGTAAAGAACATTCCCATTTTATGGGTTTGAACAAGATAAATGAATTCTAGAATCACCTTCGATTTAAATGTCCAAAATAACATAGGGATTCACAAGATTCATCTCACACTTGAATTGAGTGAGATGGAGGTCAATGCACATGTTTGAAGCAATGTGATCATCTCCAAATTAACCACTATTTTGGAAAACCCTATACCAGCACACTCAAGTGCTTTATCAAGCGTACTTGCACCATATAGAAATAGTAAGAGCAAATGCGTAAACATCTAATGTGGCATAATATCAATACGAGTCAATGAATCACATCATCTAACTCGAAAAAACCTATGATTATCATGATCCAAACAACAAGATGTAATAATAATAATTCAAAATTTGTAATCTAATATAATAGTCACACTTATATCATTTATCTAGTGAAAATAATGAAGCTAAAATACTATGATAATCTAGACGCATGTAAGTACAACATATGCATCCCATAACAAATAATGGAAAATCTTGATGCCTATACAAAATATCATTGAGAACACATCAATGAAAAATGTAAAATATTATCACTAAGAATAATAGTGAAACTAAAGAAAAAATTAGCACATTTATAAGGCACAAAAATATGAGGCATTACAATTTGCATGATTTCATTCTTAGAGTGACATACACACCTGAGTGTGTTGTCAATTGATTCTATGCAAATTGTAATTTTTTTTGGCATTATAAATAAGTTAGTAATCCCCTAGACAAATTGACAAAAGTAAGGGTGATTAAAATATTGGTAAGAAACATTTAAAGTGAATTTTATAATGGTTCAATAAGATTTGTAATTTTTCTAGGTCCTTGAGTCTTAAAAGATGGTATAAGAAGTAGTAACCATTTGATTGGTGCTGGGCTTGATTCTTTCTCATCATTCCTATTTTGAAAGCTAGTATTATTTTAAAATTTTGAGGGACAGGGATTGTTAGGGGAGGTCCTAGATATAAAGCATTGGACTATATCAACTTGATTTCAACCTTTCACATGTTGGTAGAAAAATCCATGAAAGAAAGTAAAACTAGTAGAGTAAAATATCTCTTTGATGAGAGGAAGTCTCATCGGTTGATGTTTTATTTTATCACATAAAGATTGAAAGTGATTACACATGATAGTTATTAATGTATTCCTTATTTCCCTGTGCACACTTAATCAAATTAATCACATTTATTTCTAAGTCGATATTGATATGGAAATGTCATTAGAAAGTAGTGCATAACTCCTCAAAAGAGTGGATAGAACCAAGAACTAAATAAATGAACCATTGGCTGACATAATCCCATAAGGTATGTGGAAACAATATAGTTAATAACTTATATTTATATACAAAATCTAGGCACACAAAATTAAAATCTTGTAGATGAATATTGAGATCAACTATTACATGATATAATTTGAACCTTGGTGTCACAAATATAATGCACAATTGATATGAAACAAATTAAAATGCTAGAGGTGTATGTTGTGGAGGATTGCATGTAATTTTTATCAATAGGTATATCATTCAGTTTCTTATTAAGTTGATCAAATTTATTCAATAAGTTTATGGGATGGTACTAATAGGCACAAACGTATGAGTAGATGGTGGTAGTAGGTATATGGGTATGAGTAGATGTGGAAGGATGAGAGTTGAGTGGACTTATGAGGAAAGGAAGTGGTAACACTAAAGGTAGTGATATAAGAATAAGGTGTCATATTAAGAGTGAAAACATGAGTGGAAGAGGATCTATGGAAGTGGTAGATATAGGATGAGACGAAGAAGGATTGGGAGAGGATGGTACATGCACAAAAGGGGAGAGGATACACCATTGAAAGAAGCTAATTGTGTCAATTTTATGAAGAATAGTTGTGCCAAAATGAGTACCCACTAATGCCTTAAATGCTTAAAATAATAGCTAATTGTTGTTTGAAAATTCAAATTTGATCATTGAATCACCAAATAATTATTTCGTAGGATACAGGTCTTTCTTAGTAACCTAAGCATGTCATAATCATAGCCTTGTTGTTCATGATCCTTAATGTGGTTCTCGACATTTGCATTATTAGCTAGCATATCATAAAAATGATATTATCATTAGAGTGGTTGGCCATACTAAGGTTTAGATGAGCACTATTTCATAAAATAAGATTAGAATTTCAAGTGGAATGTGGCATAAACAATCTCTAAAATGGTATATGCCAAAAAAGATAGAAGTATATGTCTATATAAATCACTGTCATTAGAAAGAGAAAAAAATGAAAATAAAACCTTAAGGATAGTTCAAAACGCCAAGGGGGTGCAAGAGTGAGGGAGGGAGGGGTTCACCAAAATGAAAAGGAAAATAAAACATCTCCTAATCTAAGAAAGAGAACAAAATCCCCTGTATAGGTAAATAAATAACATAATAGTGAGAATCTACCCATGATTGAGAGGATGTTGAGAATTATAAATGCTTTATAAATCAAATAAAACAAATAAGAGTACTTAGAAAACTATGACATATGTCTAAGTGATTCACGAATAGTATATGAATACTGATGATGCTTAGGTGAATGCCTTAGAATCAACGAATGATTTATCTACTATTCTAGATCATTTGTAGGATCAAATAGATCATTTTATAAATGATCTAGTTGATCCTACAAATGTAGATATGATCTAACACACTTTGATATATGTCTATCAATTTGATTTCTATTAATTTTTAGATTATCACTTTTTGATCGCCTTAATGCTTTTGAACCACTCACATAAAAACTATGTTTGATGCTTTCCAATTTATATATACTAAAGATAATTCATTTTTTGTATTAAAACCATATAAAGATATGAAATCAATGAAGAGACATAAAATCAAACACATAAATACAAAAGATACCCTAAATACTTGTACAATACAAATATTTTAATAATATATTCTTCATAATTTATATAAATAATAAAATAATATCCCTAAAATATCTTGCTAAAATCTAACATACAATAATCAAATGATGTCTAAAATAACCTAAAGCTATAATTTTAAATACAGAATCACAACTGAAATGTTTCTTCCATTAATTTAATGAACCGCTCGTAAATATAAATGCAAATCTAATTTAAGTCAAGAAAGAGGTAAACCACAAATTTCAAATCGGTTGACAGCTGGAATTTTCTTCAAAGGAAGTTGGAAGCACGCCAAGCAACAACTGGCGAGGAAAAATCACAGACGTCGTTGAAAATAAAATATAATAAAAAATAGAACGCCCTTCAGGAAAACAGGAGCCGCCCTGCGGCCACCAGGAAAATAGAGTCTCTTTTCTTTCATTTTACTCGACTGTTGGACAAAAATATTCCATTTTCTTCGGGAGGCACGTCACTTCATATTTTCGTTACAGGTTCCGAAAGTTAAGGAGAGCAGTTTCCTTGAAGCACACGGAAGCCCTTTCCGCCGTCAATGTGGCTGCTGACTTGTCGCCTTTCCTAACCCGATGTCTGATTAGCTGTAACGCGTCTTGCGTTTTAGGTTATTAACGTGGCTGCAGACAGAGGGAAGAAAGAGCGGAGAAATAGAGGAAGGAAGAAAGGAAAATATCGATGCAGACTTTGGAAACAAACATGAATGCGTAAGAATTCAAGCAAAGCTTTCTCGGAGGCCACGCTGTTGCAAGCGTTAAAGATTCTTTGTGCCTTTTTAAACAGCATTTTTGTTGGAGGAAGAAAGGCAAAATCTTAATTGTTTCTGAGCAGTTTTGAGTCAATGCCGGAGACATTTTGAAAAGAACAAGTGAATTCATCTGGCGATTGAGGGAAAACAAGTAAGTTTTATCAGTTCTAGGTTTTTCCTAAGGAAATTTGATGAAAATACATGTTTTTTTTCCTTATGAGCGTTTTTTTTCGCAGCAGTTGGTAGAAGAGCCAGTTAATTTTGGGGAATTTTAAATGAATTTGGTGTTTATGCAGTGCGTGGTTGTTAGATATCAACTCTGTCTTTGTTTTTCGTGGAACCGTTTGTATGCGAATTATTTTGTTTATTTAAGCGTAGGGAAAAGATCTGAAAATTTTGGCAGGTCGGAAAAGTAAATAAAAATTGAACCGCCATAACCCCTGCGTCTATTTTCTGTATGTGACAGGGGGTAAATTAGTATTTTTTATTTAATGAAAATGAAATTGCTTTTTGGAGTATCTGAATGGTTGATTTCGTTTTTATGTGATTTTTAACTTCATTTTTGGCTTAAGAGATGGAGATTGCTAACACATTCTCAGGTGATTAGAGTAAAATAACTTTATTATTGGAGAGGGGAAGTAACATTTTTGGATTGTTAAAAAAAAAGTTGAATTTTGAAATCCTTAGTTATGCATTCTTGAACAAAATTGAAAAGTTCGTGTTAAGGCAGATTGAATGCTACATTTCCTTGGTTTGGCCTTCTATTATTTGTTTTCTGGTTAGAAATGGAGATCTAAAATTCATTATGTATAGAGAAAACAGGTGAAATTTGAGACTGAGGAAGAAAAATGGAAAATGAGAAGAGAAACCAATTGGAGCCGACGAAGATTTTCTTATGGTTTGTGGTTGGGAGTCTTAAACTTTTTTGTCGATCTGTTCAAGGGTCAAATTCTTACCATATGGTCGGGTGGGGCTTTCAAGGAGCAATTTAGGAAAAATGATACCTTCAAAGATTCTCCTCTTTTTCCTGTATTCTTTTGACTTGGGAATATTCAGTTTGGTGTAGTCATTTTCTTTTGAATGAAAGAAGAGAAATAGTCAATCGGGCAGCGGGCGTGCAAATACGACAACGAACATGGGACGGAAGTTCCGACCGGCCATCCAAATATAAATAAATTTAAATTGAATTATGCAAATTTGTTAAAGGTTGTGAGTATTATAGAGGGTGTTGTGGAAGTGCAAGATACCAAAGTGCGAGTTGAACATAAGACAATACCATATAGATATGTAGAGGAATGCATGGGACTAAACATGATAACTTGTGTTTCCATCTTTGCCAATATAAATGAAAAACACAAAGAATATAATCTATTTCTAATATTTCGATCTGTATCTTCTTGATTTTCTCTTACTCTCAATATCTACATCAATCATCAAAACATTCTTTTCTTTTCAATTTCATTCTCAACCTATAATTTATCTATTTAAAATTTATAAATAGAATATAAAATATTTTATTCTTTTAATTTTATATTTTAAAAGAAGAAGAAAATTCTCTTATTTAGACTTAAAGTTTTATTCTTCTAATTTTAGATTTAAAAAAAAGAAGAAAATTCTCTTATTTAGACTTTATTTTTTAGTTTTTGATTTTGAAAGAAAATGAAGTTTGTCTCTTATTTAGACTTGGTTCATTTAGATTTGGTTCATTTAAATTTTGAGAGTACATTTTTTTTACTATTTATTTTTAATTATTGTATTATTAAATATATTTATTCATTAAAAACACATAATATTTTTTAAAAATAAATTTAATAAAATTTTAGTTTAACAAAGAAAATGCTCTCAAAAAATTATCATAGAGAAATTTAGTTACCCATCTTAATTTTGTGCATCTTAAGCTTCTAAATTATACATCATATTTAATTTGGTGTATCCTAAGTTTTTAAATTATACATCATATTTTTATAATTTTTTTGGGTTTATTAGTATGCAATTTAAAGAGCTTAAAATTGGTGTATCTTAAGCTTCTAAATTATACATCATATTTTTATTATTTTTTTGGGTTTATTAGTATGCAATTTAAGTTCCGTACAAAGCTTTAAAAATGATCATTTGGAGGTGTCACCCTACACCTTTTCATATTCATAGGCACCTCAACAACCGTGCACTCAAATCACAAAAAATAATCAAAATTGTTTTAATACATTTTTTTAATAAATGTTTCCACCAATGTCTATGTATAAATGCTTCACCAAAAAAATAAAAATTGTTTTAATACATATTCTTCTAAGAAAGTTGTATAACTTCTCTAATTAAAAAATTAAGTTTTAAATTTTAATAGGTTTTTAATTTTCATGTATGGATTATTTGTAAAATAAAAATGATGTGAAAAAACGAACCTGGTATTTGATTATTTGTAAAAATATTAATTGAAAGATGTGAAAAAAAATGAGCGGACATGAACAGCAACCGGACCCTTTCCCTAACTTGATTTACAAACATGACTATAATTAAACATGTACAGTAATTTTGAGTTAAAAGAATATAGTATCGTTTTGTTTACCTAATAGGGTATTTGACCCAAAATATAACAGGCTAGAGCCCGTCAATTTCAAGTTTGGAAATCCCCACATAAAATTATAGGTTGGCATTCGTTAAATAGAAAAATGCTAAAATATTGCACGTGCTACGAGTGTGAAAATTACGCAGACGGCTTTGAACCAGCAGCATGTCACTTCATGTATTTCGTTTCCCAAAGTAAAGGAGGAAAGTTTTCGTGCAGGACAGGTAAAGCGTTAAACGCGGTCCACTTGCCTGCTGACTTGTCGCCGTCACGTGTATAATTGCTCCCTAACGTGTTCTGCGCTTCTGCGCTTTAGGTTTTCTGCCGACAGATACTCGAAAGAAAATATCGGTGCAAATATTTCGCAACAGAAACAGTTGGGTATGAATTTTAGTGAAAAAGGAATGGGTACGTTTTAGTCGTTCTTTAAAAAAATTGAATTTGAGCCATGTCTTACATTTATTTGTGAGCCGACCCTGGAAATGAGTGGCAAGTTTAGGGATTTTTTGGATTCTACCAATAATTTTTGGTGAAATCTGAGTTCCCATATCTGAGAAGTATCGATTTGATCCGATTTCCGAGGGTAAAACTAAAGAAAGTTTCACCGAGTCTGTATTTTTTAAATTTGATGTTTCGAAAGTTTACCTTTTTTAGATACAATCAGCAATCTGTTTAATATTTGATTAGTCTTCTTCAGCCATTTTTACGAGTAATTTTGTATACCATTTTGATTGTTTGTGCCTAGGGACAACAATTGAAAATCTTTGCATAAACAATTACTTTAAACAAAATGAGAAGTTTGTATGTGTTTTCCGTGTGAAAAATGATAAAAAGAAACAGAGTAGTTTGGAAAATAGTCTGTTGTGAGGGGTTTTGCAGTTTGAAATATGTGAAAGTTTGTTTTCGTTTAGTTGGCCTTTTATTACTGCATTTTGGGTGAAAAAGTGGAGATTCCTACCACATTAAGCCTGTACAAGAAATGAAACATCGGCTTTCTAGAAAATATTGAACTCGGAGCTAGCAAACTATTGATGGATCCAGGTTTCAGGAATGAGAAGCATGAGTTATCGTGTGAAGTCTTCTCGATGTCAAATGATAAGGTTACTTTTTATTTTTTTATTTTTGTATGCGCCTCCCTGCTCTTAAGCTAATTGTAACATGGCTGAGTGACGATATCAAAGTCATTTACGGTGAAGCTGCCACCACTAGGATCCATTGTCACCCAGGCCTTCACTGTACCTTAGAAATCTTCTTTGTTTAAGCCATCACGATTAGGGGATCCATAGCCACTCAGGCCTTCACTGTACGAGATTCGTCGTTTGGTGGATGGCCATGCTTACCTTACGTTTCTTTTTGAAGTATGGGATATTTTGATTTGGTATATCTTCACTTCCTGTTTTTGCTCTCTTTTGGGTTTGTGAAGAAAACAATAATTCGAAGTAATGAAGTCACTCTAAGGAATTAAATTCATTAGAGGACGGGTTTAAACGAGATGCTGTTTCGGCCTTGAAAATATCTGACTTGTTTGGCCGTATTGTTAAATAGTATTTATTCTGTTTCCGAAAAGCAAGATTTTTTTTATTCCTATTTTAAGGAAATCTGAAAAAATTCGTTAAGGGAATTTTCAATTTTTTTGGAAACCTGAGTAGATATGTAAATGAATCTTATTAATTTAAGAGAAACCCAACTTGATTTGTCAGGGAATCTTTTCAATTTAAGTGGAATCTTGATAGATTCTTTAAGGAATCTGTCTGATAGAATATTGTAGAGCAGTATCATCTTCTTTATTGAAGTTCCATTTGCAATCTAAACCTAATTATTTTTGGCGTTTTAGATTTTTATCCGCACTACTTAATTGAATAATTTTTTTTATGACTTGTTCTCTGTGGCCTTTCTTGAGCAGAAAGAAGACTTGCAGTTACGCTGGATGAGTGATCGGTTCGTGTTTCAATTCATGAGAGAATGTTACAAGCATAACAATGGAACACTACAATCTAAGATCTAAGCTGTTTGATATGATCCTGTGGGATTAATTTCAAGCAGAACCTTTTTGATCTGCTTTTTGAATATCGCTGTTATTTGTTTGTGGTTGAATCCTATTTAACAATCGCTTCAATAGGAAGTGAAAAGAAGAGAATTCATTTAAAGACAGAAGTATATAGCATCAAGGGGCTTTAGATATTTAAGTAGGTCGCGAAGATCTAACACCATGGGATTACTGCCATTATCCAGAAGAGTACTTCAGGCGGCCGGTAGTCGTGTATTGGCAAGGAGGGCAGCAAATGAAGCCTCACGGTTGATACCGTCAGTTTATACATCTGATTTTGTTAAGCCCAATTTATGGTACTTCTCAACAACAGAAAACCTACTGAATTATCGCATAACCAGGTCAATTTCTACAACATCGCAGAGCCTCCATCCTTTGGCCGAGCAGGTTCCTGTGGAGCACAATGAAAACGAGCCACTTGACAGTGTGGAGTGTTTGCCTGGTTTGGGGCCAACTAAGCCAGGGGAGAAGGCTCGTGTTGTAGTCCTGGGAACTGGCTGGGCTGGCTGCCGTTTGATGAAAGGACTGAATACTAATCTGTATGATGTTGTTTGCATTTCACCACGAAATCACATGGTTTTTACTCCTTTGTTAGCTTCTACCTGTGTTGGGACCTTAGAATTTCGATCAGTGGCAGAGCCCGTGAGCAGAATTCAACCTGCTTTGTCCAAGTCCCCAAACTCCTACTTTTTGCTTGCCAAGTGTCTCAATGTGGACACCAACAGTCATGAGGTGCGTTAGCTTTTATTTTTCCATTGGAAAACTCTTTCTCTAAATACTCACAGTTTTGCTCTGAAGGGATTTAAATTGGAAAACCGTTTCTTTGAATGCTTAGAAATTTGTTTTAACTTTTAAATTTAAATTATTCATCATGGAGTCTAAATTGGAATTTCCGTTTCTAAAGCACCCAAAATTTTGCTTTAGACTATTTCTTATGAATCCTATATTTGAAAGCATTTTCTTTTAATTCTGAAATTTGCTTTAAACAATTCCCATTGTGGCCTGATTTGGGAAGTCTTTTACTTAAATACAGGGGACAAGAATGGAGTAAATGTGGCCAGATCAATATCACCGATTTAATGCTTAAGGGGAAAAAATACTGAAATTGGTTTCAATAATTTCCCCATTGTTCTTAGATTGGATGCCCATCCTTTAATTACTTACAAATTTTTTATTTAAGAATTTCCCATGGGGCCTAAACTAGAAAGTAAGTTGTACCTTCTCACGAAAGATGGCTTCATATGAACTACTATTCGTGAAATATGGGTCAATGAGTTTGACTTAAAAACTTTGCAGTTGAATCCTGATATAAAGATCAAAATTTAACTCTGAAGAAAATACCTCCTACTTGTCAATTTACTTTGAGTTTTGACAATTTACTATGCAGTGTAAGTCACTTGACCTTACAGGGCACAGGGAAAAAATGAGTTTTGACAATTTACTATGCAGTGTAAGTCACTTGACCTTACAGGGCACAGGGAAAAAATTAGATTTGAAATGTTCTGGGACAGTTTACAGATTACATGGGATTACATTTGCTTTCAACAATTCCTCATGTTGTTTAATTGGAAAGCATTTTTTCTAAATATTTGACAAATTTGCTTTCAGTATGTCCCGATGTAGCCAAAGCCACATGATCAGAAGCGGCAAAGATGAAATGAATGTGGGAGAGAGAGCCTTTAATAGCCTCACTTTAAAATTGTTTAGCTATGTAGGAACAGTTCATCTAACTTGCACAATTGGAGAGCAGGGAACTAGTCAGACGGGTTGATTGTAATTTGTATATATAATAATATATTCAGTTAGTTCTTCCTCTCACTATGGAGATGGCCGAGACTAAACTTAATCAGCCTCTATATGTTAATGGCTTACAATTTCATCTTTTGAGATTAAAAGGAATCAGTAAGGATCAATGGTTGATTCCGAAAATACACTATTTGAGATTTTATGCTGCGTAGTTATAAAAATGAAATGTTAACTGATGAGGTTGTTCTCTGATGATGACGATGGTGGCATGTCAGGCCTCCCACCCACCTAGATGTTATTTCTGCAGTAACAGTTGGGCCAAGTGCAAGCTCTGGCCAACACCGAGAGAAGAGTAAACTCATTTTATGGCAGCTTAGCTGAAGGAGAATTTCTTGGATCATGGAATGTGGATCTTATGGTTTCTCGTGCATTTGCCAAGGCACACAGGAGATATAGCCTTGCCGGTTATATCTGACTTGCTGAGAAGAATATTTCTGTGTCTTGGGCAATGCATTACAACCTATGAGCTCTACATTCCACGAACCAAAGGACTCTTCTCAAGCTAAAGATTATAATCATGTGGTTCAATCCCTGCTTCTTCTTATGTCGATTCACTTTTCCCTAGATTATATTTTATCTCATATTTGCACTAACATGTTACCGTATCAATCACATTCATGTGTTAATCACGCTCAACCTATTTTGTAGGTAAATCTGTTTGTAGTACATTGATTTGGATGGTGCAGTGTATCTGTCTCTGATGACTATGATATCTTTATTTGAGTCTGTCAGTTGTTATTAACATTTGGATTGACCGAATCTTAGAAGATCAGCTGCATAATGTTGTAACTTGGAACAATTCAGCATATTATTTTGGATTATTTCCAACAGGTTTTCTATTTTATGAGAATAAAGTATAAAATAATCTTTGACGTCTTTGAAATTATCTGTATATGTTTTAAAGGTTTTCTATTATTTTTTCTCTTGTTTTGCAATGTTCTGTTTAAACTTTTATTATTTAACCAATCGAACTAATTAGCCATCCTCCTGGTTATATTTTCAGAGAGTCACACAGCAGGTTCTTAATAGTCGGCCTCATTGTACAACTACAAGCTATAAATGACTTTATCTTGATTTGGTTACAGGTTTATTGTGAGGCTGCTGGGGAGAAGAATGAATCAATCCCCCATCCAAACTGGCGCTTTAAGGTTGCTTATGATAAGCTCATTATTGCAGCAGGAGCTGATCCACTGACTTTTGGAATACATGGAGTTAATGAGCATGCTATATTCCTAAGGGAAGTTCATCATGCACAGGAAATAAGGAGGAAGCTTCTCCTAAATTTAATGTTGTCAGATGTGCCTGGTAAGCTATGCCAAACGTTTCTTCTAAACTTAATGCTCTCAGATGCACATGTTTTGTTATCTCAAAAGCAACTTTCTATATGAACAAGTTTTCTAGAAACTTGTCCTAACCTGTGTTGTTCCCAAGCTAGCTTGAGTGAATATCTAAAAAACTCCAAGAGAACTTGACTCCATATATTTGAGTGTCACATGCAAGTAAATATGTGGTTATGCTTTTGTAATTTGAATACCTGTTCCAAATTTCCTTTATTATGTTGTTTGAAAAACGTACCATCGCACCCTTCTACCTAAGGTCTGAGTCACGATTTAGTATCAATCATGCATGCTCCCACAATCTTGTTTTGTATTCTGGCTTACAAAATTAAAGAGTTACTCTTATGTTTACATATGGAATTATGTCAATTTGAACTATTTTTTCAGAATTGTCCTAGACCTGTGTTGTCCCTGAGGCAGCTTTAGTCAAATCTAAAACACTCCAAGAGAATTAGATGCCATATATTTAAGTGTAAATATATGTAATTATGATTCCTAAATTCAATTCTTGTTTCAAAATTTCTTGCTAATATTGTTTGGATATCCAATCATGACACCATCCCATATGAAAGGAAGCAAGGGAGCAAGGTGAAAATGCTTTCTAGACTAATCTTAGAGGAGAGTATTGTGCAAAATTTGATCTTTACAATTATTGGAAGGAGAAACACATAAAACATAAACAAAATCATACTAGAACATAGATGCATTTGAGGAAAATCTATTCGGGAGACTAAATATGATTATAATACATTTGTAGAGCAAGCCTTTACATGAGAATCACCAACCAAAAATTTGGAGTGATTTTGACAACATCATAATATTTGTAAAGCTTACTATCAATATCTTCATTTCAAGCACCTAAGATGCATTTGAGGAAAACCTATTCGGGAGACTAAATATGGTTATAATACATTTGTAGAGCAAGCCTTTACATGAGAATCACCAACCAAAAATTTGGAGTGATTTTGACAACATAATAATATTTGTAAAGCTTACTATCAATATCTTCATTTCAAGCACCTAATGAATAGGAGAAGTAATACACAAAACCATCAGATGGCAATTTCATATCCATGAGCTAGAACTACCCAAAAATGTGGTGCCCAAATACCTAGCTAGAAAACAACACCCAAAAAATAGCATATTCTTTCCATTTGTTATAAGTGTGTTATAGTCCATCCACCGACTCGAACATTCCATTTTGTTTTTATTATCTCATTCAAAGATGCTTATGATGTGTCATAACACATGTCATAAGTTGGTCAACAAGTATAACTCCCTCTTATAGCTCTTTTCTATGTCCTAGATATTTTACATTTTCAATGTGGGAGGCCTAACTTTGATAGGCTCAATGGAAAGGCCCAACTTTGATAGGCTATAACTTTTGATTTGGGATGCCATGATGACTCCTTTTTAAAAAAATTGTAGAGCTCAAATATATCTACATAATAGGCATCCTTGGAATTGATTCCAAACAACCTAATATTTTTATTTTGCTTGAAAATGAAGTCTATAGCTGTAAGATGCCTACTCAGGTTTCCTTCACAATAGTATAGATTGATAACTGATTCATTCATAAAATATAACGAAGGATACCATTCAGATGTGTACACAATCAAGTTTGCTTCACAACAACATAGACTGATAACTGATTCATTCATAAAGTATAACAAAGGATGCCATTCAGATTCTATTGATAACTGATTCATTCATAAAATATAACTCAGGATACCATTCAGATGTGTACACAATCAAGTTTGCTTCACAACAACATAGATTGATAACTGATTCATTCATAAAGTATAACAAAGGATGCCATTCAGATGTGTACACAATCACCAGGCACACTCAGCACAATTACACAGATTTGTAGAATGCTAATAAGAGTATCTCATAGTAACAATAATAGACGATATAGGATAGCAAATTGCAGCAAGGAAAGCTTGCTTAGAATCACAGACTATTATATATCTATATATTGCAGTGAACAGTAGCATGCTCCCACTGAGTATAACGGATCACAAGCTCTAAATATTGATCCAGTATCGAATTCAATCTGTGACTGCGGAATTGATAGGCGCTTGCTAAATTTACATGTAATGGCATTTGTGCAGTGACACCCATGCAAAATGTTACCCAAATATTGACTTGCAACAATAGTAGTTTAGGTGACATTCACTGATCTCACATAGTAATGGTTGTCTCGGATCTGACGATGATGTTGATCCGAACCGAGTTATGTATGAGTAGTCTCGTGCCTAGAAAAATGTAAGGTAGATGTCTTAGCAACTCTCGATGATGGTATCACGATACGACGCTACAAAGGTATACAATGGTTCATATACCTGGCAAATAGAAAATTCCCAGTAATGTCACTTGCCTGAGATGGCGTGTATGAAATCTGTCTGATGTATGATGAGCGCTCAAAATACAATCGCGACCCCTACAGATGGGTCTGGGCGAGTAGTGATATGGTCGGTGCCTAAATTGGTGCCTTCCCTACTCCCCAGCCTTCAAATGATTGACCATGATGATGTTTGGTTGGGCCTAGATCGTTGTGATAATTAGTTTGTAGGTGCCTAGAATGAGGATGTTTGGCACTTCAAATATTGTAGATGTTCCTGCCTGTGTTCGAGAAAAGCACTTGAATGTAAACTTTGGTGTGGCTCACTGCCATCCTTCCCCAAGCTGTGGCAGCTAATTGACCTTTCCAGACTTGTAATGTAATAGGCGTCAAGAAGAATTTCTATGCAGAATGTATAAGGAAACACAGTTGCAAGGAAGGGGGTTTCGTCCCTTACTTTGATGCAAAGCTGTAGGGGTTTTCGTCCCTAACAGGCTTGCATGACAATGTCCAACTGTGTGATGTCCAAAGAACTCCAGAAGATCTCATATTAATATCAAGCAAATGGTCAACCCAAAGAGTTCGACCCAGATGGGTCCAATATTTATTTTATTTAAATATTATAATTTTTATTATTTATTATTATTAAGCAAATGGTCGACCCAAAGAGTTCGGCCTAGAAATAGTTCAAATGGGTCCAATATTTATTTTATTTAAATATTATTATTTTTATTATTTAATATTATTTAAATATAATTATTTTGGTGTTGAAAAACACACACCATTCTCCTACCAAGATTTGAAATTAGGCCCTAGGCGGGGTTGGGGACATGAGAATAGCTCAAACTTGAATTTTTATGTTTCATAGTCCAAAAATTGCACTTTTTATGTACTTAACATTAGGAGCAAGTTTAGATATCTTTCCTAACACTCTCACTTGTCAAGTACCTCGCAAGTGAAAAGGAATAACAATTGCTAGGGGTTGAGAGGCCCATAGACTCATAAGATTTTATGCTCATTGGTTTCATCAATCCATCTTTTGCAAAGTGTCAACTTTCTCACTTGTCAAACACCTCGCAAGTGAAAAGGAATAACAACACTCGTGAACTAATTGCTAGGGGTTGAGAGGCCCATAGACTCATAGCACCATTTAAACTTTTTTATACTCGTTGGTTTCATCAGTCCATCTTTTGCAAAGTGTCAACTTTCTCTAGCATCACTCTCTCATTCTATACCATGTAACCAATATTAATGGTATTGGATATCAATATGCTTCGTCCTTGCATGAAAGGTTAGGTTCTTTGCCAAATATACGTAACTTTGAGTGCCGCGCAGAATTTTAATAGCTCTTGGACTTAGCCTTAATTCTGAACTCAATATCTTAAGCCAAATGACTTTCTTCCAAGCATGAGTAGCTACCATGTACTATACTTTTGTAGTGGACAAAGCGACCATAATCTATTGCTTGCTCATTCAACTAATAGCACCACCAAATATAACAATAACATATCCATATGTAGATCTTCTATTGTCAACATCTCCAACACAATTTGAATCTACAACTCCATGAAAAATCACTAAATGTCAACTCCCTATAACATTAACTTGATAAAAAATAGAGTACTTGGAGATAATACCTCACAAATATTTGAACCTCTTCACTACATCCCAATGTACTCGTCTAGGACTAGCCATGAAGCAACTAAGGACTCCCACTACTTGGGCAATGTCTAGTCTTGTGTAGACCATAACATACATTAAGCTTCCATAACACTAGCATAAGGTATTTTAGCCATATCCTCCATCTCAATAGGATAAGTTAGACATTGCTCAACCAAAGTTTTTTGTTAGCTCTCTCTCTTATGATCTCCATCCCTAGGATGAACTTGGTCACCCCCGAGTCTTTCATCTGAAACTATGTTGAAAATTGCGACTTCAATTTACAAATAATACCCTTCTTGTTACAAAAAAATAACATATCATCAACATACAATCCAATAATGAAGAAGTGATGATTGCCAATAATAAAGAAGTGATGATTGCCCATCTTATAATGGATGCAATAATTTGATTTGGACTTTAAAAATCCTAATTGCAACACAAATGTATCAAACTTTTGGTACACACATTGTAGGAGATTGCTTAAAACCATATCCTTTAAACCAAACTTTCTTTACCTTTTCAATGTAGCATTTTGGTTATGACATAAAAATCTCTTTCTCAAAATCACCATGAAGGAAAGTTGTCTTCACATTCATTTGCTCAACCTCAAGATCAAATGTTGCTATAATAGATAATAGAAACCAAATGGATGTCAGCTTAACAACTAGGATAAAATCTCACCATGATCAATTTCCTCAACTTGGGAATATATCTTCACAAAGAATCGTGCCTTGTACTTTTTAACACAATCACCTGAACTAATTTTATTTTTGAACACCTATTTGCATCCAACAAGTTTATATCTATTAGACAAAGATATTAGGTCCAATATGTCATTTTTTTCAACGTAGCCATCTCATTCATGGCCACTTTTTAGGATTTTGTACCATTCATACCTATAGCCTCATTTATAGTTCTAGTCTCATCAATGTTAGTAATCAAAGACAAAAAAACTCCAATTAAGAGTATGTTTGGTTATTGTCTTTATCAAGTGGATCTCCTCAATGATTGAGACAAAGGTTTTACTTCTTCTTCATAACTCTTTGAACTATTTGTTGGCAAATGGTCAACGCTCTCCCTGGGATTCATGACATGGACTAATTGCCTCCCATGGATCTGTTAACTTTGGCAGTTGTATCGGACATTAACAGGTCGACCTTTTGGTTCAACGGCAACCATGGGGCCAACAATTGGTATTAGAGCCAAAGGTGCTGGGTTCGAATCCCCTTGGCTTGTGTTGAGGGGGAAATTGTTGGCAAATGGTCAGCGCTCCCCTCGAGATTCGTGACATGGACTATCCACCTCCTGTGGACCCGTTAACTCTAGTAGTTGTATTGAGCATTAACAGGTCAACCTTTTGGTGCAACGACAATTGTGGGGCCAACACTATTTAGTTCTCTTGTTCTTTAAATATTTTATGGGCTTCTTATTCGACTTTCTTACTCTTTGGGGGTAGTTGTACCACATTTTTCTTTTCATCCTTTTTTGGTTTCAAGACAGTGGAAGTAGGCTTAATTTCTTAAAAAATAACACTTATGCTATACAAAACTCTCTTTGGTATAGGATCCAAAGCTTGTACTCTTTCACACTAATACCATATTTAATAAAGATACATTTTACAACCTTTTATTTCAACTTTGAACTCTTCTTCCTAGGCACATAAGCATATGCCTTGCAACCAAAAACTCTTAAGATGTTTAAATGAAGATTTTCTGTTTGACTGCACCTCCTCGTGTGTCTTATCGACAAAAGCTAATGTAACAATCTAGGTTACTAGAGAGCAAGGCATAGCAATTGTCTTTAACCAAAACCTTTGTTCCAAGTTGAACTCTTTGTGCATACTCTTAGCCCTCTTCATTAACATCCTATTCATTCTGCAACTCATGTCTTTCTATTTTATGATCCTTCCAAAACATATTGAAATTGTTGAACAAAACTCACTATCATTATTAGTCTTCAAAATCTTAATTATTTTACTAATTTGACTCTATACAAGAACCTTATACTCTTTAAAACAACTAAAGACTTTAGATTTACTCTTAAAGAAGTATACCCATGTCCTACTATAGTCATTAATGAACGAAATGTAATAAACATATTTTGAAATCAAATGAATATCAACAGGTCCAAAAACATCATAATGTATCAAGTCTAATACCCTAGAAAAGTTATGACAATTGGTATAAATTGAATGCAGTTTTGATTTTCATAAACACAATATTCACAAAAGTCAAATTCAAGATTATTGATCATTTAACTTGTCAACAAGGTTTTTATTTTTAAGGTCCTTAGATCTTTCTCACCTATGTGACCCATCCTTTAGTGGCATAGCATAGTTTTTTTTTTTTGCAAAAAGCTTAATCTCCAAAGCATGAGCATCCTTGAGTACCCAAAAAACATGACCATTGAAAATGGATAAAACACTTCTCTTTGTTGTTGATTCCAATGGTGAATGTAATGTCCCCTTTTGAGGAAATTCCTAATTTTAGGCCTACAAAACAATAATAATCACCAAAAACCTAAGTAGCTGAATCGCTCAGGTTTCCAGGACAACTCCGAGTATGAATTGTATCGGGTACAGAAACAGGTACAAAAACCTTGTATATTCGCATAGGAGTACTGTTTTTCAACTTGGAATCAATTCCGAGATTTGCTCGACGATTCCAAGCGATTTTGGCACTTGTGTGGTAATTCCAAGACGATTCCAGGCAGTATGTACCTTGTTTTACCTCATTTGACTTATGGAATGATGTTATGAATCTCTTTCTCAAATGAAATACTCTCCCTTTTATATCTCAAGTTTGAGGGAGTCACACCTCACCTCAATAGTTACAACTCTTTGTTGCTACATTTGGAGAATAATAATTTAATTTTAAATAAGTTAATTTGCTAGTGCTGCTCTCTATCATTTGTAATCAGTCATGATAATTCTTTTTCCCCTCCCTTTCTTTCTACATCTGCCTTATAGACCTTATCTTGCTCAAGAGACACAACACTTCATATGCTGGTTGACCATTCTTAACAACTTAATCTTTATTTAATGTCAATTTGGTGTAATATTAATTATATTTATTGATTTCTTTTGAAAAATAGGCTGCAGAAATTTAGGAATTAAACGAGACATTATGGTGAAGATTCTCTAGATCTCTTTCTCTATGGAAACAAAAGAACTATTGCACTAAACCATGCCTGCGTTCAGGTGAAATAGAGTGCCTATTTAAACACCCTTTGTATGCACCTTAGCATCTCTAACCATCTTGCACTCTTTACCTGAGAAAACATCATTCAATTTACATATATAAAGTAGGTTTTGTGCTAAACTAAGGATATGTAGTACACCATTGATCTCATTACTCATCCATTAGGGAGTTGAATCATGATTCTTCCATGGTCAACAATCTTTATATGAGAATCATTACTAAAGTACAACTTCCCACTATCATATTTTTCATATTTTTTAAATCAGTCTCAATGTAAGGTCATGTGGAAAAATGCACCAAAGTTGATTAGCTATGCACCTTTTAATGCGTGTGTAGCCAAGGTTGTGGCAAAGGCATCACCATCATCTTAGGAGGACTTCTCCAACTCATCATCAGAATCTCTCTTTTTATTTTTCATTTTCTTTTCCTCTTTAAATTCTCTTTAAAATGGCCAATCTTGCCATAATTCTAACATTTTGCCTTGGATATACCAAGAGATTTGGATCTCCCACAAGATTTAGATTTAGACTTGTTTTGCTTCTTGTTCTTCTTCTTGCCAACTAGGGTGTCTTTTGTAGATTCACAAGTCTTTCTTTGCATCTCTTTAAAACGAAACAATGCCATCACTTCATTTGATCTCAACTTGGTGGTAGTGCTCCCAATAGCCATAACAAGGTGGTCCCATGAATCTAGCAAATAACACAACAAAGTCATGCAATTATACTCCTTGTTTATTCCAATAGAGTGCAACTGGATAAAAACCATGTTAAACACGTTCAAGTGTTCGATGACATAGGCACTATCCTCCATCTCGAGGGTATACAATTTCTCTCTTAGAAAGAGTTTGTTAACTAAAAATTTAGCTTCATACAAATCTCCCATTTTCTTCCAAAGAAGTGTTGCAGAGGTCTCTTCATGCTCATTTAGAAATACTAGCTCAACCAAATACAGTCTAATGAGACCCTTAGCTTGTCTATCTATTTTGTCCCCATCTTCTTGTCACATAGAAGTAGGTTTGGATCTAAATATTGCAGCCCATAGACTTCTATCCATGAGTATATCTACTATATTTAGCTTCCATGATAATTGCATTTGTATTTTAGATGTGCTTTCCATCTCTTCCTACAATAAGATCAAACTCTTCTACTCAAAACAAAGATTAGTACAAAACACCCTTTATCCAATATCTTGAATCTAAAGTGATTATGGCTTGATACCAAATGAAAGGAAGCAAGGTATGCAAAAACACTTTCTAAACTAATCTTAGAGGAGAGTATTGTGCAAATTTAAGATCTTTACAATTATAGAAAGGAGAAACACATATACAACACAAACAAAATTATACCACAACATAGGTGTACATCATGAAAACCCTTTTCATGAGAAAACTTGTACTCCAAAGCAGCCTAATGCATTATTTACTAATCTGAATATGGTTACTGTAAACTTATAGAGCAAGTCTTTATAGGAGTATCACCAACCAGAGATTTGGAGTAATTCCGGAATCATAACAGTACCTATAAAACTTACTATCAATACTTCCATCTCAAACAACCCAATAAATAGGAGAAGTAATATATGAAACCATCAAATGTTTTTGAGAGAACTAATATATGAAACCATCAAATGGTAATTACAAAACCATGAACTAAAATCACCCAAAAATGTGGCACCCAATTATTTAGTTAAAAAATCAACACCCAAAGCCCAAGATGAGTTCATAAGCTAAAAATAACATACTCCTTCAACCTATCATAAGTTCATCATAATCCATTGACCAACCTAAGTGTTCCTTTTTGGCTTTATAATATCCATTCAAAGATACCTTATGATATGTCATAATACGCATCATAAGTTGGTCGACAATTGTAACTCTTTTTTATGTCCTAGATGTTTTTAGTACTTTTTACATTTCCAATGTGGGAGATCTAACTTTTGAAAGCCATAACTTTTGTTTTGTGAGGCCATTGTGGCCCTTAGATATATATATATATATATCTCAAAAAGACCTATGCAATAGACATTGTTGTCGAACAACCTGGAATTTTTATTTCGCTAAAAGATGAAGTCTATAGCCTAGAAATGGAGTTTTTTAATTTTATGTTTCATAGTTCGAAAATCACATTCTTTATGTACTTAACATCAGGAGCAAGGTTGAGACACCTTTCCCAACACCATGCATGTTGGGGTTTTTGATGCACGATTCAGTAACAATTATGCATGCTCACATGATCTTGTATTGCCTTTTTTTATTACATAATTAAATACTTGCTCATATTGTTTATTTTGAGACTTGCATCATGTATGTGTTGTTTCATTGTAATAAATAATTTAAGCCTAATTCATAACTGAATTTTCTTTATAATGTTTCTTGAAATATAAATCATCAAACCCTTTCAAGGGCTTGGGTCAAATCCTCGTACCTAAGGTCGTGATTCACAACATAGTAACATTCATGTATGCTTACACAATCTTGTTTTATACTCTTTGATTATAAAATCAAAGAGTTGCTGACATTGCTTATGTATGGGTTTATGTCAGTTTGAACAAACCTTTTCAGAAACTTGTCCTAAACATGTGTTGTCCATGAGTTGGCTTTAGTTAACACCTAAAACACTCCAAGAGAAGTAGATGCCATATGTTGTGAGTGTCACATACAAGTAACTATATGTAATTGTTATTCATAAATTCAATTCTTGTTTCAAATTTTCCCACTAATATTGGTTGGATTGCCAACCATGACACCATCCCACATGTATTGGAGTTTTTGTGTCACAATTTAGTAATAACTATGCCTGGTCTTGTATTGTTTCCGTGATTGTAAAATTAAAGACGTGCTCTTATTGTTTATGTAGAGACTTGTTTCATCTATGTGCTGTTTCATTGTATTGAATAATTTAAGCCTAATTCATAACACATTTTTTTAATACTTTGCATGCAATAATATTGTCCACAAACACTGGGTACTTAATGGCACTCCAGTGTTGTGATTACTATCATTTTGAAGTAAGGAGACTTTACAGCGATAGAGGAGACTTTACAGCGAACAATAACTGAGAATATAGATTTGGTGCAAGCAAACAAATCTGTAATTTGTGCCAATATGCACATCTCCGTTATAAAAGCTGGGTGGATAGCTGGCTTTAAATGACACCTGAACAGTTAAAAACATAAAAAATAACTGGAAGAAATAGAGCATGCTGCATTATAGCATACCCAAAGAAGGGTTCCAAAGGCCTAAACAGCACTATGACCTTGGGTGCAAAAATATTGGAAGTGGGACTTGAATTGCATGTCAGGCCCACTTGAAACAGGTATATGATAGTGTTTATCATTGGTCCCTAAGTTGCTAGTTCTGGTTCAGGTTCGGGTTTGGGCTTGGGTTTGTTTTGGGTGTGTGTTTGTAGATATAAGCCTACTCAAATCTCATGTTCTGATTGGAGTGCAGAATCTGTTTATCATGTTCTAAAATCAATTCAAGCTACCTTGTATTTTGTACGTTGATTCTTTGCTGACTCTCTATCTTTGAATAACCATCATCAATTCATAATTCCCATACTTATTTCACCTGCTTCAATCAAATTTTGTTTGTGTAGATTAACGACAGTCTGAAGTTAGTTTAGTTGGTAAAGGCGACATCAATAAAAACAATTTTTTCATTAGTTGTACATTTTAAAACAAATGTACATCTGAAAAATATTCTCCTTTTTGTAACAGCTGTAAGTATGAAATTGTGACCACTTGATTTAGAAATCATATTTGGCATTGAGTTTGTCTAGGCTGGCTGCTTGATTTTAATGCAGTGAACCTATCATCATTGTCTTGGCAAACTTCACAAGTTCTCCATAGTATGAAGATTATCAGAGTTAGAAGTTGGCAGTGATCTTTTTAATGTACTTCCTATGCACTCATATTTGGTGTTGAGCTTGTCAGTATGGTTGTTAGTGTACCTCCTATGTATTTATATTTGGCATTGAGCTTAACAGTATGGTTGTTGCCAGTTGGTGTACCTGCTATGTATTTATATTTGGCATGGAGTATGGCAGTAGAGTTATTTATCCATCATCCTTCTGAAGATATTCTTTTACTTCTCAAGTTTTGGAACCTATAACTCAAAAGTAAAATATTAAAAATAATAGTTAAATTTTAAAACAGAAATAATTTTTAAAAAAATAACTAAAACAAACTAAAAGGCGGTGAGATTTAAACACTAAATACGAAGTGCGGAATTTGCAATGATAATCCATTGATTTGCATGTTGGCAAATTGGCAAATTGGCTCATCAAATATATGCAGATTTTTTGGATATTTTCATTCGGTTGCATATAAAAAAGCATGAAAGAGATATAGCAAGCAGTAGGAAGAAACAAAGTGATACAACCATTCATTTCCCATATACCTTTACCAAGATTTTCCGTGTATTTGGGCATATGGCAGTGCATTCATGTTTTGAATTCTTTTTTGCATGGAATGTTGTGCATGGGATGTCTGACCTACCCACTTGAGAACATATTTGATAGTGACATAGATATGTTTTTTGTGTACTCACTAAGACACTTAAACATGCACAAAGTAAGCATATCTGCGTAAGATGCCTATGTAGGGCTTTTTACAATGAACAGTGTTTGACTTGTATTTGATACTGTGCAGTAGGATTTTCCTAGTTTATTATATTACAAAATATAATGATGATCCCTGGACTTCTTTAGAAAATAAAAAATCATGGGTGCATCATCACATGGCTTCATTCATCCAATTCAATACTCAATTTTTGGTGACATTTGGAACAGCCCAAAAACCCCAGGGATGCATAAGCTTGTTTATGCAAATTTAATTTTTTAAAGTTGAAAAAGAAACAGAAAGATAAAATTACTTGATACTGGACTTTCCAATTAATATTAAATTTTTATTAAATTATTTTTGTTTTGGTCATAAATTTAAAATATTGAACACTTAAAATTAGGCAAAGATTTACATTGCCATGTGGGATTCTCTTAAAGTTCTTGTTTTCTGCTTTTATTTATTGTTGCGCCTTCGACTATGTATTTTGAACTTTAGTGTGTAAAAATATATATTGTATGGGTGTAAGAGTTATTTTAGTTTAGTAATCTTGTAGATGTTGTTTTCATATTATTGGTTTTTCACACATGGAGTGCAACTAAGGCTTATGGAGAACTTTTTCCAGAATGAAATCATTAGTTCATGTAAGATTGCTGATGTTACTCCATGTGAAGGACTTTGATTTGTCATGCATGAGAGATAAAATGGTTGCACACTTGGATCATGTATTTTTTTCAAAAAAATGCTCATAAAATATCATTTAAAAAAATCATTATATTTATATTCTTCTTTTAGAATGTCTTGATTAATCAGAAATTGGATTGCCAATTTTCTCGTACTTATAGTTGATTGCAATTACAGGAATTACAGAGGATGAAAAAACCCGTCTTTTACACTGTGTGGTAGTAGGTGGTGGCCCTACTGGGGTTGAGTTTAGTGGTGAACTAAGCGACTTTATCAAGAGAGATGTATATTATAGATATGCTCATGTTAAGAACTATATTCATGTCACCTTGATAGAGGTAAGGAACCTTCAGGCTTCCTGACTTTGATAGGATTGATAATTTTTGTAGGTTTCAGAGTACTGATGATGAAGGCAACAAGTTTTGACCAATTTTTTCCCTTGCATGAACAGGCAAATGAAATTTTGTCTTCTTTTGATGTGGGGCTCAGGGAGTATGCAACTAGACACTTAACCAAGGTAAGGACATTTTTTTTATGTTAGAAATCTCCCACAAGATGAAGGAGCCATAATACAGATGGCATTGCCCAATTTTACATGATGTTATCTTTAACTTTATTAATCCTTCGTTTAAAAAAATTGAAGTGGGTGTGATCTTGTAGCAGTTGCTTTATATCATGAGTTTAATTTGTCATTTTACTAAATAATTAGAGGAAGCTAAATTAAATGCAATATAGGTGAATGGTGGTAAACTTTTTATTTTCTTTAGATGCCTTTTCTACAGAGTTGAATCCTCACAGCTGCCTATTAATTTCAGGCAGGGGTTAGACTTGTCCGGGGTGTTGTTAAAGATGTTAAACCTGACAAGTTAATACTTACTGATGGAAGCGAAGTTCCGTATGGTTTACTAGTCTGGTCTACAGGTGTTGGACCCACCCCATTTGTGAAAGACTTAAAGCTTCCTAAATCACCTGGTGGCAGGTATTTCTTTTCTCCAAATAACAACGTGCATCGTAAATGCATGATTGCAACTTTTTCAATTTAACAATTTCAATTGGTTGAAATAACAAAAGTTATATGCTGTTCAATAGCTAGGGAGTGTACAGAGAATTTGTTTTGTATATGTGGTATGCTATGTTTTGATGAGGACTGTTGAATTACAGGATTGCTATAGATGAATGGTTACGAGTTCCTACAGTAGAAGATGTATATGCCATTGGTGATTGTGCTGGTTTTCATGAAAGCACTGGCAAGTCCCCACTTCCAGCCTTGGCTCAGGTGACTTTCTATCAATTTTGATCTCTAGCATGAAAGAAGATTTGAGTTGAAGTTTGATTGTTAAACTTGATACATTCTACTTGAGATTTTTTTTCTCATCGTTGAAATGTTGGAAATATTGATCTCTAGTTGGTCAGCAATTTGGCTTCTCAAATCTTTCTCCAAGCATCCCGCTGATTTTTGAATTCTAATCTATTTTTTCGGAGTATATTTGTTTTCAAATTTACCTTTATTTGTTACATCGGTTCATCACTTAAGACCAAAGGTGTTTACCTATTTTACACAATTTCTATTTTGGGTACCAGATATGCTGGGCACCTTTACCTTGGAGTGTCTTGTGTTTTACATTCTATCATATGTCTTGGTTTTTTAATTTTGTTATTTCAACCAATTTCTGAAGCTATATTTGATTTGGAGCTGAAGCAAGGCTCTATTGAGCTTGACTCTGGAGAAATTCTTCAGCCAGAAGATGCATTGGTTTTAGACCTCGTATGAAGACATAACTTGAGCCATGAAAAGTTGAAAACTATAAAAATCACTATAGTTTCACCTTTGTGTAGCTGGCAGGAGGGGTTACCCTACCCAATTTAACGATGGCTTGAAAGTCTAGGTCAAACTCTTTTAATAAGGCACCTTGATGCCTATACTCCTTTCCAACAGTCAAGCTGTTGTAATATTGTCACCCTGCCACTAGAACATCACAAGGCAATGTAATGCAAGGCTGCGGATTGCGGGCATCAATTTAACTCCCTTTGCTTTTATGGAAGTGGTGTAACCTGATTGGTTATCTAGCAGGAAGAGTTCTTAGATTTCTGTGCACCAAACTCTACTGTATAATTGTAGGCTCTCTATGCTTGATTTCTTTTTCTGCTAGAAATATAAGATGCTGAGAAAAATCTAGCATGTACATAGTATTTGTTATGCTTTTTTTGCCGGAAATAGTACATTCGAGAAAACACGTATTAAGTATGAACCCTTTTTTCCTGCTATAAATGGCATGCTGATAAACATCAGCCCTGGGGGAACTCAAATTGTAATTTTGTGCTCTTAATGACAGGTTGCCGAGCGAGAAGGAAAGTATCTGGCCAGTCTTTTGAATAATCTGGCAAAGCAAGGTGGTGGCAAGGCAGATTCTTCTGCTGACAAAAATTTCGGGGAACAATTTGTTTACAAGCACGTAGGAAGTATGGCATCGGTGGGTCGCTACAAAGCTTTGGTTGATCTCCGCCAGAGCAAGGTAAAATACATTTAGATGTTGTCCTTGTTATATCGTACTGTGTTTATTTTTAGCGGGCGAGTCGCAGAGGCCAAATGCTAGTCTGCTCTTATTAGGAGCACAAGATTGAAAGCAATTTGTTGGATGGAATATTTTATAGAGTACTTGTTTTCCATCTGGTGAGGCGTAGGGCTCAAATGCTAGTTCATGCTTGTTAGGAGCGCAAGATTAAAAGCAACATGTTTGTTAGAAAAATAATGAACACAGACGCTCAGAAGTCTTCCTGCAGAAACTTTCGATCCAAAATATCTAAGATGTAGTTTATCTATTTGTTTACTGTTGTGGCTTATGTAATGCATTTTCCTTGAGCAGGAGTCCAAGGGCGTATCGATGGCAGGTTTTGTGAGCTGGTTAGTCTGGCGATCGGCATATCTGACACGAGTGTTAAGTTGGAGGAATAGGTTTTATGTGGCAGTAAATTGGGCTACGACATTTGTGTTTGGTCGTGACATTACACGAATATAATCCACGCTTCAATTGTGTTCTCAGACTCTGTTATAATGCACGGTTTGCCCAGAGAACAAGAAATTTTGAGCTCACTTCTTTTGACCTTTAAAACCTTATTGGTAATAATTCTTTTGTCTGTGCCAGCCTAGGAGTAGTGTCTTTTATTGAATTTGTTTTTTCTGTACCACACTAACAGTACAGTTATTTTCATATCTATAAAATTTTGTAAATCTTCTGAGGTGTCTTTCATGAGAAAATATGCTTGCATTGCTTTGGACAAAATTGCTAGTATAGCATATCATGAAAGAGGAATAGTAGGAAATCAAAATACAGTAGTTGGTAGGTTGTAAATCTTTTTCAAAGTTGAGAGTTCCCCGTATGCTCGGGATAATTGTAGTGCCTCAAATTCAATAGGATTATATTTTGGTGGAATTTTCTAAAATAAAAGAAAATCACCATTAGAAGTAGAACATTTGCCTCAATTATTATCAAGGAATATTTTATTTCTTAAGAATTCTCCAATTCTATTGTTTCTTTCTATGAAAAAATAATAACTATATATTTGAAGTAGGACCAAAGCTTGGAAATTGATATTTCAATATTGAAAAAATGCTTTAGCATTTCTTTCTAAAAATTAGATGGTTCTTTTCCTTCAAAATTCCTTTAGTATGTGATCCAAAAATTAGATGGTTCTTTTCCTTCAAAATTCCTTTAGTATGTGATGCAAGACATTTTTCTTGTCAGTGTTCTTATGCAATTTAGAAGTTGACATTTTTGTTGTCAGTGTTTTGATGCAATTTAGAAGTTGTATTCTTAAATATTTTCGTTTGTACTCAGCGGATTCTTACAGAGAGCCCTTGTTGGCCTCTGTGATCTGAAACTAAGAAAATGGTCATTTGGTTCTAAATAATGGGATATGTAGTAATTTGTAACTAAAGTTATCTTTTGAAGCAAGAAAGAGGAGGGAGGCGGCAATGCATTTCTCCTAGTGTTATGAGATTAGACCTTTAGTCAAAAATACCACTCATCTATTATTATTAAGAAACTAGTGATTCATCTCAGAAGCCGAGAACATTCAAGAGTATAGAATGTGGCAATCTATTTACACTATAAGATGTTCCCGAGACCAAATCTCAACCTATTGGGGGTTATATGGATGGTTCTCAATTGTACGGAATTGTAAATGTAATCAAATCTTTATCTAATAGGATCCTAAGAAATCTAAGAGACAAAAACTAAGGTCTGAAATTTTGTGTGAGAAATTCTAAGTCAAAACAATTTCCAAATTTCTTCTCTTTATGCTGAATGTATTGATTGCAGAACATTAATAAATTTCGATGTTTGCATATCGATGAAGGAACTGTTATAAGTATAAGGAGACTTGCCTCTAAGAGATGCGTCTCATGAGAGGTTGTGTCTCCACAAGTGGAGACACGTCCGCTCCCTTTGGGCGCGCGGGCTTCTCTCATAGCCGTTTTAATACTCAATTAAATATCTTAACACATGTGTGGTGCACATATTTATTCATGAGTTCCGATTTATTATTTCAAATTTATGCAAGCTAATAAATTCGCTTTTACTTATTTTCTTGAAATTTGTTAGAGACTAATATCGATCTTATATAATTTATGATAATGCTATATAGCAATCATCTTTCTATATTCTGACCGAAGCTATAATCATTAACACCCCCTCTTAGTTCGGGAAGATATTTCAAATCAAATAAGTGGAGATATCACCTTTACACATGATATCAAAGATATGATATGTTTTCTCAATATTGTCAAGTCACATGACATTCTTCATAACACATCTTTATTATGGTATGTGCACTGACATCAAGTCACATGATGTCTACCATAATTCATGGCATATCCACGGATATAAATATCCACCATGATTATCTCTTAAGGATCACAATGATCTTTAGATGATATTGAGTCCCATGATATCCATCAAGGTGTCCAAGAGATACTATCATGACATGTCCACAGATATCAAGTCACATGATATCTATCATGATAGTTTATCATTGTAGAGTCGTCACTTTACAATGTCAAATACAAGTGTTCATTATTAGAAAGATCATCACCTTTCAATAATGTACACAGGGGGAGTAGGCCCATAAGGTCATGGAGTCACACACATGACAAAAGAGTTTACACATTAAACATCTTTATATATTAGTACAATTTATAAACAATTTGTATTTCAAACATAAATAACAAATTACATTTCAACCATACCAAGTTTCTTCCTGAAGTGCTCTACCTTGATTCGGGAGAGAGGCTTGGTGAGAATGTCTGTAGTTTGATCATTTGTACTAATATACTCCAACTGGATCACTTTCCTTTCCACCATATCTCTTACATAATGATAGGGGATCTCAATGTGCTTAGATCTATCATGAAAGACAAGATTTACAGAGAGTTTGATGCAACTCTGATTATCACAATGAATAATTGTAGGATTCAAGGGCTCACCAAAGAGTCCCACAAACAATTTACGAAGCCAAATTGCTTCTCTTGCTCCCATTGAGGCTGCAATGTATTCAACTTCTGTTGAGCTCTGTGCAATTGAAGATTGTTTTCTACAAATCCAAGAGATCATGGCTAATCCTAAGCTGAAGCAACATTCTGATGTGCTTTTCCGATCGGTTACACTTCCAGCCTAATCTGAATCAGAGTACCCATGTAGATCTAGTTGATCATTCTTGTAAAGAAGACCATATCCAATAGTGCCTTGAAGATATCTCAAAATATGCTTCACAACCATTAAGTGAATTTCCTTTGGCTCACACATGAACTGGCTGAGAACATTCACTGCATAGCAAATATTAGGTCTGGTGTTAACCAGATACATCAAGGATCCAATCATCTGTCTGTAAAGGGTTGGATCTGCACACTTGGATTCTGCTGCTGCTTCTTTCAATTTGTAAAGGTTGGTTTCCATAGGTGTAGACATCGGTCTACAGTCCAACATTCCAAATCTCTTTAGAATATCAACAGTATACTTCCCTTGGTTTAGTATAATGCCCTCTGATTTCTGCCATACTTTTAAACCTAGGAAGTAGTGTAGAATGCCCAAGTCTTCCATGTCAAATTCAGAAATTAGATCCTGCTTCCCTTGAGCAATGAGGTGATCTTCTCCTGTTATCAGCAGGTCATCAACATATAAAATAATTATTAGCATATTACCTTTGATTACCTTGAAGTAGAGATTGGAGTCAACATCATTCTTTGAAAATCCTAATCCCAAGAGATAGCTGTCAATTCTTTCATACTAGACCCTGGGAGCCTGTTTAAGTCCATAGAGGGATTTTTTCAGTTTGCATACATGTGAGTCAGTTTTATGTATCACAAAGCCTTCAAGCTATTCCAGACAGACTTCCTCTTCAATGGTTCCATTCAAGAAGGCAATTTTCACATCCATTTGATGGATCTTCCAGTCTTTAGCTACTGCAATGGCTAACATTGCTTTCATTGATGTGTAATGGGCAACAGGTGCAAATGTTTCTTCATAATCAATGTCTTCCTTTTGAGAAAAACCTCTAGCCACAAAACGTGCTTTATGTTTTTCTATATTGCCATCAGCAACATGTTTGATTTTGAAGAGCCATTTGGAAGAGACAACAGATTTCTCTTTCAGTCTAGGTACTATATCCCATACATCATTCTTTAGAATAGACTGATATTCTTCTGTCATTGCATCCTTCCATGCTTGGTGTCGGAAAGCTTCTGTAACACTGACAGGTTCCGAGTTTATGATGTTCATTAGAGCAACATAGCTAGAGAAACGTTTGGGTTTTTTGCTCTCCCTGAACGTTCCTTTGGGTGCTGCATGATCCTCGGCTTCTTTGATCATCTTTCTTGCCCAAAGTGGTCTCTTCTTGCCGTTGTCAATTGTATTCTCATCTGAAGTAGAAGGAAGTCCATGTGGCATTTCCTTAGGGTGCTCCCTCTGAATCTGAAGAGCAGGTTCCATTTTAGGTACTCTAGGGGAATAGGTTTTTGTCTCACTAGAACTTCTTGGCCTCTTGAATGCAATGTCTTCTTCAAAGATGACATCTCTACTCAATTCAATTTGTTTATGCCCGGGTATGAATATCCTATAGGCTTTGGAGGTTTCACTATAACCCACAAATACTCCCTTCTTTCTAGAAGGTTCTAGTTTGAATCTCTTCTCTTTGGGCACATGAATATAGACAGGACAACCAAAAATCCTAAGATGATTAATGCCAGGTTTTATGCCGGTAAAGGCTTCTTCATAAGTTTTGTTATCAAGATGAAAATGAGGACATTTGTTCTAAATGTAGACAACATTCTTAGAGGCTTCTGCCCAGAAAGAAGTTTCAATGTTTTGGTCTAGCAACATTGCCTTAGCAGCTTCTACAATGGTTCTATTTTTCCTTTCAGCAACCCCATTTTGTTGAGGGTTGTAAGCAATTGTGAACTCCCTCTTAATTCCAACACTCATGCAGAATTCTTTAAAAATTTTAGAGGTGTATTCTTTCCCATTGTCTGTCCTTAAGGTTTTTATTTTCTTTTCGGAGAAGTTTTTAGTGAGAGCTTTAAACTCTTTGAACCTTTTGAGGATTTCTATTGACTCTTTACACTTAAGGAAATAGATCCAAGTTTTCCTAGAGAAGTCATCTACAAATATGACATAGGATAGAAATCCTGCTTTAGAGGGTACGAACATGGGTCCACATAAGTATGAGTGAACCGGTTCTAACACATTTAGGATTTTGCTCAAACTATTGGGAAATGACCCCTTTGTATTCTTTCCTAAGGCACAACCTTTGCAAGTTCCTTCATGAGATGGTTTTAACTTAGGTAAGCCTGTTACAAGTTTTTTTTTTTTTCTACAGAAGGTAGGGCACATAAATGAAGGTGTCCTAATCTTCTATGCCAAATCTCATTTGAATCAAAGGTGTCAAGGGTAAGGGCTTGTTTAACTTCAATGCATAGTTTGTAGAGGTACCCTTGTCTTACACCTACGGTTTGGGCTTTCTTGATTGTTGAATTCTTAGGCCATGCTAAAACTTTCCCATCCATAAAGGTAACTCTATATCCATTGTCTTCAAGGGCAGAGATGGATATTAGATTCCTCTTAATACCAGGTACAAATAAGACTCCAGTAAGTTGAAGAGAGAGACTGAATTTTAGTTTGATGGAGTAAGTTCCAACCCCTTTTACAGGGTGTGCAAAATCATCCCCAATGGTTACTACTTCATCAGACCTTTCAGTCATAGTGTCCAGGTGTTCTCTGAATCCTGTGATGTGTCTAGAAGAACCACTATCAATTACCCAATTGTGGGTGTTGTTAGATGTTTGGCTAGATAAGGCTGAATAGAACACAAAGTTTTCAGATTCATGATCTGAATTTGTCTTTCCTACTTTGACAAAAGATGCTTGTTGCTTTGATCTGTCAGGGCACTTCATTGCATAGTGACCATATTGATCACATCTAAAGCATTGCACTTGAGAGATATCTTTCTTCTTAGAAGATCCCTTTCCATTGGGATTTCTCTTTCTTTTAAAAGATCCTCTCTTGTAGGAGTTTTTCTTGTTCCTTTTATTAGATGTTGTGTTGAGTACACGAATGTCTTCATCCATGTTCTTCTGTTTATTTTCCTTAGTGGAGAGTCTCCTCTTGAAGGCAATCAGTTCTCAGCCTATCAAACTTGGGGAGTTTAGATCTTGCACTTGTTCCTTGAACAAATGACTCCCATGAGTTGGGTTGGCCTCCTAGTGCAATTAGGGTTAACTCTTTGCTATCAATCCGATATCCAATTGTGGATAATTGATCCCTTAGTTCAGTGATCCTCATGAAGTATGCATTAATTGACTCTCCTTTGTTTATTTGAGCATTGTTGATTTGCCTCTTTAATGCAAGAGTCCTACTGGTGTTGTTGATCTCATAGGTACTCTCAAGAGATTTGAACATATGATATGCAGTTTCATGTTTTGCTAAGATAGGCACTATATGATCCCTAACTGCATCTACTAGGATATTCATGGTTCTTTCATTGTTTTCAATCCATTGAGTTTTCTCAGGTTTAGCCTCTGGTTCCCTTTTATTTTCTCTCATAAGTGAGTCTAGTTTATTCTCTTTAAGGATCATCATGATTCTAAATTTCCATGATGTAAAGTTGTCTGCTCCTGCAAGACGATCTTCAAATTTGATCACACTCGACATTATGAAGAATGTGATGTGAATTTGATTTTAGAAAATACGAATTTTCTAGAGCAATCTGATAATTAGATTTGATTTGGATTCACACAACGTGGTTCTGATACCATGTAAATGTAATCAAATCTTTATCAAATAGGATCCTAAGAAATCTAAGAGACAAAAACTAAGGTCTGAAATTCTATGTGAGAGAAATTCTAAGTCAAAACAATTTTCAGATTTCTTCTCTTTATGCCGAATGTACTGCTTGCAGAACATTAATAAATTTCGATGTTTGCATATCGATGAAGGAACTGTTATAAGTATAAGGAGACCCGCCTCTAAGAGACACATCTCATGAGAGGACATGTCTCCACAAGTGGAGACACGTCCGCTTATAGGACGTGTCCCTTTGGGTGCACAGGCTTCTCTCATAGCCGTTTTAGCACTCGATTAAATATCTTAACACATATGTGTGGTGCGCATATTTATTCATGAGTTCCGATTTATTATTTCGAATTTATACAAGCTAATAAATTCGTTTTTACTTATTTTCTTGAAATTTGTTAGAGACTAATATCTATCTTATATAATTTATGATAATGCTATATAGCAATCATCTTTTTAATATTCTGACCGAAGCTATAATCATTAGCAGGAATGATGAATTATGTAGTTCATTTTTATGGTACTAATCTGCATAACCAACGCTTGCATTTTTCTTTTGAAATCACATATGTTTATATGGGAAAGCCCATCAAATTATTTAATTAATTTTTTGGTCGTAATCAGTATAATCAACTACGGACCTTTTTTTCCGAATAACTGGGTAATTGGAGGAGACACTACTTTAGTAAATAGGCATTGATGTGTGCTGCTCAATTCATTTGAACAGAGGAGTCGATTAGAGATAATATTTCCACAATTTATATTTATGTCAAATGGTATGTTCACAACGCTTACAAATTGTATGTTCACAAGACTAAGGTATTTTTCGAATCACAAAATCATTGGTGCAATATAAGGAAAACAAAGTTTTCGAATCACAAAATCATTGGTGCACAATATAAGGAATTTTTTTACATAGCAGGTAGACTAGGTCATTAATTTAGATTGATAAAATCACGACTAAATGTTTTGAATTAACAAGTTTTGTGAACAATTTTGATGTATTTTCTTTGACTTGTACTTGGGTAATCCCTTACATTTTATGAAGGATTTAAGTCTCGTTGAAGGATATTCAAGACTGAAGAATTCTTTCATAGTTGGTAGATAAAAGTTTGGATTACATTTTATTGCTAATTATTTAGATTAGTGAAATCTTTTATCAACATTTAAAATTAGAAGGGTTTTGGTAACATTATTGATCGACAATTCAACTTTCATATTACATCTCCTTTCTACCTAAGAATTATAATGGAGTATTTTGATAACCACTTTATCTAATCTTACTCCCTTTAGATTTCTCTTGAACTTAAAAAACATTTTTAAGTCGAAATGGCCCACCTAGTATCTTGTGTTTATCGAAAAACCTTAGAAACCGCATCAAAATTCTTTTAGGACTAGTTTTTCTCACTAAAAACCTATATCTCAACCTACTTTGTGAGAGTTCTCTTTTTATTTATTGATTCAAGATTAAAGGAAAAACTTGTATGCTAATTGACAATGTAAGAAGGCATGGGGACGTGTCTAGTGCGAGCACTTTCATTTTATTTTATTTCTCCTTTAAGAAATAACATGCATCGGTTCATGCTCTTATCATTTTGATGGAAGGCTGGTTCTTTGAAGCGTGTTGGTAATCATCTTGGACTATCAACTAAGCCGCATGAGTTCGATCTATGCCTCTGTAGGAAGACAAAAAAAAGAACACATTCTGATTGACCTTTTGCCGTGACTAAAATATCTAACAATTATCATTTTTTTACATTTCAATTTTTAATTTGTGGAATAACTATTTTAAATTGATGAATTTAAAAATTCAAATTATAAACATAATTAGAAACGAAGAAAATTTGACAAAATGTTTAATGTTATGATTCCAAAATAAAATATTGTAATATTGTAAGAAAATGTATTATGAAAGTTGAATGGTCATTAATAATGTTACCAAAACCTTTCTAATTTTCTCTTTTAAGAAATAAAAGGCATTGGTTCAGGCTCTTATCATTTTGATGGAAGTGTGATAAAGTTAAAAAACGCATTCTTGTTGACTTTTTGCTGTTTGACAAATCTATAACAATTATCATTTTTTTTACATTTCAAATTTTAATTTGTGAAATAAATATTTTAAATAAATTAATTTAAAAATACAAATTATAAACATAACTAGAAATGAAAAAAAATTGACAAAATTTATAATGGTATGATTCTAAAATAAATTGTTATTGTATAAGACATATAGATATGAAGTAACATCATCAAGGTGCCGCCTCCTCTATCACTTACAAAGTGATTTGGTTAACATTTGTAATTCTAAAATTGGTCAACGGGATGCTCTTAGAAAGGTTCGGTGATTTTAGACCATTACAAGCCATTACTTTATTAGGATTTGGATTTAGAGTTGGTAGTAGTTTGTGTGAGGTTTTAAAAACATGAGAGCTTAGGAGATTTGAAGAGTAGTGCATGGTTTGGTTAAATGCAAAAGAGCTTATTTGGATACTTAATTTTTTATATTGTAGTTCAGATATATTTGAATTTTTATTAGATACAATGTGATAATATTATAGAATCTTGTGTGAAATATATTGTCATTAATTGGATTATGGTAAAAAGTCTAGTTAAAAGACTATTTGAGATACAATGTGATAATATTATAGAATCTTGTGTGAAATATATTGTCATTAATTGGATTATGGTAAAAATTCTAGTTAAAAGACTATTTGGTATAAGTACACATGAGTAAAGCACACATCTCAACAAAAACAATGTCAAAACTTCTTTATATCATGTTTTATATAGTTTCAAAGAATGAAAAGTCTAGAAATAAAGCACATGGAAGCTTCAAAGAAAGAAAGGTCTCTAGAAAGAAAGCACATGAAAGCTTAAAAAAAGAGAAAATTAATACTTATAACAATATCATATTCTACTATTCTAACTAATTATTATAATAAAAGCACAAGGAAGCTTTCAAAATAAGAAAAGTACTAAACTAGTAAATTATATAACATTTTACTATTCTAAAAAAGCACATGAAAATTTTCACAATAAGAAATGTTCAAAACTAATAAACAATATCATATATTAACTATTGAACTAATCACTAGAAGAGAATCATGAAATCTTTTGAAATAAAAATTATTAAACTAATAAATAAAATAATATTATACTATTCTAACTAAGCATATATCATTTATAATCTAGACACTAAACCTTATCACTCCTCAAGTCATAAGAAGGGATAATTTCTAAGATATCCTTGGATATATTATTATTCTTCACAATAGAGTACAATACCAATTGAAGCTAGGATGTTCCACCCATATATGTATTACATTATGAGTTTGATTGGTTTCATTGAAGGTAGAATAGGTCAGGATAAATTGATAAATGGCAATTGTATATGATAGAAAAAGAAGGGGGAACACAAAGACAAATGCAATGTAATGATCTTTTACTTTGCCCTCCATCATATCTCCATTTGAGCAAGAAAAGGATGAGTGTGCACCCAAAAGAACTGAGAGGTCTCCCATGGTCTCCCAAGGATCCTCTTGATGCACTCTTAGTGTTGGTGTGTTGATAATTTGAAGTTGGTTACTTTTCAAACTTATAACATCTCTACAATGGAGTCTTGTGAAAATGGCTTGAAGAGGCTTGGACTTATAGATTTTTTGGATGATAGATAGATTTGATTTGAAAACCAAGGGCTAAAAATGATTAAGAGGATTGGAGAAAGGAGAGGATGTCAAGTGTCATGAGAGATGGGAAGATCAACAAGATATTAAGGGATATGATTGCTTTGACCAAATTTAATGGCAAAGAGTGAGTCCTCTCACATGTGAGAATAACACATGGAAAAGAGGGATTATGACACTCGTCCTCTCATATGTATGGGAACATATAGGGAAGATAGTTGAAGAAAAGTGTCCTCTCACACTTGTGTGATGAGGCATTGGGAAGAGGAAAGAATAAATGTGTTCTCTCACACATGTGTGAGGAGAAAAGGAAACATGTGACTTCTCACAAATGCATGAGAGCCACGTGAGTTAAATGGACAATTAGAGTTGGGATATAGAATCAATGGTACAAATTTTGTTCTAGATTTTTAAAATAAGTGGGATTGGAAGTGTAATTAAATTAATCACACATGTATGTGTAGGGGATCAACTTAGTTAATTAATTCATTGTAACTAATTAATTAGATTTGAGATGGGAAAGAGGAATTAAATAAATGGTTTACATTTATTTAATTCTTATGGAAAATGACTATAAAGTTGAATTTAATTAAATACATGATTTATTTACTTAAATATGAGGGACAAATATAATATATGAATTAGTTATATAAATGATCATTTAATTAGTACTTGGGATATGACAAAGTTTGGCATGGTTGGGACAAATTTAGGTGTCTACAACAACATTCAATAGTTAATGTAATCACAAATAGAGAATCTAATTAAAGACTTCCAACCACAATACAAAATCATTCAAAAACTAAAATGAAATTCAAATATGAAAACACTGTACAAATATGTTGAACATTTTATTGATTTCAAAGTATCAAAATTACATCAAAGATCTAGTTTCAAGAGATTACAAACAATTATAACTTTGGACTCAAATTTCAATATTAAATCAAAACACAAACAAGTTTATAGTCTAAAAAATAATTATCTCAAAAATCATCTTTATGACGTTCTATTAAAGCTTTTGGATCATAACTTGTTGATCCAGAAACTTCCAACCCTACACTACACCCCTACCTTACTAAGCACTATTGCCACCTTTTTATAGTTATAGTCAGTATAGTAAGGCAATGCTAACCAAAAATGTATTACCTTGGTCCATACAACTTGTGATAAGGATCTAAGATCAAAATTAAATGAACACATCATTACTTGGTCCATCACATTGAAGTTGTCAAATGTGCATACCATGTAGGATGTAGATGACCACCTTCTCATGTGTGAATATGATGTAAGCTCCAAAATTGATACAAGTCTAATAATGAGCCTTCTTGTGACTAATAATGCCTTAAAGACACTAGCCATTGGCATGTAGTTCAAGTTCATGGCACACAACTTGTAGGATTAAACTAGTGTAGTAAATGACAACTTATCAAATTACATTAAGTACACAAATAAACATTTGGACATGATTTAGACACCTTGTTGGTGCTATTTGCAATGAATGTGTTCTTAGATGTTTGCAAATAGAATATGAGAATTGAGAATGAAAAACTACAAAAGATAAACAAACACAACACAAATGTTTTTGGTTGATGCAAGATTGCTTGAAGGTTAGGGAGACTCTTGAATTAGATAGCTTAGATAATTAAAAAGTGAGGTCTTCACTTTCCAACTAAGGAAAACACAAACGATTCATCAAAGTTGGAAACACTCATTGTATAATAGAAAAGTTGAAGTTGGTTTTGGTTTTTGTGTTTAAGGTTTCAACTAATCTACCTACACTCTAGATAGACTTATTAAAATTGACAAAACAAAGAGCACAAGGCTTTAACACCACAAATCAATCATTCATCTTCAACTCTTAAAAGAATACAATGCAATGGCTTTATAAGGCCTTCCAACTTTCTACCTACTTAAAACCACCTAACAACTAATTAATAACCAATCTCTACTAACTATAGTGATTATTACATAATCACATATTATTCAATAAAATATGTTAAGCACTAATTTCTAACACCCTCATTTAATGCTAACATAGAAACTTTACTTTGGTTGGTCGTCACCTCTATCTTTTGAGTTATTGATGAGATTCATCTATTTCAATTTTACCCCTTTAATGAAATGCCTCCAAATCTCCTTGAATGCTGATCTCCAACAATAATATATCCACATGACTATACAAATACTTGAGAATTAATATTCTCCGCTCTTTTTTAAAAAAATTGCCACCAGATATGCAAAATTACACCCTCATTACTCCAAAAATACATAACATTCCCTTATATCATTCAAATTAAGTATAATTTTTATTTTATTTTAAAAATTTAGAGCCCCCACATATTTTGGAGATAACAGAAATAAATGAATGGCCTACATAGATATACTCGACTGTAAGAAAATAACCACCTCATAGCTACATTAGAAATCTCCTCCTTCAATCCATAATAATCATTCATCATCTTTCATGAAGGATCGATGCATCTCAAGAAACCTGTGCTTTCCAATTTTGAATCAATAGATTGAATACATTCTTCTCATTTATGGTGACAGTTTTGCATGATGACAGTGGTGTGTGACAATGATACAGAGCAATGACTAGAAATAATATGGCAGCGGCTGGAAATTTGAACGCTTTGTTCTTTGTAGATGGTACAGTTGGACACCATGAGAGCGACTGGAGAATATCAGTGAACATAAGTACTTAAATAGAAAATAGTCTGAATATATACCTCATTGTGACAAAACAAATCTTTGATCATGGAGAAATTTTGAAAATCTTGTACAAATATAACATCCCACGCCACATCTAGAGACTCTCTTACTGTTTCAAGGCCTTGTCTTCCAAATTAATATCAATGCCAACCAGAATGATGTTGACAGCTGAGTATTCATGATAGTGCTTTCTATTGTAGCTTTTTCATATACGTGAGTCAAATGGGCAGATGTTTCACAATGTTTTCACCACATCTGGAAAAATATATTGAAGATTAGGGGAGAAGACCCAGTTACCGCTCCTCATTGAATAACCGTCATCTCCATGCTCATTTAACCCCCCAAAAAAAATTCACTTGGATCCATTACAAAATTTTATTTGATTGAATAAATAATTATAAAAACACCAATGGCTGCTCATTATAATTACAAAAACACTAATGGCTGCTCATTAAGTGTTAAAGTGCATGTTTTAGAGTGGATTTAAGACATAAATGGTTATAATTGATGGAAATTAGAGTGGGCGGATACTGGGACATTAAGTGGTGCAACCGGACGACACCTCTAAAAGGTGTCTTTTTGACCTCCGCACGCATATCCAATGCTCCCGCACTCTACCAAATTGCCCAAAAGCAAAAAGCTTAGTTATAGGCTCTTAAATCGTGAGCGAAAAAAACCCATAATTTTTTTTCTTCGATTCGACGCACGGTTTAGATTCTATGGTTGCATGAAGTTAGCCCTGACGGATACTGGGTCTTCTCTCCTACAGTAATTGCTTTCTATTGTAATCAAATCACATTGAATTTAGACATGATATTGCCAATAATAACACAAAGAAATATGTGAATGCTTTTCCAACTAAACAACCACCTTATTCCACAAAATACTTTTACAATACCACAGATTTCTCCAACTTTGAATGTATTTTTTTCTTTTACTCATTTTTATTATGAACACAATGAATATAATGGAGGAAATATTGTAGAAATTATGTACACAATGGAAAGAAAGGTGATGCACATGAATGTCGGATGTCAATGGGTTTGTTGCAAGGTATGAGTTATCTGTTAGTATCATTGATAAATATGCAAGAAGGGTAGATGCTACAAACTCCAAATTCATGTGAGGTTTGTGGTATCCACTATTACTTTGTTTGCACCACTTGAATTTACAACAAATGGATGGGCATGTAAAAAGATAATGACATCGCATGAGGTTTGTGGTATTCGCTAACCCATTGCCTTAACCAACTTGACAAATGAAGCATGAGTAGAGTAAAGATTGGAGAGGCCTCTTTCAAAACCTACTTTGATCCCATATTGGAACTGAATAAAGAGCAAAAGGCTCTAGCACCACAAATCAATCATTCATCTTCAACTCTCAAAAGATTGCAATGCAATGGATTTATAAAGCCTTCTAACTTACTAACTACCTAAAACCACCTAACAACTAACTAATAACTAATCTCTACCAACTAAAATGATTATTACATAGTCACTTACATTGTTAATTATTATACAATAACCTATGTTAAAAGCACTAATATCTAACAAGACTAAGAAAGATAAATAATTTTGTTTTCCTAATTTTCTTTTAGCTTAATTTTTTGCTAAATAACAAAAAACTATTTAGCCTTACCTAAAAATAATTCCTACTTAAACTATAGTGAAAATGTGAATAATTGAATATTGTAATATAGAATCAAAGAATATAATTTGACATATGAAAGGGAAGATAGCGAAGAGCTTATAAGGTAAACTAGGTAGCTCACTATCCAAGATTTAGCATGACATGTCACCCAATCAACACACTAGAATCTAGCTTATACGTCGTCATCCAAAATAAATTTTAAACCTAAAATTTATGTAAAATTTGAGAGTGCATGCAAGTAAGGACAAAAATCATAGAATAGAAAATATTTTAGAGATACACAAAGTATGAGAAAAGTGCTTTAGAATAATGGTTTCAATTGAAATAATGAAACAATGAAGACAAAAGGGGAACCAAATCCTTAATGTGAATATCTCCAAGAAATCTATAGATAGGACAAAAGAAAAGTTTGGGGATTAGGAGCTAACCTTCAAGTCAAGCCCTTATTTTTTTCTTTTAATCTCCATGGATAGCCAACAAATTGAGAAGAAATAGACTTTGTGTGCTCTTAAATCCTAAGTGCTTATGGGGATTTTGAAAACAATAACATTGAAGTGAAGATATATGTGTTTAAATCATTGGTCTACAAGAATGAACACTCAAGTGTGTGTGTGAGAGAGAGATGATATATGTGGAAATCAAACCCTCTATGTGCCAACAATGAAGATAAAACACGAGGAAAACTTACAACAAAATGAAATAAAGAAAATGAATGTAGAGTTTTGAACCATGTCATGTGCAACACTAAAATGGAGATGATAACAATTGAAACAAAAAGAACATGCCCTTAAAAATGCATTAGATTCATAAAAGACAAATGCCAGAAGTATAAAGTTACTACTCAAAATCTCAAAAGTGTTAAAATGGTTCACAAAGACGTAAAATTGATAGAATAGAAGATTGCTTGGATAATTCCTAAATGAGAGATATAGTTTTGAAAGATGAAGGGGCATGATATTGAACTATTCATTAGGATTTTCCTAATAAATCCAACAATAGTTACATTGTATGCTTAGGCAAATCAAGGTAGAAAAAATAAGTAAATAATTGTTATATAGTTAAAAATTTAGTGTACACATTGTACAACTAAAAAGTTAGTGGACACTAGCATTCCATATGGACATAAGCATGTCATGCTGGTGTCTAAGTATAGGAAGGCCCACAAAGATTGAAAATGACATCATGGCATTGGGTTGACACAAAAAAAGATTAACTTGCACATAAAATTTATAAACAAACAAAAACATGAGATTCATACTAGCATTGAGAGTGGGACAAATGATAGAATAAAGCCAAATGAACCTAAACACATGTTAAGGACTAAGGACACTAATGCAAGCCTAAAATATAATGTGATAATTGTGTGGTATATAATTTTAATATATTACATTTTCCCTTCAGTTTAGTAGGTTTATGTTAGTAAGTGATTTAAGCTATGCTAAAGTATCAAAATAATTTTTTGAGAGTAAATGTGGTGTAAGGGGGAATGGATGAAACACTCACTGTTCCATGCTCTGGGTCTCACCTCAACAATTCCCTTTGGTGGCTTCCTCCACCACTCAACCTATAGATTCTGACACAAATCTAGTTACCCCTAGTTCTACTGGCCATCCCCTCTTCCAACCATGTCACACAATTCAACCAAAACTTAGTGCTTTGCCTCTGCTTCACCCTTGACCCTTAATCATCCCTAAAGGCCAAATACCCTCAATACTCAACTAGATGCTTGCAAGGGTGTAAAGGTGTATTGTCATGCTTCCAAGCATCCCTTTAGGTCTCTTGAACAACCTCTAGACTCCATCTCACCATCGTTTCTTCCAAACCCTCACCTAGGTTTTCAAGGCAACAAGCCTAGGGTCTCTTTTTAGCCCTCCTAACCCGAGAAAAGAGGATGTTGCTCAAAAATTCTCCAAAGAATCTCAAATATTTTTCACGGATTCTTGGTCCTTATACCAACCTCTTCAAGATTTCCAAACCATTAGGCCTTGCCTTGCCGTACACAGGTCTGTCCTTAAACTTTGCAAAATGTAGGGTTTTTAGCCAATTCTTGACCACCTGGTTGGACTGTCAAAGAGTTTGCCTAGCAAACAGACTGTTGGAACCTCCTCCTTGGTACCAGACCACTGTGAGACCTCCTTCCACACTTCTACCATGGGGTTTGTCCTGGAGAAGTCTTCCCTGCAAGTTATGTGCTTTCTAGCACTGTCCTTCCTAGCTGGGCATTGCCAAGCTCGCCTAGGAAGAGACTTTCCTCATGAACCTTCTACTCCTAAAGACTCCTAAACCTAAACTATATACAGGCATGGAGCTTAGCCTCATTCCCCACAAACTATACACCAGGTATAGTGGAAGATAGAGGTCTAAGTCTCCATGATTAACAATTTACTAGACTATTCAACAATGACAAGAAACTAAACTATCCAAGAATTAACTAAGAAACTATGAGAATGCTTAACTACTGTCCACACAAAGCTTCTAAGAACAATTACATCTCATTCCCAATGTATCAAGATGCCTGGTTAATTCATTAACACACTACCAAGAACACAATACAGAAAATTCAGTTATTTCCTACTGTCTTCGATTATCATTCATGAAAATTGTCAATTTCAAACTTTCCAAACATTCTCTAAGCCTTCGAACCTTTTACACAGGTCGATGCACACCTTATAAAGTTTCAAAAGGTGGTTATCCTTCCCCTTGGTAGGACATAACCACCACCTTAGGCCAAAATTGCTTAAAGCAACATTTTGGGCTTTATTTCCAATTACTAGAACTTACCCACCATGAGTGTCTAAACTCACAACTCTTCCACTCCTAATAGCTCCTGACCACTACTTATTCCTAACCTTCAAACATAATGCAATGGTCAACATGACCTTATATAAATGCATAAAAACAAACATACTTCCTATTTCCTAGTATTTGCCTAGGTGCTTCCTAGGTGCTCCTGCACCATTCTCCCCCTCCCTACCCAAACACTATGGAGTAGAAGGAGAGATCAATGACATGTCTAGGCCAAGCTTCTTGAACTGATCCTCTTGTACCCATGTAGCTTCTGAGTCAGGCTTATTCTTCCACTTAATAAGGTGCTCCATGTACACCTTGTGTCTTGTAGACTTTTGCACCCTTGATTCCAAGATCCTTTCAGCTTGTTGCTTGTTTTGAGAAGGTAGGGGTATGTTGCTGATGTCCTTGAAGATCTCTTGACTATTCTGATCCATTCCTTTGACTGATCCCTTATATTTGATCAAGTCAGCTATATTGAAAACCGGTGAGATTCCTAAGTCAGTAGGTAGTTCAACCTTGTATGCATTTTTCCCATACTTGGCCAATATCTTGCATGGTCCTACCCTTTTTATCTGTAGCTTGGTTGACACTCCCTTCTATAACCTAGATTTATTGAGGTGAACCATGACATACTCACCCACTGCAAATTGCACATCCTTCCTTGTCAAATCTACCTTCTCCTTCAACTTTTGTTTAGCTTCGGTGACTGTCTTCTTCACCTGCTCCTGAATCTCTTTCATGGTCTGACCGAAGTCTTCAACATGTCCATTCCTATTCTCCATGGTTCCTAGATCTATGAGCTCACAAATGCCTCTTGGGTGCATCCCATACACAACCTCAAAAGGACTCTTCCCTATAGTTCGGTTCACACTGTCATTATAAGCATACTCAGCTTGTGAGATCACCATATCCCATGTCTGTCTATATTCCTTTGTTAGGAACCTAAGAAGATTACCTAGCACTTTGTTGACCACCTCTGTTTGGCCATCGGTCTGAGGATGGTAGGCTGATCCAAAAGATAGGTTGGTACCTAACCTGCTCCAAAGAGTCTTCCAAAAATGACTCATGAACTTAACATCCCTATCTGAAACAATGCTTAAAGTTAGGCCATGAATCCTTACAACCTCCTTAAAGAAAAGATGAGCTATGTAGCTAGCATCATGAGTAGTTTTGCAAGGAATAAAGTGACTCATTTTGCTAAATCTGTCCACCACGACATACACACTATCAAAACTAGACTTGGTCTTAGGGAGTCCTACCACAAAATCCATGCTCACACACTCCCATGGTCTGTTAGGAATGGGTAGGGGTTGATAAAGACCAGCATTACTAGCTCCTCCCTTAGCTCTCATACATACAACACATTGTTCCACATACTTTCTAACATCTCTTGCCAACTTAGGCCAATAGTAAAACCTTTGTACTAGTTCCAAAGTCTTGTTGATGCCAAAATGTCCACTAAGACTGCCATTATGCTTTTCTTGAATGAGGTTTTCTCTCATTGACCCTCTTGGAACACATAGTTGATTCCCTTTAAATAATAAACCACTTTGCAATGTATACTCAACATATTGACTATGAAAATGATTCTCAAAATCTAAACATACCTTATAAGCTTCTGAGAAATCTTCATCCTCACCATAGAGATCTTTAAAGCTTTCAATCCCTATGCTCTTCAGTTGTATCTCTTGAACTGTCAACAACCTCCTGCTCAATGCATTTGCTACCTTATTCATCTGTCCCTTCTTGTGCTTGATGGTGAAGGTAAAAGCTTGGATGTATTCCATCCACTTCAAATGCCTATTACTCAACTTCTCTTGGGTATTCATGTAACTGAGTGCTTGGTTGTCTGTAAAGACTACAAATTCCTTGGGTAGAAGATAATGCCTCCATTTCCTAAGTGACTGAACCAAAGCATAAAGTTCTAAGTCATAGGTTGAGTATTTCTTCTTTGCTTCATTAATCTTCTCACTAAAGAATGCTACAGGTCTGCCCTCTTGACTCAACACTCCTCCAACTCCCACTCCACTAGCATCACATTCCACAGTGAACAACTTGTCAAAGCTAGGCAACAAGAGAATAGGTTGAGTTGCCACCTCTTGTTTCAGTTTCTCAAACCCTCTCTTAGCTTCTTGTGTCCACACAAACTTGGTTTTCACACCACCTTTTATTGTATCTAAGACCGGTGCACAAATACCACTAAAGTTCCTTATGAATTTTCTATAGAATTGAGCCAATCCATGGAAACTTCTTACCTCAGTCCCTGTTGTTGGTGTAGGCCAGTTTATGATTGCCTCCACCTTGCTTGGATCCATCTTCAATGATCCCTTGGACACTACAAATCCCAAATATACAAGCTCTTGTTTAAAGAACTCACACTTCTCTAGATTGATTGCCAACTTCTCCTCTTGCAGCCTTCTAAGAACCAAATCCACATGTTTGAGATGCTCCTCTGCTGTTTTGCTAAATATGAGGATGTCATCAAGGTATACAACCACAAATATCTCTGTGAAGTCCTTGAGCACTTCATTCATGAGCCTCATGAATGTGCTAGGGGCATTGGAGAGACCAAATGGCATCACTCTCCATACATATAATCCATCTATTGTCTTGAATCCTGTCTTCCATTCATCACCATCCTTAATTCTGATATGATGGTATCCACTCTTGAGATCCAACCTAGTGTACTATTGAGCTCCTCCTAGACAATCCATTAAGTCTTCAATCCTAGGAATAGGGAACCTATACCTAATGGTGATTCTATTTATTGCTCTAGAATCAGTACATAACCTCCATTTGCCTCCCTTCTTGGTTGCCAAAACTACTGGTACTGCACATGGGCTAATGCTCTTTTGAATCAATCCTTGATCCAACAACTCTTGCACTTGTCTAGCCACTTCCAAATTCTGATCTAGGGTAAGCTTATATGTTGCTTTGTTAGGTAATGATGCTCCAGGTATGAAGTCAATTTGATGACTAATAACTCTTTTAGGAGGTAAAGTTGTAGGTGTACCATCACTTACTATGTCTTTATTTCAAGCAAATTCTGGACTGCTTTGGGTATGACTAGTTTTTCAATCTTCTCTTCCTCTTTGGATTGCAATAACACTACATATCCTTCTCCACCCTCATGTAGGGTGTTGAGGAACTCTTTCCCACTACTTAGAAGCACACTTGGTGTCTTTGACTGTCCTTCATCCTCCTCCGACAGTGACTGCAATTTAAAAGTCTTTCCATCCTTCTTAAATGAAATTGTATTCTCCTTCCCATCATACATGGCACTCCTATCATATTGCCATGGTTTTCCCAACAGTAGATGACATGCATTCATGGGTAAAACATCACAAACTAACTTGTCCTTGTACCCTCCAATTGAAAACTCCACCGTTACTTGCTCATTCACTAAAACACTTTGCCCTTTGTTAAGCCATGTGACCTTGTAGGGATTGGTGTGGGTACCTTCTTCAATTTCAGTTTCATTACTGCCTCCTCTGAGATAATATTATCTGTGAAACCTGAGTCTACTATGACCTTGCATACTTTACCAAGTATCTTGCACCTTACCCTGAATAGAGCCCTCCTTTGTTTTGGTTCTTCTTTGACCGGTCGTCTGATCAAAAATCTTCTGAACATCAAACTCTCTCCATTCTCAGATTCAATATGACTAACCTCAGTTGTCTTAGGACTCATGATGTCCTCTTGTGCATAAGCCACTCTCTTCTCATTGCTTGATGAAGATGCTTTCTCTGGGCATCTATAGGCTGGGTGTCCAACTTAACCACAATGATAGCATTTCATGGTTGCAAAATAGGAATTACTCTTGCCTGCTCCTCTTCCTCTATTGGATCCTCCTTGAGAACCTCTACCTCTGTTATACCCTCCTCTAGAAGGTGTTTCATTGCCATGATCTATGGTTTTAAACTCTCCTTGGTTTCTTTGGTCATTACCTCTACCTTGGTAGCCACCATGCTGTCCTCTTTGATCTCTATGATCTCTGCCTTTACCTCTACCCTTAGAAGCCTGATCTTGCTTCCTCTTGCTTCTCTCCTCAATTTTGATAGCTAATTGATAGCATTGGTGTACTGTCTTTGGACTTAAAAGAGCCATCTACTCTTGAATGTTCCATTTCAATCCATTAAGATACCTAGCCACCTTGAGGCTTTCATCTTCTGAAACATTAGACCTCATACAAAGTTTTTGGAACTCCTCTGTGTAGGTATTCACATCTAGGTCTTTCTACCTTAGGCTTTGTCTCTTCTTGTGTAGCTGGATCTCATAGTCATCAGGCATGTAGGATTCTCTCACCTTTGCAACCATACCTTTCCAAGTTGAGATGGGTTTATTTCCTTCCTTCTCCCTCTTTGTTTGGACAAATTTCCACCATGTCAAGGCCGATCCTCTCAATCTTGATTTAGCCACCTTCACCTTCTGTGCCTCTGTGACCCCATCACACTCAAAATTATTCTCCATACCTTCTATCCAATCCATGACTAGATCGACTTCCATCTTTCCACTGAACATTGGTATGCCTTCAAGTGCCTTCCCACTCAAAGCTTTCAATGCCTTCAAGAAAGGATCCTCTTGTAGAATAGGGCCAGGTTTAGGGATCTTGTCTTCCTCTTCAACCTCTTCTTTCTTTGGTACCCTATTACTGTCCTCTCCGTCCTTGTTTAATACAGTGCTCAATGTCTCCTCCAATTGTGCTAGTCTTTCCCTCAATCTTCTATTATCTTCTTCTTGGTCTTCAACCTTCTTTGCCAACTCAACATTTGTCACCATGATTATGGAACCACTTGATTCAATCTTTGACATACAAATCACTATCCCAAACCTTTAACTTGCTCTGATACCAATCTGGTGTAAGGGGGAATGGATGAAACACTCACTGTTCCATGCTCCGGGTCTCACCTCAGCAATTCCCTTTGGTGGCTTCCTCCACCACTCAACCTATAGGTCCTGACACAAATGCAGTTACCCTTGGTTCTATTGGCCATCCCCTCTTCCAACCATGTCACACAATTCAACCAAAACTTAGTGCTTTGCCTCTGCTTCACCCTTGACCCTTAATCATCCCTAAAGGCCAAATACCCTCAATACTCAACTAGATGCTTGCAAGGGTGTAAAGGTGTATTTTCATGCTTCCAAGCATCCCTTTAGGTCTCTTGAACAACCTCTAGACTCCATCTCACCATCGTTTCTTCCAAACCCTCACCTAGGTTTTCAAGGCAACAAGCCTAGGGTCTCTTTTTAGCCCTCCTAACCCGAGAAAAAAGGATGTTGCTCAAAACTTCTCCAAAGAATCTCAAAGCTTTTTCATGGATTCTTGGTCCTTATACCAACCTCTTCAAGATTTCCAAACCCTTAGGCCTTGCCTTACCGTACACAGGTTTGTCCTTAAACTCTGCAAAATGTAGGGTTTTTAGCCAATTCTTGACCACCCGATTGGACTGTCAAAGAGTTTGCCTAGCAAACAGACTGTTGGAACCTCCTCTTTGGTACCAGACCACTGTGAGACCTCCTTCCACACTTCTACCATGAGGTTTGTCCTGGAGAAGTCTTCCCTGCAAGTTATGTGCTTTCTAGCACTGTCCTTCCTAGCCGGGCATTGCCAAGCTCTCCTAGGAAGATACTTTCCTCATGAACCTTCTACTCCTAAAGACTCCTAAACCTAAACTATATATAGGCATGGAGCTTAGCCTCATTCCCCCAAGACTATACACTAGGTATAGTGGAAGACAGAGGTCTAAGTCTCCATGATTAACAATTTACTAGACTATTCAACAATGACAAGAAACTAAACTATCCAAGAATTAACTAAGAAACGATGAGAATGCTTAACTACTGTCCACACAAAGCTTCTAAGAATAATTACATCTCATTCCCAATGTATCAATATGCCTGGTTAATTCATTAACACACTACTAAGAACACAATACAAAAAATTTAGTTATTTCCTACTGTCTTCGGTTATCATTCATGAAAATTGTCAATTTCAAACTTTCCAAACATTCTCTAAGCCTTCGAACCTTTTACACAGGTTGATGCACACCTTATAAAGTTTCAAAAGGTGGTTATCCTTCCCCTTGGTCGGACATAACCACCACCTTAGGCCAAAATTGCTTAAAGCAATATTTTGGGCTTTATTTCCAATTACTAGAACTTACCCACCATGAGTGTCTAAACTCACAACTCTTCCACTCCTAATAGCTCCTGACCACTACTTATTCCTAACCTTCAAACATAATGCAATGGTCAACATGACCTTATATAAATGCATAAAAACAAACATACTTCCTATTTCCTAGTATTTGCCTAGGTGCTTCCTAGGTGCTCCTGCACCAAAATGACATTTTGAGGATTAAAAAAGATACAAAATTACTCTTCAAGTAATGAAAATATGACCTAAGATTGAGAATATACAAACAAAAGAAATGGTAGGAAACACAAACTTACAAAGTTCAAAGGCATTAGAAAATCATATGTGATCCAATACATGTAAAACACATACATAAAATGACTACACTATAATTTACACAAATAGAAATAAGATAAACAAATACAACGAACATAGAAAGATACAAAAGAGGAAAGATAAAATTTGATCTTTTTGTAGCATAATTTATTGCTAAAAATGGTAAGACATAATCCCAACCTGATATTATTTATTAAGCAAATGTGGGGTATGGTTCAAAGTCTAGCAAATTGTATTGTTAGGAACCATACAATAATTTCATGAATCACATGTACTAACATACTTTGTTGCTAGTTGACCCACAAATAGTATGAAACTTAGTTGATATAAGTTACTTGGACTAGCAAACTCCATTGTTAGGTGGCTCATATGTAGATAAAATAACATGGATTACATGACCAATTGTTCTCTACTGCTAGGAAATCTTGATAAGGTGGCCAATAAAATATATGTACATGGGACCACAATCTATTGATGCTTCAGTGAGCATGATGGAAATGTGTGGGGATGTGTGGTTGTACACATGTGAAATTTTAAATTTGCCCCCTAAAAATAATTGCATAAATAAAAAAATGCAATTGATTTTAATGTAGAAAAGGGAAATATGAAGGATCTTTAGGAAGCATATATGAATGGATATCCCTACCTAGAGTCACCAATGTGATGCTCCTAAAGAGGTGCAAAAAATGATGTTGCAAACAAAAACATAATACACTTGAAATTGTGCTAATAGAACGAAAAAGAAAAAACATAAAAGATAAATATGCCACATAGCAATAAGCAACATCATATGAAGACACACAAAGGGGCTTATCAACTTGGGTTTAGTATGTATATAATAATGGTGTAGACATGGAAAACTGACCAACGCACTTGATCTCAATCACTAACGTCATTTCTTCCTGAATCATACTCTCAACTTATCATCATTTTTCATCTCTTAATTAGATAAATCATTATTTATTTAATTAGGTCTTTCTCCCTTGATTGATTAAATTAATCAATTAATCCTCTGTCTCTATTTATTTAAATAATTCATTTTATTTAAATCTCTAAAGTCCTCTTATTAAATTGAATAAATTAAATCTTATTTGATTTAATCTAACATTATCCCCTTTAGTTAAATAAATAAAAACATTTACCTCGCAATTTTGATTTAAATCAAATTTAAGTCTAAATTGTCACATCTCCTAATCTCCCATTAAATTAACTAACATTTGGTTAATTTAATCCTAATCCATGTCACATCCTCTAGAGAATGCAACTTTCACAATAAATCAATTACTTTGATTTATTAAATTGCCTATTTTCTCTCAACATGGAATAAAAGAGGAATATTCCCTCAAATTTGAATTCAAAATCCAAGTGGGCTTGGTCCTTCCAACAAGGCATTTAAGACCTCTTACATGTCCTTTACATTGATCCAAGTGACATTAACTCCATTCTTCTCTCCCTCCAACATGTCATATTCAAATTTCAAATTTGAATCCAATAGCATTTATCATGCACATTGACCAAAATGTGCACAACCTTCAACCATTCACATCTTGAAAATGGCACTTGGCCATTGGATGTTGAATGATCCCACATTGCTTAATTCCACTCTCTCTTCCATTTTGGAAATCTATAAATGAGAGACTCTTCCTCTCATTCCATCATCCACAATTTGAGTAAACTTACTATACTCAACTTCATCCTCATCTACAATCTCATGCAAAGTTACTCTCTTCACATTGAGAGGTAATTTTGTCCATTCCTTTCCAAAGTATTCATAATTTTCATGATTTCATAGCTAAGTTATACCAAAATCTCATCAAGGAGATTTGATCATCCACACATCATCAACATTTGCAACAAAGGAGTTGGGAAAGGACCAATTTCGACACATCAATTGACACCAATTCCCCCATGGGATCAAGAGTTTTCTTTGCTTAGATAGATTTGATTTGGTTTATTGCATTGTTCTTCATTTTCTTTCTATTTAAGTTTTGTAAATGGATTTCATGGGGAATCCTTGTTTTACCTTGCATATTGATCTAATAATATGTTTGTTTGTTGTATTTGTGTAGGCATAAAACCAAGGTTCACAAATGGTAACTGGCTAATAGGGATTAAATTGCCATCATTCACCATGCATATAGAACTATGAGTAGAAATGAAGAGAATACACAACTAATAGATATAGAATTTTTTTTTTTTGGGTCAACATGGAAGAGACCTAAATACTTAATACTCCTATTAGGATAAGATATGTCTAGTTGGTTTTCATGAAAATAAAATGTTTGTGTAGGATAGAAGAAGACTGACATAAGTGAGATTTTTAGTTTTTTTGAATAGTGTTTTTGAATTGAGAAATAAATTTTAAGGGTGAGGGAGAGGAGTATAGAAGAAAATTTGAACAATTAATAAAAGATTATTTTGCTAATTTCATTTTTCTAGTTATGTCATGCTTGTAAAAGTTCAAATCCTTAATTTTTGTCTTACTTTTCAGGACTCATACATTAATGTAATATCATAGAAGGTTTAGATTTAGGTTGGAAATGATAGCCAATTGAGTTTTGGAGGAATTAAGTGAGAAAGGGAAGAGCATGGCAACCAAAGATGTGAGGCCCACCTATTTCCCATCCCATTCACACAACATTTTGATAAAATCTTTGGCTTATGATACTTTTGATTTGCTAATTATGCTTATAGACTATGATGCATTGATGTTATATTATAGTAGTTATGTTATAATGATGATTTGGTTAATCAAGGTTATATTAGCTAGACTTGGAATTTTATTATTTGTGGTGATGTCATTACATATAATTTTAATATAAAATTATTATAAAATGACAAAACATTAAGATATTCAATTAAGATTAGAGATATCGAGTTTCCACAATCTATAATAAATATTTACACTAGATTTATGGATTTGATTGCGTAAGAATTGATGCAAAACTTCTTACACAATCAAATCTATAAATTTTGTGTAATTATGATTAAGATTCTATGCATTATACAAACTATTACAGATATGTTCTAAATGAATAATTCTATTTCATGAATATCTTTTAGGTATGTAGATATTGAAAGTGAATAAAATGATCTATGTTGCACATATAATGTAATGGTATTTGTTTCTTCAACTATGATCTATGTCTTTTTGTTCATGTTCTTTGTGTGTGATTGCATGTGCATAATGTGATACCTTGTGTATACACATAAAAATGGTCTGGAGCACGAATTAATTAAATACTTGTTATTTAATTAATAGAATCAATGAAATACTTGTTATTTAATTAATAAAATCCTATTTCTTCTACTTGTATAAATAAATTGATAAATTTATTTATATGGTTCATCCCTTAATTCTTCTATTCAAAAATCGTTTTCCCTCTTAAATTAATTAAATGCACAAATTAAATAACTTGTTATTTAGTTGATCTCCCTTCTTCATTTAAATTTGAATTTTTAATTCAAATTTGGCACATGTCTCCATATTTTTCTAACTACCTCCAACTCATCCTCCACATCATCACATATCACATGTTTTATTTTATTTCTAATTTCTAAATTAGAAATATTCTTCTAACCTCCTAACCTCCTTGGAGACACATGGTTCCTTCTTTCAATTGACGCTCTTTGACACTTGGAATATTTTCCCTTCCAAATGGAGCAATCTCCATGAATTCCTCTAACCTCTTTGTGGTCAACCATTGATGTCTCAGGATCATGATCTCGATCGTCCATCTTTGCCACCTCATCCCAGGCTTGGGAAAATCTATAAATAGAAGGAAACTCTACAAATTTTCATGAAGGATTTGATCATAAATGTATGTTGCAGAAATCTTATTAGAAATTGAGAGCATTGTGAGAGCATTGTAGATAGCATTTAGCATTTTAGTTCATATTAGTGTTATCATGGCAATTTTAGTTTTAGCATCTTAATTGTAGCATTTTCATACATCATTTCATTTAGATTTGCATCTTCAATTACAAAAATCATTTTAGCATCATTTCAATTACAACATTGCATCATATCATTTAGCATTACAATCAAAAATATCAAAAGCATGTAGATGTAGGCATTTACCTTTGCATTTCATATAGCATCTCGTGTTGGAAGTGGATTCACTTTGAGAAGGGGGGGGCGGGGGGGCGGGGGAGGTTTGGCGGTGAATCAGAGTGGACTAATTTTAACTTTTAACTTTGAATGCATAGAAAAGATTTTACTAAGTTGACCCAGTATGAACATTAGCACTTTAGATCAGATTAATATGAAACATGATTGACATTTACAACCCATGTGAAAAGCTTCATATGATATTGTCCAATTTAAAGCTTTATGAACAATCTTGTTGTTCAATATCAACAAAATAACAAAACTTCATAATATGGAACCTTGACTTGCATTTGTTAATCTTTTGAGTATATGAATGAGTACAGGAAGTAGAAGTTAATTCACTTTATAAAAGACATTTTTGCACTAGAATTGCACAATCTAGATTTGTATGACAGACTTGAGAAAACTTACATAAAACTTTTACACAGCCTTAAAGTATCAGAGCATTGACTAGTTGAATGAGCACAATAAGATAAATGACTGAAGGAAAGATTATGCAAAATAGACATAGATCACACAAATGAGAGACACAAAAATTGCCGAGTGGAAAACCCTCCTGGGGTAGAAAAACCACTCCTAAACTTCCTTATTGGCTTAATTTCAAAACCACTGCTTACAAATTTATGAGCAGCAACTCAAAGAGCACTATCCCCTCATTTAGAGACACCAATCTCAAGGAGCACCAACCCCTCATTTAGAGACACCATTCTCAAGGAGCACAAACCCCTCATTTAGAGACACCAATCTCAAAGAGCACCAACCCCTTTACTGTTTTAGTAAATCATACAATGATACAGAGGATCTTTCTATTTCTCTTTTATCTATCAAGTGCCTCTTGATAGACAATAACTAAAATCCTCAAAGTTCCAAAATGAACCTTCAGAATTTCAGGCATTGTGAAGCCTTAAGTCAGCTTGATTATCAACTCATATTTCAGATTTTCAATCTCAAAGCTCAACATTTTTCAATATAGTCACTGTGATGTATTATCACAAGTTTTCCCTTTTGTTTCATATATTTCTCATTGTTCTTCTTCCATCCTTTTTCAATCAACTCTTTTTTTTTCTTTTTTTTTTCTGTTTTTATACTCTTTTCATGGTTTGTCACAAAAAAATAGTTAACACACCTTTTTCTCCTTTTTGATTTTTCTTTATATTAGAGCCCTAATCTCTTCATTTTTTCTGATTACAGATTTCATCATTACATTCAAGGAAGGTTACAACCGTTGCTTGATTTTCTATTTCAGGGAATAAGACAAAGATGATTATCAGGTTACCAAACCTTCAATTGACCAAAAATGCCATGTGTTTCAGTGTCCATGTGTGAAGGATCATTATGAAGAAGTTCTTTTGACAGGAATATCCAAGCATTTTTCAAATATAGAGGGCAGATTGAACCCTGTTCTCTCAAGCAGCCTGCACAAAACAGAGCTAAAAAACAAGAACCATTAAATCATATATGAAATTCATGAACAAAACCCTCGAAAAGCCAACTGCAACAGTAGTGCATCCAACAACTCCAATGCAATGTAACCGTAACTTCAGAATAATGCATCCAATAATAACCGTTATGAAATAATCCATGTAAGAGATTGAACAGATTCGAAGTCATCATGATTTCCCCAAACAGATACCACTGTTTCATAAAACTGATAAGATAAATATATTGTAAAGTGCAGTTAAAAATTATATGCAATCTTTTTGGTTATGACCAGTAAAAACGATTTAACTAATTTTTCACCTTCCATTTAGAAGTAACGGTTCTGCAACCCAATTGACAAAACTGGATACCTGAGAGTATCAAAATAGATGTTGCATGTAGCAATTTTTACCAGACTGCAAAGTGGCTTAGCAACCCGAGCTTCTCCCTTATGCGAGCTTTTATTTGATGGAAGGAAACTGATAGGTGAGCCGACCAATGTCATGGTCTTCCTATTTTCAATACGCTGCCAAAGATTAGTAAACCAACTACTAGAACAGTGAAACTACTGTGAGATAAACAACTCAATGATGGCGGCCAAAATAGGGTTTCAAAAACTTTCGAACAATGAAGCATAATAGTGACCTAAGTTTCCCAAAATAACCAACAAACAATTTTATCTCTTTCTCAACCGCGCCACCACACCCTTCAAACTGTTCACCTGCGGTATAGCGGTAACTAACACTTAACAGTTACCTCTTCCTTTATTGCCCAACCGCGGTCTTTCTTCGGGCTACTCGCTGTACAACGGTAGCTCCAAGCTAACCACTAGCCGCTTCCACCGCATTACCGCGGTGAGCTTCTTGACAGCTCGTGGTACAGCGGTAGCTATTCTGCTTGCCGCTGGCGGTTTCCACCACGCTACCGCGGTTACCTTTCTGGCTACCCGTGGTATAGCGGTAGCTACTATGCATGCTGCTAGCCGCTTTTATCACATTACCGCAGTTGCTCTCTTAGCAGTCTATGGTACCACGGTAAGATGTTCGCGGCCTTACCAAACACATGACGACAAAATCCTTACCAAACACATGACGACAAAATCATTTCCGTTTGACAATAGTTGACTATAAAAAATACCGACGAAAATGTGCCATGAAATATTACCTCCAAATGTCGATGGCTATTTGACTTTTATATTCCCAAGAAATCAAGACTAAGTCACTGCCAATGTGACATTAAAATATTAACCAATGCCTTTACCTGTTGTCGGCCTTAAGGCCTGATTTAAATGTCAACCCTTTAGACCCGATTCAAATGCAAAAGGAGACCAAATAGAATACCTTTTCCTAAGGTCGAATGCCACCTTGAAATATTCAATGCTCTATAATGTGCCATTTCCAAAAGATGTCAAAAGACTTATGAGGTAGTGAAGACTGAATTTGCATGATGAATTTACAATGCCATTCTCCCATACCAAAATACCATAACTAAATGAAGAAGGAATGATCAAAGTGTATCTCAAAGCCATAAACACAGTGATGATCAAACCCCTATAATTTTCCAAAAAAAAGGAATACTGAGTGCTCAAAAACATTAACAAGATTGTTCCTCAAACCCATGCCACTAACTGAAGAAAGAGAAGTATACCTTGACGAATATCAAGATGCTTGTAACTGATCAAGCATAATTAATCAACCTGTAAAGGAACTGATCATGCCAGTCACTTGTAATCAAGTGAAGTACTGAAACACAAATGTTAAACCAGAAAAAATATCACAAGGAGCCAGTAACCAGAATGCCTTAATTGAGATCTGCACATGGAGCCAAATAACAAATGTGCCAACCAAAATATGAACCAGCTGAGAAGATAACCATCAAGCCAACAAGATGCCAGATAACCATAAGATGACATCAAGGACAAAAAAACATAAGAGGGATTCAACATCTTGTTTCTTAGGTTGTCATCTTGTAAATTCATGTGCACCATACAAATTTGAGAGCATGAATTGAGAGATCACTAGGAATAGAGGAATACGATTTGAGAGGATAGCATAGCATCTTAGTTTGTTATTTCAATTCCTTTTATATAATACGTTTCATTGATGTGTGTTTTAGTTTATCTTTCTGATACACATATTTTACATCACACACCTTGTATCGTTCTATTTGACATGCCTTTATGTTCATTCCTCTATTTGTACCTACTTTTTTTTATATGTTGTAAATCTTTATCTTTTCTATTGTCTTGTGTTTTCCTTTTGGGGATGACACAAAGTGTCGATACATTTAAGTCTCTTTCATGTTGACCCAAAAAAAATTCTTTATTTTCGCTCTCTATGTGTCATTCTTCCAATTCTATGAGTATTTGGGGAATGATGATGTTTTCGAGCTTTATAATATCATTGTACCAAAGACATACACTGACCCCAAATCCATGGATTCCTTATGTGTTTGGGATTTCATTTGGGGGCAACCCCTTTTCATGGCACAACTTCATTTGGAAACATATGCTTGAGATAGGGCTTTCCAAATAAACTTTCATGTATTATTTATTATTTAGCATTTATCATTTTCTACTTTAAAGTAATTGCTCACAACATGGTGTTTAGCAATTTCTTTATAGTGGGGGCATACATTGGCATTATCATTTTGACATTTTTCATGTTTCTTAGTGCGATCTTCTTACTTCTTATGACGTGTCTTCTTCTTGGTGGTGTCATTGGGCTTGATTTTCCTTCAAGATCGTGACCTTTCTTGGCATATGAAATTCCTATTAGTGGTGATGTTATATATTGCATGCCCTAAGTTGTGAATCTTTTATCCTTGACTAGTCCTCTTTTGGATAAATTAGGCACGATGTTAATTAGTCATGTGACTAAAAGTTTTAGTCACGTAGTCATTTATTTGCCAAATTCTACTAGTGTCCCTAGGGTGAGACCTTACATGAACTAAGCAAAACCCCTTTGAATATCTTATTGCATGTATCAAGGCCACCAAGCATAACACAACTTGCTTGCCAATGGAACCTTTTTCATAAGTGCCTAGCATAACGCAACTTGCTAGCCTTGTGACCATCTCTATGGTGTCTTGTCAAAGTTATTAGGAGGTATAAATTTGGTATGGTTAGCTAGCCACTTCATGGGGTTCACCTAGTGGACAACAGATTTCTCTAGCACGTGTGAGCGCATGTTGTTTTCATAGTGGACAACGGGTTTCACTTGTAAATGATTTTTGGAAAAACAACTAAGGATTGATCCACATCGAGTTAGAAAAATAGTCGAGGCTTGATCCACCCTCTTTCTTTTAGTCTTTGACATTATATGGTTGAGTATCTTGTCATTGTTGCTACATATTTAACAAAGGTATGTGTCTCCTTGTGTCTTTGTTGGTTTGTTGTGAGATATTAGATCTTTGGGGCTTGATCATCCTCCTTAACCTTTGTCATCTTATCTTTTCAACAGTTGTACAATTAGACCTCTCTTGATTGTCTATGTTAGTGTGAGTTTGATGCAAAGTCATCCTCTCACTAAAGTGGGGGATAAATGTAATGTAAAAAAATGCACTCCTTTACATTTTCACACTATGTTTGGGTCCCCTCAATTAAATTACATTTCATATCTACAAGCCTAGTAAATTACATTTTCTGAAGGGAAAACCCGACAACAAATGCCAACACATAATACTTTAACTTGAGCAATGTGTGTTCCAAGAATAGGGACTTGGGACCCATTCGAGCGAATGGGTCCTCCCTAGGCCTTTGAACCTAAATTTAAAATATGTTTTTGGCAATATTTTATTGTCCCCGAATTTAAATTTCATGTCGGCTTGTAATGTTTAATTTTCAGAAAACTAAGGATACATACCTATAAATAAAAGACTATTTCATCAATTCAAATCCTAGAAATCCGAGTGAGAAAAAATCATAGTAAAGATTATGATCAAAGACATTCAAGAGCATGTTTATCAATGATTTATCGTAGCAATCAAGATCTCAAGCATCATGGAAAAAACTCTTGTAGTCATGCATATTTTTGTAGCTAACTTTATGATGTAGGTTTCAAGATCCAAGCCAACATTCAAGTCATATTTCAAGTATCAAGATCCAAATCCATTGAAGTCATTTCATGCAAGATCAATATCAACATTTTAGTCTTCCAAAGGTTTATTCAAGGGATTGGTGAGTTACAACATAGAATTGTTCATTCATTATTTCAATCAAGGTTTAATTACCAAAATGGGGTTTGACCAAGGCAAACCCCCATTCACCAAAAATTAAAAAACTTTCCTCTTATATTTGTGTTGCAAATCTTAGATTGAAGAAGTGAAGCTCTCTTGAAGAGAAAAATTGGAAAAGTTGTCAAAGTTGTGTTCAATCCACAGAAACTCACCTACAAACTTCATTTTTGGCTTTCCGACACTAAAACTTGGATCAAACAGAAGCTACAGATTGGCATCAGGGGATCCCAAAAGATGGTTGAAACCTTTGCACAAAGACCTATTCGCCTACGGGCAAATGAGTCCCAGGTAGCCTCCTGAAACTGCTTTTGGTGATAGGTACACATCACTCTGCCATTTCCAGATCTATCGAAACTTTGTGGTTTTTATTTGTATTATGCTTTAAATTGACGATTCAAGTTTGAATGAGTATAATTGTGTTAATTTACTATTTTTTAGTTTTTCTCCCAAAAGTGTTGTTAAGGTTGATACCCCTATCCTTAATCATAAGGAAGCCAACAAATTCCCCCATTGAGTTGACTCGCCTAAGGGTTGTTAGTCAATTCTTTGTGGGGATCTCTTTTCCTAATGAAAATAGGAAGATAGGTTCATCATCCCCATTTTCCCCATTTCAAATAGGTGAACCTATTTTTCTATGTTTCAGTCATGATGGAGAGAAATTTTAGACATTTTATTTATTTTTTTGTGCAAAATTAAACCCCTATTTTGTCCACCTATGGATTAGGGTCATGCCTTAAACTATTTGAAGTGTTCTAAATTTGTTTGGACTCTTGAAAAGTGGCCTAGAAGATAAGTGACAAGATTAGGGAAAGGGGAAAACTAATTTGGGAGGCAAAGTCTTCATGTATTCCTAAAGTTCATTGCATATAGATAAAGAACCTTTACTTAAGCTCTTTTGAAACCTTTGGTTAAGATTTGATCCTTGTGTACCATTTTTCATCTTGTTTGGAAAAAGGTTGAAGGAGAGCAAGAGAGAGTTTGGGAAGCTTGGAGCGGAGAAGGATTCAAGGGTTAGAGTCAAGATCTTCACCAATTTTCTAAAGTAAGAGGTAGGTCTTCATGACCATTTTTTGTGTATATGAATGTATGATGTTGCAAAAATGGAATGGAATATTGCAAATACATATTGCTATTGTATTTGTGTTATTAGCTGATAAGCTATATATTGCATGAGGTTTGGCCTGAAACAAGTCTCACGCTAGCATGGTTTCCCGTCAAGGTTTCATGGTTTCTTGTTTAACTCTAAACCCACTTGTCAATTGGTATCGGGTAATCAATGTATGGACAAATTGGGTAAGCGACTGTCCTTTTCTATCCTGAAATGTGTCGTTGGAATGCTTACAGAGCCACAATGATGAAAATGCACCTTCTAGATTTGACAACGATGAAAAAGCACCTTCTCAGATGCCTTAAATTTCATTCTTCTGCATTTACTGATTTGGTAAATATCTGTTAAGAATTTACTCCTTTTTGGTAAATATCTGCAAAGCATTTACTTATTTTGGTAAATATCTGAAAAGCCGCCCACCACCGATTTTTGCTACAAGAAGATTTTTGCGATTCACCACAAACACACTTCTACAGATACTACAATTGGAAGTAGTTAATTTGCTCGACTTAGGCTTTTACAGAGACTACCACTGGAAGCAGTCAATTTACTCGAATCAAACCTCAGGAGACTACGCAACAGGCACCAGGAAAAGGATTCCACACGGTGCATGGTACTTCCAACTTAATTTCCTGCTTAGATTGTAGTTCTATTATAAGAAAGTGCTCTCTATCTCTTTAATCAATTCGCTCTTTTTCTCTTCTGTTCTATGAACTTTCTGAATTCATTTCCTTACAAATGCCTTCCTTACATTTTCCTTCTGCTTCTTGTTATTATGTGATAGCTACAGATACTGCAAAAATGATATGATAGGAAAGGATGATTTCTATGTACCATTAGCACAAGAACTGAGTGATTCTCTTAGTTTCCTTTCACTCGACTTTCCTTACTCTCAATTTTTTTGTTTCCTCTGTCCCTCACGAAGTCCTTTATATGCAAAGGTGGGTGGTGGTGGTATCTCCATTTCCTACAACTTTCCGACAAACCACTATGGAAGCCATAAATCCGATCACTTCTCCAAATTAGTGACATGCAACCTAAAAACATGGTTTTCACTGGGGTTTTAGAGAATGTTTATTTAAATGAAAATTACGACCAATATCCTTATAATGAGCACCTCTATTTTTGAAAGCTATAAAGGGTAAATATGATTTTGTTCATGCATTACAAAGGAACTTTATAATCTTACCCTGAGGAGGGTGAACAATGTTGTTATTATAGCTCTACTCTTACCATATCAGCCTACAATTTTCCTACCTATGCAATGCTTTTTCTTCATAGTTCACTGTGTGTGGTGTTTACAAAAACTAAGGATTTGATCTCTGGCTAGGCGCGCCTCTAAGATGTTCTCAACGCCCCAGACCAGTCTCCTTAGATTATGCAACTACCAAAAAGATATGTAACCACAGGGCCTTTAGATAAATGCTTCCATGGTGATGAAAACAATGAGACTATGTAGGTGCCAAGTTATAACGGGAAGTGTGGACACGCATTATTGAGTTTGGCATCTATTGAATAAAGCAATTAATGATAATTGAATTATTTTTAAGTTTTCTTATCGTTTCACTATTTCATTTTAGTTCTCTTTCTTCGTTAAATTTTTTACCTTTATTGCTATAAATTATAGTAGCGTTCAATTTATAATGTTCAAATACTAAGTTTTTTTATTCTTTTTCAAGTATACATTTTATAGAATGCTTGTTATGATGAGGCCCAACCACATATATTTATGGTTTTAAAATTTGAAACAAAACTAAAAAATGTACACATGTTTATAGTTATTTCAGTGCTATAATTCTCAACAAGTATAGCTTCTGGATGGTTGTTCAAATTTTGAATTCTAGAGAGTCTGAACAAAATAAAAGGATTTTATGTTATTATAATGGAGATTTTAAGTTATGGAATGCCAAAAAATCATTCAAAATAAAATTATACAAATGATAATGTCAGCAATATAGTTTAACTCACAATTATGTTATTGGTCAGTATTTCTCCCAGTCGTCTTCATAAACTAGAGCATTAACTGGCACTATATTGAGGTGTAGATACTCCATAATCAGATTCATTGCTTCATTTTTAATTTCTTTTGGGGTTTCTTCCTAATTCTAGACCTCTCCTTTATGGTTGATAGCTTAATATTTTAATTAATAGAGGTTAGGTTAAAAGAATATTAAGATTATTTTGTTAAATAAGTAGAGTGTCAATGGTCAATTTTTCTAAGATTGTAACTTTTATTTAACCCTGGATTGAAATGTTCACATCTTTTGTCTCGCACAAACACATATTCTTACCTTCCTCCTTGCATTTACATGTCCTTACCCTAATTCTTACTTCTTTTATTTTCTATTACATTCTTGATAGGTTAAATTGATACATAAAAAAAAACCTAGCTGTTAGTTTAAATACATTTAAATTCACATTATACACTGTTAACTTTAATTCGCAGATAAAAATAAAGTTATTAAGAAATGACCACCAGTGAAACTGATTATTCTAGAGTCAAACGTATACTTGCCCAAATGTCACCAAAATTACAGCTTAATTAAAAGTAGGATTTTATATTATATACAAAAATACTACAATCTACAGTTTTTTAAAATATACTATTTTAATTATAAATATAAAATATTTACTATCAAATCTATTAAAGAAAAAGTAACAATATTAGAGAAGAGTGTCAATGGTCAATTTTTCTAAGATTGTAACTTTTATTTAACCCTGGATTGAAATGTTCACATCTTTTGTCTCGCACAAACACATATTCTTACCTTCCTCCTTTCATTTACATGTTCTTACCCTAATTCTTACTTCTTTTATTTTCTATTACATTCTCGATAAGTTAAATTCTTCTATTACATTCTTGATAAGTTAAATTGATACATAAAAAAAACCTAGCTGCTAGTTTAAATACATTTAAATTCACATTATACACTGTTAACTTTAATTCACAGATAAAAATAAAGTTATTAAGAAATGACCACCGGATTTATATTATATACAAAAATACTACAATCTACAGTTTTTTAAAATATACTATTTTAATTATAAATATAAAATATTTACTATCAAATCTATTAAAGAAAAAGTAACAATAAAAGAGAAGAGTGTCAATGGTCAATTTTTCTAAGATTGTAACTTTTATTTAACCCTGGATTGAAATGTTCACATCTTTTGTCTCTCACAAACACATATTCTTACCTTCCTCCTTTCATTTACATGTTCTTACCCTAATTCTTACTTCTTTTATTTTCTATTACATTCTTGATAAGTTAAATTCTTCTATTACATTCTTGATAGGTTAAATTGATACATAAAAAAAAACCTAGCTGTTAGTTTAAGTACATTTAAATTCACATTATACACTGTTAACTTTAATTTGCAGATAAAAATAAAGTTATTAAGAAATGACCACCGAAACTGATTATTCTAGAGTCAAACGTATACTTGTCCAAATGTCACCAAAATTACAGCTTAATTAAAAGTAGCTCTGGAATAATTTTAATTCAAATAATGTACAATTTTGCATATAGGTAGATAAAATGAGTAAGTGTTTTGAGTAGGTATTATATATTATACTTTTAATTAACAAAACTATTAAATACATATATGAATCTATTATAATTAAAATTTATTAATTAGATTTTATATTATATACAAAAATACTACAATCTACAGTTTTTTAAAATATACTATTTTAATTATAAATATAAAATATTTACTATCAAATCTATTAAAGAAAAAGTAACAAATAATAAATATAAAAGAGAAATAGGAAAAATATTAAATTACATTTTATTTATCATATTTTAATAGATTTTTAACCAGATTTAATTCAAATAATGTGCAGATTTATAATTATGTTTATTAGATTTTGTTATATTTGATCTTTTTAAGTCAAATTTACCACAAGTAGTCTAAAGATTTTTTAAGCATCTTTATTTATTCTATTCTATTTGATTGTGATCTTCCAAAAGAAAATCCATCAATTCTTATACATCACTAAGCATATAGTATATTGTTTCTCATTCTAAAAATGTAATTTCATTCAAGAATGGACAATTCACATCAACCCAATGAGATTATTGACATATCCAGTAGTTCCAGTGGCCCTATGCTATCGACTAACTCAACACCATCAATCAATGGCAATGGAAATTCTACAAGCCAAATACAAGACTTTGCAAATGACATTACAGTTAGTTGCCTTGACTTGCTACAAGCAGCAAAGGCCATTGTTCGAAACATGCAAAGTGTCTCGAAACATGCAAAGTGTCCAAGATTTGGACATTCACTCAATGGAAGTAACAATACATGACTTACACTCAACTTGCATGAGAATTTGAGTTCCTTCTACACTTTGCTTCGTGAAATGAAAACGGATCAGTTCTACGAACAAGGTGGTTCTATCTACATAAAAGAAGCATTTCATAATCACTTGAATGATGTCTAATACATGTTCTCCTTGTAAATGTGTATATAGTATGTGATATAACCATCTAACTTCGGTTTTTACCAGCTTATGGATAGTTGGATATTTTGTAAATCCCTAAAAGAAATTTAAGCTCCAATATACTGCGAACAAGGCACTTTGCCTCACAATAAAAAGATGCAATATGAAAAAAGAAGAGCTTCGACTACATCTTCTCTCTTTATGATGATTATAAGTACACATACATAAACAAACCACTCTCTCAAAAAAGCTATATTTGTTTTATCTTCTACTTACCATATTCATATACATACAAATTATTGTTTCTATACTTACACCACATGTGCAATCACATGTAGGTGGATGTTCCAACATCATATACTCCTACAACGGTTGCTCTGAGTTGAAGAATTTTCCCAAAGTATTGATCATTTCTAGGACATATAGAGACCCTACCACAATCAACATAATATTGAGCCAATTCCCATTCCTAATGAAAAAAACAAAAACCCCTTTGCAAATAATCCATCCTATCAAATTGATTTGTGTCAAGAACATGAACCAAAGCATATTTAAGACAACAACACGCAAAATCAAGATCAAGAATTCAAATCTCCAATATACTACCATGATCTACTGAGCATTCTCCAATCCATACAAGATGGTGCAAATGATTATCATATCCATATACCACCTACTCATCCATCTACCCATGAGATGCTTACTCCTAAATGTACACATAAATGTTCTAAAAAAAAAGTCTCCTACTCTAAACAACATTATCAATGAGTAAGAGTCTCCTACTCTTAAATATCAGGAATCCTGCACAAATTCTTGGTTTCTAGTGCAAACACCAACATTGGGAGAATGTAGAGTCCTTATGATAAAACCGTTGTCAATGCTACAACTTTTCATAACTTCAACCATGATTCACGCATCATGCCATCCACCAAAATGTGCCCAACCACATGCCAAAAGGTATATCAAAGAATGGGGAAAATGAAGAAAAATGGACAAATAATATTCAAATGGATACCATAAAATACAACACAAAATCATCCCTATCAACCTCCATTAGTCAATGAAACTATGGGGAAAAAATCAAGAAGGGCAGTTCTTCCATCAAAAAGGTCCAATAGTGCACATGAAAGCTTCAAAAGTGACCTACAAGACATGCAAAAGTTTGCCCCAAACTGAATCTCCATATCCACCTACCATTGCTCACCTCCCAAGTTTGGAAAAAAAAAATCCAAACCATCAACCAATCAATCTACATCTCATATCTCTCAACGTACACCACCATAAATTGTGACATCCATGATATCCAAATCTCAAAATAATCGTGTGTTGACATCAACACTTCATCATAAGGACTCTAATGCCTCCCAATCACGATGTGTGCATCTAGATGAGGTTAGCTCTGATAATTGCAAAAAATAAAATGACAATTCCCAAGGAAACAAATCGTGGCTAACAAAAGGGTGTCATGTGTATAACCAAACATCTACATGCGCCAAACTAGGTACAAGCATCTTACCCCATCCACAGTAAATCCAACACTCCATCCACCTTATCCATATTAAATCAGTTCATCCATGGACCGACCATCTATGAAATCCATGTTCACTCATCGCCGCCCACATTCCAAAACATCTTGATCTTGGTCAACGTTCAATGTACACTTAACACTTGCTTATTGTAAATTTCTTGACATGGATCGTTATCATTCGCCATACCCACCATTATCTTATCCATCAACTATTCTCCAAATGACCACAAGCACACTGAATTATACTCCCTGTCATCCTTTGCATGTCTCACATATCCATTGACCTATTCATTTATCCATGCATCCACCCATTACATTCCATGTACACTCCTACAAACTAGGGGCAACTACTTACATCTTGCTTCAAGAAAACATCATGAAATATATCCATATATTACAAAAAAATTGTATCGGTTCATGTTCTTTATATATTACCGACATTTTCCATATAATTCGACAAAGATGGAATAATCACATTGTATGTTTACCTATTGCCATTTTGTAATGTCTATTTTCTGCTACGAGAGTAAAACATTGTTTGTTCTATTACTGATGTCCATGCAAGTACTAAATTGTAGAAGTTGTGAAATCCAACTTCACAAACCCCGAAGATCACCTGCATGCAAATAACCTGTCACAGAAGAAGACATTGGAGACAAAAAAGCAAGGGTGCTCTGAAGCTGAAAATTGTATAAATCAGAGAGTTTAAAATACAATGAGATCAATCCTTAAGAAAGGAGATCATGCAAAACCTAAAAGAAACCCTAATAGGAGGATATAATTATTAAATGTCACATTATGCAAACTAAGTGAAATCTTAAGAGAGGAATAAATGTAACTTAATTAACACAATTAAGTTAAAACCTTTATTCTAGCACCCCCCCTTAAGATGAGCAACAGTGCAACTACAAACAAGTGCAAGAAAGCAAAAGTAACTACAATGCATGAAAGTAAACATGGGTCCTGACAACTAGGCTCGATCAAGTACCCAAATACAACCAAATTTCTGTAAAGTGGAGAAATAGAGAAAACCTCATGGGAAAAACTCTACTCCAAAAAGAGATGCTGAAAGCCATGAATAACATCACTGAAGCAGTAGAAGCTGCAAACAACTATTAAAAGATGACTGCGAAGAATCTCCTCTGAAGATAGGATGATCAGGATCAAGAAGACAATAATCTGCATGAGTGCCCCAAACGACACTACTCGAATCAGATGGCAAACAAAGACAAACACCTGGAACGAAGATACAAATGGCACAAGTACCAATAGTATGAAAAACACTGATCAACTGAGAATGGAAGATCCTTCCAAGTTGAAACCAAGGAAGCATCAACACGAATAGTATAATACCCCCCCATAATGCTGAACTGGGAGACCCTAGCAGATCTACTGAAATGTTGTGTAACACCCTATAGTGCATGAAGGAGAAGAAATAACATCTGAAAGTGTGCAAGAAAGCACTTGCAACTGAAAAAATGGTGTGCAAAACAAAGCACACATGCATGAGGTCGGAATCATATGGATCCATTGTCGTCATGGAGAGACACTCACCGGACAAATGTGATGGCAAAAACAAAGGCACTACACAACCCCCCCATGGCACTTTATAATATAATGCAAGTACAAAATATGGCACAACCTTATGTGCAAAATCTCCAAAATACATGTACAATAGTGCGGCACTTTATCTCAGTGCGTTTACATAGAAGATTGCTTACAAATGATGCTCAAAATGCCCTCAATGGAGAAAAAACTGGAAATACATGAAGAACAACCAACAACCAAGTATCCCATACAAACAAGAAGTTCCCAAGAGCTAATATGTCTAGGTAATTCACTAGAGTGTGAAAACACAAAAAACTAAATAAAATATACCTTGAGGGAAATCTGAAAATATTGCATGGATGGAGTTGAAGAGCTCTGAAAATATGGTTCCAACGTCGCTGAGATCATGAAAAATGGAGAAACTGGTCAAAAGTTACTAGTTCGAGACTGAAAAATAGCTCATTTGTCTTCAACTGGCTGTAGAATGCACCAACAAAAAAATGAAGCGATGAAACCCACACCACCAGAATGACAGAACCCGCTTTCCGATGATATCTCGTTTTCCAAAAAACGATATTGTATGCCCAAGTTATGGCCTCTGGAAGAAAACAGCTCCAAAGGAGGAAAAACACAGTGCTGGATTAAATTTGACGGTCATACGACTGTCGCAAAAAAAATCCCAACCTAAATTTGACGGCTAAATGGCCGTTGCTGCACATACACAGTTGGGCTTATTACAGAAATTGTTTTTTTAAAAAATAAAAATAAAAAATTACAATGTTAATTTAAAAAAAAAAAATTAATAAAAAAGGTAGGGGTCCGCATGGGGGCCGCCGCCTGCCAAGGTGGCAGGGCGGTACCGACTGCTGCAGGGGGCGGGGCCCAAGGGGCCACCACCTGCCATAATGGTAGGCGGTGGTACCCTTGGGTACTGTCCCTCAATTAAAAAAACCTGCGATGCCCAAAAAATGGGCTTTTTCACTTTTTTTTCCCAAAAGGAATTCTTTTTGATGATTTTTTAATTTGTAGGGAAAAAAACATATATCAATTTTTAAAAATTATTTTAACCTCGAACGGCGTGCAGACAATGACCGTACAGACAAATTTTTTTTGCCCCTGGATCAACTGTGTCTAAAATGGACGAATTGACAGTCGTTTTTGGGGTTTTGGACCGCTACGGACTCAATGGCGAGGTTCGTTTGGACTCAAAAGACTCCGATCAATCAGGTATGCCCTGGATCAAAAAAAGACAAACCCCAATCCCTTGAAGGTCCAAAATCCTTTAAAACACGAACAAGAACAAGCAGGTCTGGAGCTTTGATACCATGTAGAAATTGTGAAATCCAACTTCACAGACCCTGAAGATCACCTGCATACAAATAACTTGTCACAAAAGAAGACATTGGAGACAAAAAACAAAGGTGCTCTGAAAGTTGAAAATATGTATTAACTAGAGAGTTTAAAATACAATGAGATCAATCCTTAAGAAAGGAGATCATGCAAAACCTAAAAGAAACCCTAATAGGAGGGCATTTAATAATTAATATTATGCAAACTAAGTGAACTCTTAAGAGAGGAATAAAGGTAACTTAATTAACACAATTAAGTTAAAACCTTTACTCTAACATAAACTGCATGCCACTCCCCTTCTTACTTGTCTATATTTTTCTATCGGTGTAACCATTGCACCCCTTCTGGTGCAAGTGCTAATAAATAAATAAACCCACTTGTAGAGTGTGTGAGTCAAGTTCTTTGTGGGATGGATTGTTATGTGTTGGGTGCAAATCCTCTCCATTAGAGTTAAAAGCCACCCATCTAAAGAGGTTGAAGGAGGTGTGGACCCCTTCTTAGGGAATATATGAAGTGCTTTATGTTTTGAGACTAAGAGTCGTTTTTGGAGATGGGTGCAAGTGAAAAAGGAGGATATGTATGAGTTTAAACTAGCATTGTGCTTGAGATTATTGATTTATGATTACGCGTTGTGATAATAGGTGAAATGAAGTAGTGAATGGTGTATTATGAGAAGTTGTTACCATGTTATAGTATTCTCCAAGAGGTAGTCCCCTATACTCCCCCCTAATATGGGTTTTGAGGAAACCCATTTGTGATGTGAGTTAGTGGGTTTTTATGTAGGTTTTGTGTTTAGAGTGTATTGTGAAAATTAGGTTTCTTAAGGCCTCCTAGCTCAAGGGTGGAGTTATTCATAAGCCCTATAGTTAAGAGGTGAGCTAGCTTAGTCATCTTAGTGTTGAAAATCATTTGTATGTTGCAAATTTGTACTAAAGAAGGAGCTTGCTAGAAAATTTTCTTATTCCACCTTCTAAGCCCTCTTGTCAGTAGGGTTGGATTATGTGAACATTGGAATGGCATTGTAATAGGGTTGGGTTATGTGAACATCGAAATGACAATGTAATTGGGTTGTGTTGAGATATAACAAAAATAAAAAATGGAGAATGTTCCCTAAAATGTTGTATGTAATTCGTGTAACAACTTTGTATGGATTTTGCATACTTATTTTCATTTTCAAAAGATTTATTGTCTCAAAATTTTCTAGAAGTGCATGCATATTCAAAATGAATTGTAAAGTGGAATATCTAAAGTTTCTTGTGTCTTGCATATCTGGTTTGTGAGTTTGAGTCTAGTAAAAAAAAATTTACATTGTTTTTTTAATTGTTATTAATTTTTTTATATAAATCTGATTTTTGTGTTCATAAAAGTGTGAATATATTCAAGAACGAGAAAATGCACAAATGTAGGCTTGCACAAACAAACAAAAAAATCTTTGTTAGTTAACAATAGAAAATTCCAAGTGAAATAATAATTTCCTTCTATTTTTATTTTCCAAATTTACTTATGAATAAGAAAACCAAATGAGAGGGAAAACAATAAAAAATAAAATAGAATAAAAATGCATTCTAAAAATAAAAAAATATACATATATTAAAAAAAAAAAAGATGAATATAAATTAAGTTTTATTTTAAAAAAAAAAAGGGGGAAACTCCTATGAGGTGTACCACCTACATAGGTCACAAGACCCCCTCATAGGAGGCATGGGTGGGGCTCATGCCCCTTCCCATAGCCATGGCCTCTTGACCACCCTCCGCCCAAGACAACCACAACCCTTAAATGAAAAAACAAAATTACTATTTTTATTATTTTCTTATATATATATGATACTCTATTTTATAAAGCCTTCTAAAATAAAATATAATAAAAATAAATATTTACAACAAATTTATTTCAAACAATTCTCAATCATCCTTTCTTGAAGGACAAGCCAATCCATGATGGTCTAGTAACCATTATTTAATATATATAACTCAAAGTTGGATACAATTTAAAGAAAAATCAGATTCTAGATTTTGAGCGCAAATATGGCAAAATAAGAATAGGATGTTGACACGAAATGAAAGAAAATTTGAAAACCCTCTTGTATCCCATTTTTGTTATACTTCTTTGGAAAACTCTCCATCATCGCATATGAAAACTCACACAAAACCCTCTAAAGAAACTAAAAAGAAAACCCCAAATCTAGGGTATTTTACAATTACAAATCCTTGTTCACCTAGGACCTAGGCCAACAACCACCAAAGTAAATAGAAACTAACAAACTTAAGATAATCTCATCTCGTAGAATGAAAGAGGACAAACCTTCGCCCCCCTTATGTGATTCCATTTCCTTTAGTGTAAAACAAAATAGGAGGAAATGATAAGGTTAGGTAAAAAAAAAGGATTCTTATATATTTTTGTTAAGTGTAACTCAATTCAATTATTGAAAATTTGAAAATTATTATTTTTATTTTTTGGCTTTAAGTTGAATAGAAAGGGGTTCCATGTGTCGAAATGTTTTAAATATTGATAAAGCTAATTTAAAAAATATTATTGCTTTTGAATTCGATTATGTTTGCTTTTTTGCGTTTGAATCGAATCCAAAAGCAATACTATTTTATAATATGGATTGTGAAAATTTGATATTAGTAAAGCTAATTTACTTAATTTTATCAAATTCCATGAATTATTTACTGTTTTGAATTGTGATAACTAAAAAATTAATAAATTACTTCTCATTGTTTACGAACTTTTTAGGAACCTTTGAACAATAGATATTATTATTAGAATTTAAGTGATGATATAATATGACTATTGGATAATGTTGATTAGAAATCAATCATTTGTATTTATTTAATTTCTCAACCATAATTACAAGTAAATTGATTTATATTATTTAATTTTGATTTATCAATAGTATAGTTTGTAAATTAATTAATCACAATCAATGATTAAAATTCGTAATTTAAATTAAATTATCAATTTACCTATTTGTCCTATAGATTCACTCCTTAAAAATCACTTTGGGCACCAATAAGAGTCCCTTCAACCTAAGAAATCTATAGAAAAATATGGACAAATAAATAACTAATAACCTTCTTATTAGTTTTTTTAACATAGATTTGTAAGACAGTGATTTATAACTAACATCATCAAGCTTCTTTATGCCCTCGAGACCTGATAAAATATTTCAGGTAAACCTAATAATGGAGATTCTACTGTAGTTTATTGTACCATTTGACATATAGGATTTTCCTAGGAGAAAACTGTAACATTGAGTTTGATCCCTAAATGTCCTTGTAAATTCATCTATGGAGTAATGGCACCCTCCTCATCAATAGACATTCCAAAAGGTATTAAAACTTATAACTAACAAGGAGGTCGAGACGGATACAACTCTGATTATTTGGTCCATTAGCAGTGGCAGACATGAAAGACGGTAGATTTTTCAGCAGTTATAATAACACAATTGTTGGCCACCCATGTGGGTGGATGTCGTATTTGTCTATTTGCCAAGCACTAGCAACACAATGTAGGTGAGCACCATCCATTACCAATCCTGAAATCCCTAATAAATCTTGTCGGCATAGCTTCATAGACTTTGTGTCAGGATTGCCCCATCTTTTTCTGGTAGATCAACTCCCTCACAGTTCAATTATAGCTTGTAATAAACACGGGGATTCTTTGCACGTTGCAAGATTGTTTTTCAAAGAAGTGCTATGGATCATGAATTGCCTTCTTCAGAAGTTCAAAGAATTGGTATGATTGCACGAATTGCCACTCTTTACCACACTCAGGATGGAGATACTAAATTATCGTCATTTTTGTTGCACTCCAAAGGCACAAAGCTTCAATATTAATAAGTTCTGCAAAGCATCCCCAAATTGATCGACAAACAGAAGTGGTAAATTACTTCCTCAGAAACAGGTTCCACTTCCTATTATGATATTATCAGATCAGCTAAAATTATGTGATTTGATGTTTCCTCAGGCTGAATTCGCTCTCAGCAACTCTGTAAATCGTTCCTCAAGTTATTCTCCATTCAGGATTGGGTTCTCTCCTCAACAGTGACTTACGTGAGGCACATACATCTTAATGCCCACACCTCTACAGATATTGAACAGTTTATAGAAAAGATGATGAACCTCTTAAAGCATGTTAAAGTAAATATTGAACAATATATGAAGAATAGAAAGGCATGGCAGACTCGAAAAGAAAGAAAACAAAGTACCAATGAGATCACTTGGAAATGGCACATTTGCAAAACGAAGAGTTTCCAAAGTTCAATATTACAAGCAAAAGATCAACTGTGCAGTTACTATCATAATTGGATATCTTGCCTCTCTAATTGATTATCTCACCTATCTGAACGTTGCTTATTTGTATGATTACTGAGGAAAAGGTTCTAGTCAAATTGATAGCGAACCTACAGGCTGCAAGACCACTTTCCAACTGGACCACTAGATTGTCTAGTAAATTCTTCTGAAATAATTGAAGAAATTTTGAGATAAAGATGACTACAGAACCCTCTTGGCATCAACCCAAATATTGGTACTTGTCCAAATAGAAGAACCAGTCCTCAGGTGATTCTGCAAGGTTATCAGATGCAGAGCTGGAGAGTCTTGGACCTAACTTTGTATAGGAATTCTGTCAACAGAACATAATTTGTACTGAGAATTTCAACTGCAAAGTTCATGGCTTTACAATAAGACGACTCCATGTTGTGGCACGCACAAATCAAGAATCTACTTGTAGCCTAGTTACAAAATATAAGATTGTTGTTAAGAATATAGTCATTATGATATACATACATACATATATATATATATATATATGGTATTGTAACATACATATTACTACTTCTGTTACGCTAGGACGTGTAGATGGATTTTCATGCAGAGAAAATCCCAAAAAAACCATATATGAAAAACCTCATACTATGGAAACTCCAATTACTAAAGAAAAGAAAGGTGTCATGGGTAATAATTGTGAGTCTTATGAGGCATTAAATGCACCAAAATCATTGTGAATCCCAAATCACGAGTTCAGGATGTGAGTAACCAGGTTGATGTACAAGCATCTTCCTCTCCACTACTATCAACACTTAGCCATGCTTCATGTATCCGCTTTCCTTGTGATTATCAGTGATATACATGAGTGAAAGGGAATAGAAGAAATAACTACTCATGCAATCTAGTCATTAAAACCCAAGAATGCACACACCCACATGCGTTCTTGTATTTATAGCTTCTATTATGCCACCAAACCCTTAATTAATTAATCGGAGAAATGTTAATTTAAGTTGAAAGAAGATTGAAACCACAACACTTGTTATTTCTTTTGAATAGGTGGAATTTTATGCGAATGAAGAAGGGTATGGGTGAGATTGTTGATGAGGAAATATTGGAGACTAAATAGGGCTATTTTTCTGTTTTATTATTTTTATTTTTGAGAAATTAGTGCTTGTAACTTCGAATTCTGGTTGCTTGATCAAGCTTTAAAGGATCTCTGCATTATAATTACTTACAGTTTGTCTTCACTTCCATGAAATGCATTCAAATACTATCTGTTAAAGCACAAATACAAAGTAATCAGCTCAGACATCAAGTCAATGACAATGTATTCACTTAGCTGTAAACATATACAAAGGTTATCATGAAGAAAATATTATACATGCATGATGACTCCTAACACCAGAATTCTGATGTCCCACACACCACAACATATCAGAAGCTTTTCCAATCCAGAAGCACGATTGGGTAAGAACCACACACGAATATTATGCATGCATGGTAATATTTGATATTATGTCAACCATATAGAAAGTCAAGAGCTCATCTCGTGCCCCATGCTCTAGAGTCAAAGTTTGTTTAAAATAAGTATTTACACTTGCTTGATTAATCACTCCATAGAATCAAGCTCTTATCCAATGCCAATCTAAAGTACTCTATGGGTACCAAAAGCTATATCCAATCCACGGGGAGATGCCCTTAACTCCCAAACAGTGGTCAATAAGTATCAAAAGCTTTTCCAATCCAGAAGCAAGCTTGAGCAGAAACTACATACAAATTTGTATAGTGATATTCTGTTATCTATACAATATATACAAAGCTATCAGCTCATGTCATGCCCTGTACTCGAACTCCAAAGTTTATTAAAGAGAAATAAAACCTATGTTCCAAGCATTTCCAGAACAGTAATGGCAAGATCGCAGTATATTAAAACTTTATATACAAATAAGTATTATTTTACAAAAATATAGCTGCACATTACATCAAGATTCAAGTGAAGGCATTCCTTCACTGTACATTATGCCCTCTTTTACAATAATTCTTTACATATCCTGATATACTGAGCACGAAATCAAATAGCAAACTTGATGTCTGCAGTCTTCTACTTTCTTTACCACAAATATTCTGCAAATCGAAATATGCCGAGCTTGAATTCTGCATAATGCATTAATTCAAACAGCCAACATGATGCCTGCACCCATTTTGTTGCTCTGAAGTGCCTAACAAAAGAAGTAACTGTGAATAAATGATCTCATTAATTGTTATACATATATACTAAGAGAAATAGAGATGAAATTGTTTGTAAGGGTAAGAAAACAATATGCATTCTATTAGTACTAACAGCCATATATTTTTCCATGTAAGGATCATTTTATAGTTTAGGCGGATAGCTATACATAGAAAACCTTTTCATCTTTTTTTTTTATGCTTTTGGAATTTTTTTCTTTGCTTTTTGTATGTGGCAATCAAGGTGACATCTGGCTGTCCACCAGGGGTCAGGGGATGTCACAGATATCCTTGGCTGTTCCAGGATTCTTTGGGATATCCTACATCGTTTTTACATGTGTTGGGAATGAACCTTGATTTACAGAAAACTAGGGCATAGCCAGGAGACATTTCCTGGCAGAAACTGTGTTTGTGAAAGGGGCAGGGTAGAGACACATCCAAAAGGACCTGTGATGTGTTCCCATTTAATCGTGAAAATAAAATTTGTTCAATGACTCCACAGAAATCTAACATTCATCGAAGAGCAAACTATATTCATCGAATAGCAAACTATAGTCAGTCACTGGCAGTTGCTCGTAGTTTGACAGATGCAGTAAAGCTCTACCATACCATATAGTATATACTATCTGAAGTGATGCCATTTCATGCTAGGGAGAGAGGCATAAATGCGCTCATCTGCCCTTGTCCCCCAAACAGCTGACAAGAGGTGCCACTCACTATCAGTTGCTAGTAACTTGATAGATGGAGTAAGGCTCTAACATACCATACTATATACAATGATGCCATACCAGACTATTGATACCGATGCAGTGATTCCAATGGAACCAATGTCATGTGAAATCATCTTCACTACATCTACCAATGGTGGATTGCAAAAGCTTTCCTAATCCACAGGGATATGCCCTAAACCTCCAAACGGCAGTCACTGGTCACTATTGGTTCCTAATAGTGATGCCATGCAAGGTCAAAAGACTTGCCTGATTTGCAGATACACATGGGTCAACTAGGCTCGGCAAGTAACTCACAGAAAATATTGCAAATAATTCACAAAAATATTTGGCAAAAACTCAAAAGTCAGATTCAAAAATTCACCAATTCAAGTCAAAATCTCAGCACAGTAAACTCACCAAAAAACTTGGTAGTCTGGATCAAAATCTTGGCCCAGACTGGAATAAAACAGTCTGCCCTAATAAACACTTACTTTCCCTATTTTTTCATCAAATTTTTAACATTGAGACATGTGCCATGAAGATTCATGTTGACTCAAAGGTCTTAATTTAGGGCACTGCCCCAGATCCCCAAGGGGCAATGCTCCTTGACCCCACTAAGAGCTCTGCCCCGTGTCCCTGCTTGAGGCTGCCGCCCCCAAATCCTACTTTGGTTTTAAAAAGCGAAAAAAAAAATTGTTTTGGGCCCATGTTTTCCATGGATGAAAGTACTAAAATATTAATACAAATACATAATTTACAAATCAGATGACAGTGTGATGTCAATTGAACTCGTGTTTGGATCTATAAATGAAGGAAAGACTACTTATGACCTTTGTAAATTTAGTTTTCTGTGTGCTTTTCAAAAATATTTAACAAATTTATGCATTTTTTGATGTTCTGAAATTTTGCCAAGCTTTTTCCAGGTCTGAGTTTTTGATATTTTTTGGATCTGCCAAGTTTTTGCTAAGTCCAAGTTTTTCAACTATGATTCCATGCCAGACTACATGGTATAGAAAGTGATGCAGAGAGGTCATAATCAGGTAACATTTATGACATCACTATCACTATATCGATCAATGGTGGATGTTATATCCATGCTTTAGTGTGCAAGCCTGTGGGATGATGTGTTAGTTTCATGGCTCTGCGGTGCCTGGTGTGCTTTTAAAGTTCCCCTAATATTACATTTCAAATTTAAATGTTCTAAAAATTAAAGCTTCAATAAAATACCCTCGTACAGAGTTCACCTACGTATTAACCTTAATTAATCATAACTCACTTGCCAATCATAAATACCAGGAAAACTAACCGAGAAAAAAACCAAACATCCAACTTAAAATACAGCGCATTAATTTCGGTCCACAGAAGAATCCAACGACACACTTAAACTCAACCCATATTATTCAAAACCCACTTGCCAATTAGACACATCCGATACACATAACCTAGAAACCCAGGTATCCAAATCAAAATATAGCGTGTTTATTTTCGTTCCACATTAGAATCCACTAAACCATTTAAATCCAAAATAATAAAAACCCATTTGTCAATTATACACACCTGATGATCGTAGCCAAAAAATCAGGCACCCAAATTATAATACACCGTAGCAGCTGTTGCAGCTGTATAAGACGTCATTAATTTAGAAAACGGGCGATCAAGGGTTCGATACCGGGGACCAATCTTAGGAACCCTCTGCACCACCACATGTGATAAGAAAATTGCTACAAAACCCACTGGAATATACCAACCCATGGTTTTGCAAGCCTTTGAAATAGCCATGTCTCTGAAAAGGGCCAATGCAAAAGCTTCAAACTCCTCAAGATTTAGGAAACTTCGAGTGGTAAGTTTTTTGCTTCTCAGAGTTTCGTCGATCTGGAGCTGGGTGGGAGGCTCCGGCAGCCATTTTTGGCGGAATTTGGCAGCGGGGTCGTCTGGATCGAGGGAGAGACGGTCGTAGATTTGAGTGCACGCATCGTGAAGTTGATACAGGCGTAGGCCCTCGAAGGCGTGTTCGGTTAAGGCTATTGAATCTTGGTAGGTGCTTGCTGTGGCTTGGTGGAAGGACGGAGAGTTTTTAAGAACGCTTTCAGCTCTTTTAGAGGGAGACTGTCCCATTTTTACAATTATGACCTTGGCAAATCAGCTTTTGCAATTTGTTTTTGGTTGGTCTGGATAATTTTCTTGATATGGGTGGAGGAGGAGCTTTGGAGGCTTTGGGATTTGTTGGTTCCGTGCTTGCTTTCTAGTCGTTATCATAAATAGTAGAGTTTAGAATCCTTTTGGAGTTTAGAATCCTTTTGGAATTCGAGTTAAAGGTCAGGAATTTGCATTAACGTCAGATTTATGAGTTCAAACCTTCTAATAAGGTAGGAGGCAAGAGCAAAAATTGTAATTTTGTAGTGAAGCTGGGGGTACTTTAGTTGTTTATATAATTTTTTATTTTTTATTTTTGCATTGATTCAATAAAAAAAGCGATGGTTTTGGAATATGAGCTTTATGTTATAATTCAATGGTAAAATATTGATAATATTTTTTTTGAGATGGATAAAGATATATAATCATCATTTCAAAGAGTAAAGTATTAGTAGAATAAAAGAAAAGATAGAAAATGAAATAAGTTTTGAGATTATTAGGATTTTGGTTCAATTTATGTTGTAGGTTTGTATCAATTTTTTTATTTATGTTATCTTGTTTTATGCTATATTTTAGAATAGGAGTTTCATATTTATTGTGGATTTTTTAAAGTTATTTCTTGTCTTCAAGAATTTGTTACTTTATAAATGGTTGTCAATCAAAGGAGTCTAGCAATTATTATCAAAATCATAAACTTAACACATACAACAATGGCACCTTCGAAGATGTCTCAAAAGTTCATTTCAAAAGTGGGGCATGAGGTAAATCCTTTATTCCTAATGTTATCTTGTTGATTCATGATTTTGATAATGCATATAAGTGACTTGAAATTTTTAGTCTAGTTGGGTATTTTGCCAATAAAATCCTTTTTAAAAAGCATGCTCAAAAGCTAGGTTAATTCCACTTGAGTCTCTTGTAGGGTCCATGGGGAAATTGTTCATAAATTCATTGAGGATTTTTTCCTTTTCAAATTTTTATAGGTAAAATTTGTAAAGGTCATTTTCCAACATGGCTCTTGGTGTAATTCCTTGCTGGTTTTTTTTCCATGGACTCAATACTTTGTTTTCTCTAAGGAGTGTGTCCTTTGAGTCCTAGTATGGGTTGAGTTTCCTAATCTCCCACCACCTCTTTGGCATTTACTTAATTATTGTAGTGTAGAAAATTGTATACCTTTATAATTTCACACTATGTTTGGGTCCCTTAATTTATTGGACTTAATTAAGCTTCTAATTTGTCAAATTATGCATTCCAAGACCTTATTCTTATCATTTTCCGAAAGGAGAACCAACACTAAACAAATGCATTCAATCATTAAATTGCCTTGGATCATGTGTGTCATGTATATTTGGGCTAGGACTCATTCACCCATGGGCAAATGGGTCCCCTTTACAAGGCAAGACCCAAATAAAAATATTTTTTGACGACATTTTAATGTCCAAAATTCAAATTGCAAGTGTCGACTTTTGGAATCTAATTTTTGAGAAATTGGAATAATACCTATAAATACATAGACTTTTAACCATTTGAAATCTAAGCTACAATTTGGAGAACACACTTTATGAGAGCAATCCTATTGAGAAAAATATTTTCAAGAGCATTCAAGAGTAGCATTATCAGTCATTTGTAGCAACAATCAAGATCCTATCATCATGTCAAAGTTATGTGTGTTCATGTTATCTTGTGAAGGCTAACATTATGTTATAGGTCTTCATGTGTTCAAGCATTCAAGCAATCAAGCAAGATCTATACCCTTGGAGTGATGTGTTTGTCCTCAGTCCTTCAAGGAAGCCATTGAAGGGTGGTGAGTTGCAACAATTGTGTTCATTCATCATTTCCTTCCTTTCCATTAAAGTTTTTATCATTGATATTACCATTGTGAAAGTGGGAACACTATTCACAAGTTTTGACTGAGGAAAACCCCTATATGGCACAACCATTTTCCCCTCTTTATGATTGTGCAGGTTATAGGTTTGAAGAGGATTGAAGAGATCTTGAAGATAAATTTTACATTGTTGCATTTGTTGTCATCATTCTTGTCAACCTACATAAACTAAGTTGTAGAATTTAATTTTGAAATTCATACAAATTTCTAGGTAGAAAACTATTAGCATTGGCATTATTTGTCATTGATGTCAAAGGTCATAGAGACAAGATCAAAGGTTATGTTGATGCAAGTAAAGGTGCATTGCTTGATACCTCCAAAGAGTGTTTGCTTTTTGTTATATTTGGAAGTTGACATTGTTTACTTCACAAAGGTGGCATTGAGGCCTATAGACAACATATGTAATTGGTGGAAATCTCAGATTAAGGTTTGATTCAAGCACTCTTTATGTTTCAAAGGTATTTACTAAAACCCTAAAGATCTAGGGTTTAGTGCACATGATGGTTAATAATACAAGTCTTCATATTTTTATATTTGAAAGTTGATTTATTATCATGTCTTTAAAAATGTTGCTTAAGTCTCTATCTACATGACTTATTTCTAAGCAACCAATGGTCAATTTTTTGAAGAAGGACTACACGGGTTTTTGATAAAAGGTGTTTAATATTTCATAGTTTGAAAGGTGGTTACTTCATAGAAAGGAATATAATGTTTGATGTTTTAGTTCTTGAAAATGCAATGGTCTCTACAAGGTGTATTTTTTCTTTGAAACCGTCTCTGTATTTTTTACTTCTTGAAGATGAACAATGAGGTCATGTTTTTGAGTTTATGTGAGGATGTATGTTCCTGAGTAGAACTTTTCTTGAGTGCATAAAATAAAAATAAAGTCAGTCGATAATAGGTATATTGACTATGGTGTCTTGAATGTCTCTCTTGTTGAAGGATGTATTGGTTCACATTACGATAACAGTGACTTGAACAATCTAATGTTCTTGTGACTATTTTGTTATCTGAAGATATATTTATGCAAGAATCTTTATTCATGAATTTTTCAAAGTAGATCTTCTTAATGTTGGATGAGATGAGTAGAGTCTTGTAAGAAGAATGTCATTCATTATGATCGTGTGAATGAATCAATGTATTGATTGTTAAGGAATGAATCAAAATATTAATGTTATCAGTAAATGCCTAAACCTTTTGGACTCTAATCAAGGACTAGTTTGGTGAGAAGATTATGAAGATAATCATAGAAGGCTTGTGTGAAAGTATGTTGGTGTTTAGACAATGAAAATAGGAGATTATTGTAGTCAAGGTGTTGAAGGTGTATTTTGTTGGTGCATATTGTAACAGGGTAGCCCCCTAAAATAGTGTTTCTTTTTCATTAGAGATTGGTCATTAAGACTAAGGAGATTTTTCCAGTGAGGCATACTTGTAACTAGTGAGGTTCCTTTGCCAATGAGGAATATTGTGTAGCTAGTGAGGCACAAAAATTAGTCAGTGAGGCTCTGTAATTAGTGGGATTTTATTAAGCTAGTGAGGCAATTTTTCCTAAGTGGTTTTTTTTATCCCTATGAGGGTTTTCCACTCATAAAAAAATATTGTGTTATGGTTCTTTTGTGGTCCATGTGAGTATCATGATTCGAGCAATTTAGTCTTGTTGCTTCCTTTATCTACTTTGCAACATTTGAGTTTTCATGTTGTCTAAGGGTCTGTTATTGGCTATCACATTTGGTTACACTTTTGAAATTAAAAATTTAATGATTACAAAGAGATTATGTGTTTTGAAAAACCATTGAATTGAAGTTGATTATTGAAACACTGATTCACCCCCCTCTTAGTGTTTTTCGTACTCCAACAAGTGGTATCAGAGCCATACCCTTACATACTTGTCTAACCAACTTAGGGGTTCTTGGTAGTGGAGTACTCGTTATGGAAAAAAGTAAAAGAAACAGAGAAAAAAATACCCAGCATAAAGTTGAACAACAAACACCACTTAAACCTAGTACAAAAGATGATTTTGTAGTGAAGAGTGTAGACAAAGAAGGAGATCACTTAGTGAGTGATTTTGAATAATAGTTTGATGAAAATTAATATGAGATTGATATGGAAGGTGAACTGATCTATGCTCTTGATGAGATTAAGAAAATTAGAATGGAGAACCAAAGGTTAAAATTGTAGCTATAAGAGGAAAAATAATCTAAGACCAAAACTCTTTCAACCCTTCAAAATGTAGAAAAACAAATAATAGATATGGAGGCTCAAGTTGTTGAAGTTAAGAAAATGGAGGAAGAAGTCAATAAGAAACTAAAGGTCAAAGAATTTGATTGTGAAAAGTATGAATCTGAGATAGTATCTTTGAGAGATGAATTAGGAAAAGCTTCTTCAAAGTTACACAAGACACTCTAATTTGAAAAGAGTACTGAGTGTTTATATGATATGTTGAGAAAGAAAAAACATTACAAGGGTTCTACTGGTTTGGGATGAAGAAGGACAAAGTTCTGAGGTTAGAAAAACTCCAAGAAAGAAGATAGATCTAAGCTATCATGTTGCTGCCCCTAAGATTGAAAATAAAATAAAATTAGAGGTTAGGACTATTGATAGTAGAAAATTCAAGGACATCAATAGAGGAAGAAGTAGAGCCAACCGGTTCACAAGATCTCCACCTACTTGGCAAGATCAATCAGTGAGGTACAATTATTCATTTCCTGGTTATTGTTATTCATGTAATGGTTATGGGCATAAAACAAGTTATTGTAGAAGAAGGCCTAAAAAGATTCAATATCCATTCTCTAGGAACATGAATGCAATATGTTATAAATGTCATGACCATGTTCATGTTGCAAAGTATTGTAGAACTAGGTCTATGAAATAGGAGAGAAGAAATGAATGCTTACATAATAAAAAGACAAAGTCACAAGCATTTGGTGACAAGAAGAAATCAAAGAAGAAGGTTTGGAGAAGGAAACAACAAAAAGAAAAAGAAGAATCTGAGCTTGTGCATGTTGCATAAGAAACATTAGTGAATGCATAAACAATAGCATAGAGTTGAGGGGGAATTGAATTTTGGTGGATCATTCAAACCCCTTTGACAAGAAGAAGAAGTTGTGTCTATGTAGTGAAGGGATTAGAATATAAACTCGTTGTTGTTTACCATGATTCTAAGAAGTATTTCTTGTAATATCTTGCATTCTATCAGAGGTAATGAAGTTTATCGTTGGTTATACAAAGGTATTTGTTTCTTTATTATAAGTTGATTGTGTTCATGATGTAAATGAGTACACATTCATTTCATCATTATCAAATATTGTTGATGCTTATTCTTAATGCAACAAAGGTCCTTGATAGTGTTGTAGTAAACCCATATAAAATGCTAAAGGATATATGTGTCTTTTAGATTCATGACATTTTTGGACATTGTTTCAAGTCAAGAGCATCTAATGCCATTTGTTCTCAATTTGCTTTGTGAATAGATATGGAGATAATGTGAACGCGTAACACATGTGTTGGGAAAATTCTCATGATTTGGATCTTGGTTGGTATGTAGTAACTTTTGTTTGTGTCTTGCCATGAACAATGAATGTAAATGTTCATTTGTTTGATTAGTACACATGTGTTTGGAAAGAACAAGGGTTAAGTTTAAGACAATGAATGGAAATGAACTTGTATCATTACATAGAGGACAATCATGCTTCATGTACAATCATGCTTCATCTAACAATAAGAAGATAGTGTTATGCATTTGTTTCTTGATGACAATATTAATGATGCATTTACTGTAGTGTCATTGCCTTCACAGTGATGTCTTTATCATACAAATGGAACATATAGGTGGACATTCAATCCACATACAATATAATAGTAGCTTGGTAATAGTGGATGGAGGTTTTGTATGATATTGGTTGGAGGCTTGAAATGGAACCTTTGTAAAGATAGTGCTAACTTGTTCACTTGGTAGGGCACATTTATTGTCAAGACCCTGAGACAGTAGCATCCTTGATAACTTTAAGACAATGACTTTGAACTCACTTAAAAACAGTATTCTTGGGACAATGTAGTTTTGTTCTTCTCTTTATAAGATGCAATAACCTCTTGGATGTCAAGGTTGTAGTACAATGTTCTCAAGTGTTTAGGGATGATGAAAAGAATGCTAAAAGTCACATTGGAGTTGTAATGCTTTACATTAAATTACATATTTTTCTTCATGAAAATCTTGACTTGAATTAGAGGAAATTTCAACTAACATGTGAAGGTCTCTAAAAGTTTGTGCATATAGAGAAATGTGACAATGCCAGATTTCAAATTGAACATGATAGTTGATACCTAAATGGGGAAATAGAAAAAGTCTTCAAAGGAAAGTCTTGGAAAGTAAACATATTGTATTCTTCAAAGGTTTTGTCTATACTATCAAAGTACCAAGAAAATCCCTATCATCTTATTGATAGTACTTTATATCAGTGCTACTTATGACTGAAGTGATGGTTGGTGCACACATGGAATTGCTTGGTAATATTTTGAGAAATGTTGCTTGAAGACAGTGATATCTGCTTGTTCACAATGGATCAATATCTTCACATGCTCTTCTCTTGTTTTAAACTGTACTTTCAGTTTAATGCTTTGGAGGATTTCTAGGGTCAATGTTATCAGTTTATGTTCATGAATTGTTGCTATGAAGTGACTTCTTGTTGATGCAAAATGGAGTGTGCACATGAGTCTTCTTCATTTTGGAATGCTTGAATTGCATTTTATTCCATTCAAGTTCAAATCTATGGTTCTTGGATACTAGTTTGATGAAAATGTGTTGCAATGCATGGTGCTCTCTTTCATGCTCTATTGAATGAGACAATGACTAACAATATACAGTGTTAGGTTCTTGTCTCTATCATGGATGATGAATGCTTAGTTCTTGTAAATTGGTATTCATACTTTCTTTTGGTGAAATTTGCATTGTACAATGATATTTATTCTTGTGTAGTGTTATGCTTGCTTAATTCAAATGATCTTCATTAGAATGGTTGAGGTATTTTTTTAGCACTACTTGTACCAAGTTGACTATTCTTGTTGATTCTTCAAAGTCTTTCAATGATGGTCCTGCGTAACTCAGTAGAAGAAGACAAAAGAAGGAGGATTTTTTTTGCATAGCACAGTGTAGTCAATGGTGCTAAACAATGCCAATTGTAATCTTGATGACAATGATTAAAAGGTTAGTGGTATGTATGATAGAGGCGTGTAAGGCTAGGTCAAATGAAGGACTATATAATTAATGACTATCATCAATTGATAATAAGAGTGCAAGTTAAATCATTCAATGACCTAGGGATTGTGCAATCAATGACAACAATCATGAAATACATAAAGGTAGTAAGTTTCAATTTTTTTATTATCAAGGATTGTATTATGTTTTTGAATCCTTAATGATTGTATGATTCAATGACAAGTATCAATCATACATGACAGTAGAAATTTTTACTATTGAAAGAGAGATCATAGTGGAGAGGGCAGCCATTAATAGCATTTATAATGATTTACTTATGACATTGATGATTGTGCATAAATATGATATGGGTATATCTAGAGGGGGAGAACCATGAAAAGAATGACAATCCACTTCAAATTTTCTAAACCAAAAGCATTGCATGATGGAGGATCGTAAAGGGGGCAGGGTTTAAATCATGTGAGTGACCTTGCTTTCTTATGACAATGTTAATATTTATTCGACAATGATTTCAATGCTTAGCACAACAATGGTCTTGCTTTATACTCTCTTTGTGCCTTATGATGCTTTGACAATGCTCTATCTTGTTTCACCCATGAGTTGCATGCAGGGTTTCTATCATGACTGCACTTTGCAAAGAGATTTCCATGACATAACTCTCTATCATAGTTTTCCAAAGATTTGGGTTTGCATATTTCAAGATGGAGATATATGCACAGTGAACTTTGGAACTTTGTTGGATGTCCCATGACATTATACAAAAGTGTATTTGCATGTGGTAGTGTTTGTGGAGCAGTGGAACAATGAATATCAAAATGCATTCTTAAAGGTTGTGTCTATGCTTAATGGCAGTGGTTTCCATTCAAGAAACAATGTGACTTTTATTGAAGGAGTAAATGCACAATGATTTTTTTGGTACAAAGTGAAAGTGATCAACTAAACTATAGTATCATCTTTTTCAGTTGATGAGTAACAATTTGCTAGAACAGTGTGGAGTTTATCTTTAAACTCACAGGTTTGTTGGCATTGTGCTTGGTAATAACATGACCTCTCTTGCAAATGAAGTGCTAGTGTCATAGTAGATTTGGCAAAGAATATGGAGTATAATATCAATTACATGAGCACTATGAATCCTGGAAGTTCTAGTTGCATGAATATAAATCTTGTGTCTATAATCCGTATTCTCAGTGATAGAGTTTGCAATGATGATGTAATCTTGAAGTGATCTTAGTGGTCACTGCCCTTTGTCATTGTTGTCAAAGGGGGAAAAAATGACATAAGATCAAAGGGTTTATGGAGTTTGCTTCATCATCACAAGGGGAGATTGTTGACATCAATGCCAAAGGGGGAGTTTGTTGGCATTGACATTATTTTTCATTGATGTCAAATGTCATGTGATGTCAAAGGTCATGGAGACAATGGTTACATTGATGCAAGCAAAGGTGCATTGCTTGATACCTCCAAAGAGTGTTTTATTTTTGTAATGTTTGGAAGTTGACATTGTTTACTTCACAAAGTTGGCATTGAGGCCTATACAAAACATATGTAATTGGTGGAAATCTCAGATTAAGGTTTGATTTAAGCACTCTTTATGTTTCAAAGGTATTTACTAAAACCCTAAAGGTTTAGGGTTTAGGGCACATGGTGGTTTATAATACAAGTCTTCATATTTTTTATATTTGAAAGATGATTTATTATCATGTCTTTAAAACCATTGCTTAAGTCTCCATCTATAACTTATTTCTAAGCAACCAATGATCAATTTTTTGAAGAAGGACTACGCGGGTTTTTGATAAAAGGTATTTACTATTTCATAGCTTGAAAGGTGGTTACTTCATAGAAAGGAATATAACATTTGATATTCCAGTTCTTGAAAATGCAATTGTCTCTACAAGATGCGGGATGTATCTGTTCTTTGAAACTATCTCTATATTTTTTACTTCTTGAAGATGAACAATGAGGCCGTGTTTTTGAGTTTATGTGAGGATGTATGTTCTTGAGTGTAGAAAAGAAAAATACAGTCAGTCAGTAACAGGTATATTGACTACCGTGTATTGCCTATCTCTCTTGTTAAAGGATGTTTGGTGCACATTACAATAACAATGCCTTGAACAATCTAATGCTCTTGTGATTGTTTTTTTATCTGAAGATATATTTATGCAAGTATCTTTATTCATGAATTTTTTAAAGTAGATCTTCTTAGTGTTGGATGAGATGAGTAGAGTCAAGTAAGAAGAATTTCATTCATTATGCTTGTGTGAATGAATCAATGTATGGATTGTTAAGGAGTGAATCAAAATCTTAATGTTATCAGTAATAGCTGTCGAGACTTTTTGGACTCTAATCAAGGACTGGTTTGGTGAGAAGATTATGAAGATAATCATAGAAGGCTTGTGTGAAAATGAAATTTTGTGTTTAGACAATTAAAAGAGGATATTCTTGTAGTTAAGGTGTTGAAGGTGTATTGTTTTGGTGCATATTGTAACAAGGTAACCCCCTGAAACAATGTTTCTTTATCATTAGAGATTGGTCATTAAGACCAAGGAGATTTTTCTAGTGAGGCAATTGTATTTTCTAGTGAGGCATACTTGTAACTAGTGAGGTTCCTTTTCCAATGAGGCATATTGTGCATCCAGTGAGGCACAAAAAAGTAGCCAACGAGGCTCTATAATTAGTGGGATTTTATTAAGCTAGTGAGGCAATTTTTCTCGAGTGGTTTTTTATCCCTATGAGGGTTTTCCACTCATAAAAAATATTATGTTATGGTTCTTTTGTGGTCCATGTGATTATCATTATTCAAGCAATTTAGTCTTGTTGCTTCCTTTATCTACTTTGCAACATTTGAGTTTTCATGTTGTCTAAGGGTCTGCTATTGGCTATCACATTTGGTTACACTCTTGAAATTGAACATTCAATGATTACAAAGAGATTATGTGTTTTGAAAAACCATTGAATTGAAGTTGATTATTGAAACACTAGTTCACCCCCCTCCTCTTAGTATTTCCCATACTCCAAAAAAAACATCATCTCAGATCTAGCACCAGAGGACTACAAAAAAAGTATTTTTGGAAGCCCTAACAAAGACCCATTCACCTAAGGGTGAACAAGTCCCTTTGCACTTGTTGGAACCAATTTTTTGTGACAAGTACATGCCCTCAAATATCTCTCAGATCTACTTGTAAAGTTATGTTACAGTCTAATTACTTTTAAGAATTTGCATTTTATGTATTATGTCATATAGTTCAATTAGTTGCATCATTTCAAATCATGTTAAATCATTCCTAATCCTCTTTAAGACCCCTAATGAATCACCAACCCATGTTTGATTGACTCACCATTGAGGTTGAAAGTCAATCCCTTGGCCTTGTGGTTGGTATTCTAATGAAATCAAAGGGAAAGTGGAATTAACCCTATCTTCTACACCCTTAGAACCTTTGGGGGATCCCTTCCCCCTTTATTTCAATTATATTAAGGCTTCTTTAGGTCATGTTGTTCATGTTGATCAAGATATTTTCTTATACTCCTCTCAAAAACATTTGTGTCAAGGTTAACCTATCTAAAGACCTCAAAGACTATTTTAACATCCTAATTAGTGAGCAATGTATTATTGAAAGAGTCATGTATCTTGACTTGACCAACACATGATATAATTTTTAATACTCTTAACACAATACAAGGGGGCATCCTCTTGTCACTTAAAAACCCAAGCAAGTGCCCAAGCCTTATGGGGGAGTTCCTCCTCAAAATAATAAGGTGGGATGGATCACAATAAGTAGTGGGAAGAATAATTGCAAAACAAAGTGAAGGGACCAATTTCTAGGTGGAACTCAAAACCAAGGCACTAATTGATAAGTTTCAATGTCTATCAATAAGGAATATGAGGTGATCATTCACAACCCTTGAGTGAATCCTTGAAATATTTGAGCAAGCTTATTTATAATAAAATACCTTTGTCTACAAATGTTTTTATATTCTCAAGTTGTTACTTAAACAAGATCCTTTCTAATTTATTCTTGAGATACTACATAAGTTCTCATAGCCTAGTTTGTGAGGCTTGGAGGAAGTTGAATATTTGGTAGACAAATGCTAGTTCTATGGCCTGAGATTCTAGTTGGGAAGCTATAAGTTATTTGAGAGACTTACAAAGAAATATTTTTTAAAGAACAGTTATGAATCTCTTGAAGAACTCATTAGCAAAAATATGTTGCTCGATTCCTATATTTCATGGATTTTCTTCCATGAATTTTTTAGGGTTTTGTTATACATCAAACAAATATGTCACATGGGGTACTTGACAAGTATTTATCAATCTTGATATTATTTATTTGCAAGAATTAAATATTTTAGGATTTTTTATTTCAATTATTTGTCATGTCATGTGGCCTTCTAATTATTTTTCATACTAATTATGAGCTAGGTCATGACTATGAACCCCAATCCTATACCTACACAAACACATCAAAAAAACACATTAGTAGGTTCGTATGCAATTAAGAACAAGGATTCCCCATGAATTTTTTTAGCAATGCTCAAAGATAGAAAGAAAATGAAGAACACGACAAGAAATTGAGTTAAATTCTATGTAAGAAATGCAAACACTTAATCCCATGGGGGAATTAGTGCCAATTATGTGTAGAAATTGGCCCTTTCCCAACTCCTTTGTAAGCTTGATGATTTGATGGAGATTGATCCACTTTGTTGGTGAAGAACAAGATGGTTTCTTGATAAAACCTGCAATAACCTAGCTATAGTGATGGAAAATGCTCAAGAAAATGGATGAAATTGCTCTAAATGTGAAGATAATAATTTTGCTTTCAAATTATGGATGATATTGTGAAGGAAAGCCTCTTATTTATAGATTTCAAAAATGAAAGAATGAGCAAGTTTGAGCAATGTGGGACTATTCAACATCCAATGGGAAAATTCCACTTGTCAAAATGTGAATGGAGGAAGCTTGAACACATTTTGGTGATTGTGCATAATAAATGATATTAGGTGGGAATTCAAATTTGTGAAATGACATGTAAGAGGGAAAAATAATGAATTAAATGCCACTTGGCTCAATGCACGAGGACATGTAAGAGGAATGAATGTCTTGTTGGATGTACAAATCCACTTGGAGGGATTTAGAAACTTGGAGGAATATTCCATAAATATGCCATGTTGAGGGAAAGTGCCAATTTTAATAAATTAGTTAAATGCATTTTCATATGCAAGTGGCAAAATCTAGAGAAATTAAGAGAATGAGATTAAATTAATCAAAACTTAATTAATTTAATGAGAGGTTAAGTGATGTGACCATTTGATTTAAATTTTTGGGTTGAAGTAAATCAAAATGAGAGGAAAGTGGTTTTAGATTTTAATTAAATAAAGGATTTTCTTTATTTAATTAAAGAGACATGATGATATAAATTAAACAAAGTTCAATTCATTTAATTTAATAAGGTGACCTTAGGGTTTTAATCAAATAAAATGAATTATTTAATTAAAATAAAGATGTAGGGTTAATTAAATTAAGTGGATTGATTTAATCAACAGAGGAGAATAACTTGATTAGATAAATAATGATTTATCCAATTAAGAGACGAACAATGATGTTAAGCTGAGAAGATGATTTAGGATGAAGCGATGTTAGTAATTAGGATCAAGTGTGTCAGTGAATTTTCCATGTCTACATTTTGCCCCTCTTTGAAGCAATGCACTTGTTGTGTTGGTTCAAAGAATAAACTGATATGATTAAAGTTCATTTTTTTTTTCTAGATGCCCCATTATTGCCCCAGTGAGAAGGATTGTGCTGGTATATTGCCCCCTTGAGAGATTAGATGAAAATTTGGATTTGGGTGTTCTTGTGAAAAAAGAGGACAAGGTGCCAGATAGGTCCAGAAAGATCCGAAATTCCAAAAAATGTGTTAAAATGCCAAAAAGATTCAAAACGACCCTCGATTGGGAAAAAAAATGGGGTCGGGAGACCAAAACCCTAGCTGGATGGCCAAAAAAAGGTTAAAACCCTAATTTTTTGGCTTAAAATAGACCCTAGTAGGTCATTTTCATATCACTTTCACACTTAGCCTTTGAAGATTCCTGCATATTGAGCTTTGAGCCTTGATCGAGATGGAGCAATGACAGCTTCCCTGACATGTGTCAAAGAGAGTACGAGTACACCAGCGGCCAACCAATGCAAGACATGTGGTATGTACCCCTTTCTCGATTTTTAATTTCATAAATTTTCATGCATTAAATAGGGTCAAAGCTAGGTTACGTTCAAGCGACGCTATATAGCACCATTGCAAGTGTCAAATCAGTGTTGCACGACCTCTAATTTGGCCACATATGTGAAAAGAGCTGTCACAGTGCAATTTAGAAATTAGGGTTCTCGGGAAAAGATAGTCGCATGTGTGAATAGTGCTGTGGCAGGCCTGTTTAGAGTTTAGGGTTCCAAGGCATGGTCAAACAGCACCACAACGACACAGTTTGGAGTTTTCCAAATTGCGCAACCACAATGCAGTTTGGATTTTTCCAAACTACGCCATAATTGCAGTTCGACAAAAACTCAGTTCGAGGGTTTGATTTTTTTTAAAATTTGACATAGTGACTTTCCTTGTCTAGGAGGACCTCGAGATACTACATTCGAGGGAGGACATATGTCCTATGCTCAGCAGACTGGAGGGTATGCACGAGTTTCTCCAGGAGTAGCTTGGTGCCATGGGTCTCTAGTTCGTTGCCTATGTTCGTCTTGTTTGGACCCATTTGGGTATGATGACAACGTTGGAAAAGCGATGGCACAACAAGACATCCTCCTTCCACCTTCCCACCAATGAGGCCACTATTACACTTGAGGATGTTTGGCGCATCCTGCGATTGCCCATCCATGGTGAGAGGGTGATTTATGATGTGGATATCGGGAGAGATGCCTGCTACATAGTTATGAGATTAGATGAGATCATACTTTTAGAGGGCCAAATTGATTTAGAGAGGTATCAGGGCGTAGTGCCCACATTCAGGCTCATTGTGGTTGTTATTATATCAGGTCTTGTAGCACCAGATCGATAGGGCCGATACTTCGGTCCAGGCTGGGGACTGGCATGGGAGTAGATGGTAGTTTGAGGAGAGTGCTTTGCTTGGGGTCTAGTGATGTTGGCCTCATTATACAAGGATCTTCATGAGTTTTCCTATCTTGACAGCAGGGCCATTGGGGCTGGTGTCACTTTACTACACATCTGGGCATGGGAGCGAATTCCAGTGCTTCGTCCACAGGTCACACCGATTTTATTGGATATAGATGATTTGGTTGTCTGGAGATATGATGGGGTCCATATTACTTTTACTCACAAAAGGGCAGGTGGCATCACCCATTGGCGACAAGTCATAGATGAGATGAGAGAGTTTTTTTGGAGGCCTTGGTTGGGCATAGGCCCATGGTATGAGGATGTTGATCAACTATTTTTCACCTGCCAAGACAGATGGATACAGGGTAGAGAGCACACGATGATTGAGAGATACCTCCCGAACAGAGTAGCCCGTCAGTTTGGTGACATCTAGGACATACTCGATGACCAGTACGTGGTGATCTTCACCCGTACTACAAGGGAGACCACATGGTGCCGACCCATACCAACAAAGGAGGTTGTTGCATCATTTAGACAGTTGGTGGCTAGGGCGTGTCCATATGATCAAGGGCCAATAGATGCGGGGGTCACACAGGCGTATAGAGGTTGGTTTTGACCCCCTTTGAGGCTGACAGATCCAGGTGCAGTGCCTGCACGACGGAGACCCAAGGGCCGATTAGCAGGCCAAGGTTGGGGACATGGAGACAGAGGAGATGGTGATAGGGATGGGTATGGAGACAGGGGAGGAGGTGGTCCACCTCCACATTAGACACCACCTCGAGATTAGGTACAACGCACAACACCTTATGTGCAGACACCACCATGGGCACCGACACCACCATGAGTAGAGGCCCATCAGAGCCCTCCTCGAGACCAACCTAGAGATGGGAAAAAAGAGGTCTTGCAACAACAACCACCAGTGTAGCCAGACCACAGAGACACCCTGATTCAGAAGCTTCAAGGGCAGATTCAGGTTTTGACAGTGGAGCGAGATCAGGCTAGGCAACAGGTTTTGGCAGTTACTACCGAGAGAGACTAGGTTTGCTTTGAGAGGGATCAAGAGATTGGTCAGTGGTGATAGTTAGAGAGAATGACCTCCTCCTCCTAGGGCTAGAAATTTTCCTTGCGAGCATACCGAGAGGCAATTAGAGAGGCTGAGTACTATCGACAACATTATAAACAAGCGATACCACCAACTGGCCGAGTGCTAAAGTTTTCAAAGCAGACATGGATGAGGCCTCCTGAGGATTAGGGTGAGAGGCCGGTAGGGGAGGGCAGTATCCAGCAGGGCTAGGCCTTGATCACAAACATTTATTCTTTTTTGACTCATGGGCTCTGATTGTTATTGCCCTTATTGTATCATGTATTTTGATGTATACACACTTGATCCAATTTTGTACCATGACAGTTGTACATTTTGATGATATATATGAGATGGTTCTATTTATGAGATGTCCTATTTTATACTTGATGGATTCATTTTGATTTCCTATATGCGATGATGTGTTATGCATCTATTTTATGTTATTCTATGTGATGTATGATGTGATGCAATGATTATGGATGCACTTCTTCTTTTTGTATTTTTTCATGCATTCTATGGTTATGGATGCAATTATGATATGCAAATGATTTCCTATATGCGATGATGAATACTTTTGTTTCTTTTCCTTATGAAAAATAATTATGATGATGTATGATATGTGATGGTTCTATGATATGATTATGCATTATGATGCTAGGTGATTATGTGATGCATAAATGTTACGTCCTTATGAGGTGGTATATGGTATTTATGATATGAATGCGATGTTATGTTATGTACTAATGATAATATGTCATGATGTAATGCCGTATAATATATATGATTATGACATGATATGTATTATTCCTTATGAAAGGGTAATGCAAGATTGTTTATGATGTAATGTATTATTTTATTACTATGTGATGCAAATGATGGAACAAATATTGTTATGTGAGATACAATGGTAATAATGAAATGATGATGTGACATGAGATATACATGACTTATTATGTGTAATAATATGATGCGCATATGATAATGATGACATGCATAACTTAATAATAATATCTATGTGATAATGGAATGGCTCTTTATTTAATGATAAAATGAATTGCATTTATATTTTCTAAATGATATGCTAATGATTTGGTGGACGCAGGATGGATGCATTGGTGTTTTGATATACTATCATGGTACCATGTTAGTATGGATAGAAGATAGAAGAAAGGAGATCCAACAAGATTCCATTTATTACTGCCAATGATGATGATTTGCATACCAGGAGCTAGGATTTTAAAAGAGCCAATTAATTTATGTTTGATAACACACGTAGGTACGAGGCATCAAGGTATAAAGAACCAGGATGGAATTGTACCTAGTGTGATGGAATTTGACTCAACAATTAGATAGGATTATTCTTGTTCACACTTGACATACAAAACCTTATTTGGGATGTAGTTTAGATATTCTAAACATCTCAAACCAAAACATAGAAAAGCAAGCCTTCCTATGTGGTCAACAAGACACCTAAAACACCCTCCCTACAAACCAAACAAAGCACACATGGACAAGTTATTTTACAAGAATATCCAACAAGCACAATAGATAAAAAGATAATGATCATTTCCCTATTCCTTTCTCTCTAAATATTTTTTTTTTAGATATCCTCGAGAGGTCCTTGGAATGACCGCACAATAAGATAAGTCACAAAGACCAAGAAAAAGTAAACAAACAAGCTAATGTTCTTCATACCGCTAACCAAGACTAAACTACCATGATGCCTGATGTTGATTTCCATCGTAGGAAGGATGCATCCTAGGACATGTTGTGATTAGGTGATGATGAGATTTGATTTGATGATAAGCTATTGATACTCTAAGTTGACCAACTTGCTTGCTTACTGACCTAGACTTGAGACTTTGACGTTTGAGCTTTCACTTTAGAACCTGCTAGAATTGCTTCTGACTGACTCACCAAAGGATGAAGATGACGATTGATTTATTATGAGTGAGGTTATTGTAGATGAAAGTGCGATGAGATGGATGCACCTTTTTGGGTTTTTTCAAATATTTGGATTTTTTTTGGAAATTTTTAAATGTTTTGAGGCTGTTTTGATTTTGAGATTTTTGAATATTTTTGGTATTTTTGAGATTTGACCAAGAGTCTAACTAAAAGACCTATCCTAGGGGTCTTAGGATCTAATCAATAGATTAGCCTTTCTTACGTTATACATGCAGAGACCACGTAGTTCGATTGACAACTTGACCAATTTACAAGATGAAGATATAAATAATGGATGAATTGTTAGCTTATTGTGACAGACACCTAAAGGACTGACCCAGGGTGTCGGGGGATGATCAAAGATCAACCTTGCCTACATTCAAGCTTAGAGATGACGTAATTCGGTTGGATGACTCTATTTTTTATTTTTCAGATTTTTGACATGTTTTGGATTTTGACATGATTTAGATTTTTTGGATTTTTTGATTTTCTGATGTTTTTGGATTTTTTGAATGTTTTGAGATTTTTGAATGTTTTATGATTTTTTTATTTTCTGATGTTTCTAGATTTTTTGATTTTAAGGAAGATCACGAGAATATACACAAATCTGATATGATGTAGGTACATGAACATGTCCCCAGCGTAATGTGATAGACTACTTCAATATAGGCAGGACAAATTGACCTTAGGAATGTGCCAAGTAGTACTAGGGTGGAACATGATACGAACATAACATCAAGCTATGGTACAAATGCAAATGGATGGTGGATGGAGGGTTAGTGATGGAATGTAATGGATAGGTGAGCGTGCGAAAAAAATCTATGAAGATCTTGGTGGATGAAGAGTGCCTTATTTACGCTTGGTGCCTATTTGCTAGGTTTTCACCAAGGTACTTGTCCAAAGTGCTAACGAAGTGGTTTTCACTAGAGGACGAATTTTTTCTTTATTGTTTTCAATCCTTTTTTTTTTTTTTGTATTTTTGTATTTTTTTGTTGTCACCAAGATGCCTGTTTACCAGGTTTTCATCAGGGTGACCAGTTTTTCAGGACGTTTTCTGATTTTTTTGTATTTTTTGGTTCTATACCTTGAAAGAGTTTAGGCATATTTTTTTTTGAGATGGGAGTTGTTCATGGGCTCCTGTAGAGGCTCGCCTTTTGGTGCTGATAAATGATATGCCCCTGACTTATAGCTTGCCATTATGACAAAAGGTCCCAACCAGTTGCACTCAAATTTTCCTTTGCTTTCTGGGTTTGGCACGTTCTTTTGGTTCTCCTTTAGCACAAGTTCGTCGACTTGGAAGGTCCGCTTCCTGATCTTCTTGTTATAACTCCTCTTAAGTTTGTTTTGGTACACTTGTAGATGGTTTAGGGCATCCATATGTCGTTCATCCTGTAACTCCAACTCATTTAGTCATGAGACCCTGTATTCTTCATCTGTGATGAGGTTTTGCAATGATATTCTTAGGGATGGGAGCTTGATATCAATGGGTAAGATGGCTTCTAATCCATAGAATAGGGAGAATGGGGTGGAACCTATTGGTGTGCAAAGGTTGGTGTGATAAGCCCATAAGGCGGGATTTAGCTGTAGATGCCAGTCACGACTAGCGTCATTGACTCTCTTCTTAAGGATTTTCAAGATGGTTTTGTTGGTAGCTTCTGCTTGGCCATTTCCTTGGGGATAGTATGGAGTGGAAAAGCGATGTTGGATATTGAATTTTTCATATAAGTCACGAACGTCCTGATTCTTGAAAGGTGTCCCATTATCTGAGATAATGGCTTGGGGGACACCATACCGGTAAATGAGGTAGTTCATGATGAATTTGGATATCTGCTTTCCCATTATGTAGTTCATGGGAATGGCTTCAACCCAATTTGTAAAGTACTCTATGGTGGTGATGATGAATTTGTGGCCATTGGATGAGGTGGGGTTGATTTTTTCGATGAGATCGAGCCCCCATTATGAAAAGGGCCAAGGTGTAACAATATGATGAAGCTCTTGAGCTGGTGTTTGGATAATGTCCCCATGCTGCTGATACTACAAACATCTTTTGACGAAGTCATGTGCGTCCCACTCCATTGTGGGCCAGTAGTATTCGGTTCTCAACAAATTCTTAGCCAAGGTCATACTACTCAAGTGTGATCCATAAATATCATTGTGTACCTCAGTTAAAGCAGTCAGGGATTCCTCAGTGTTTAAGCTACGCAATAGGGTTCCTTCAATGCTCCTATGATAAAGGGTTTCTCGTAGGATGACAAAGTGGGTTAACTTCTTGATGAAGGCTCATTTAAGGTTCAAGGTTATATCAGCGGGCAAGAATCCTATTCTTAAGTATGTGTAAATGTTATGATACTAGGGAACACTGGGACGAATGAGTTCACACATGAATTGAGACTCTGGTACCTCGAATGCTGGTACAAGAAGCTTCTCTACTAGGAATTATTTCTTTGGGACGTTGTATGAGATTTCCAAGAGTGATCCAATTGTAGCCATTGGTTCTGCTGCTCTTTTTTTTGCTCTAGGTAGTTGTTCAAATGTGATATCAATGAATGACTCTTTAGGGTTCTTGACCAACTTCTTGTATGGAGTTAGCTTGTCATCCTTTGTTTGATATTCATTGTTTACCTGATTGATTACGAGCTGAGAGTCTCCATATAATTTTATAGCCATGATCTGCCATTGTAATCCAATTCTTAAGCCTATGATGAGAGCCTCATACTTTGCTATGTTATTCGTGCATGGGAATGACAACTTGTAAGATTTGGGTATGCAGTCTCCTTGGGGAGTTACAAAGAAAATCCCTGCTCCTGAACCGTGTTGCATGTAAGATCCATCAAAATACATCTTCCAATGGTCTACAACACTTATGTTGAAAATTGATTCGTCGGGGAATTCTAAAATGAGTGGGTTTTCTGCATATATAGGAACCTCTACTAGTTGATCTGTAATTGCTTGTCCCTTGATGGCCTTGTGCTCCACATATTCAATGTTGTGTTCTGTCAATATCATGACCCACTTGGTTGTTCGCCCCGTGAGAGTGGCTTTAGAAATTAGGTACTTGAGAGGATCTATCTTCGCGATCAACTTGATTTGATGAGCCAACATGTAGTGTCTGAATTTATGGGTTGCAAACATAACTGCTAGACAAGCTTTTTCAATAGGATTTTAGTTTAGCTCATGTCTCACCATAGTTTTGTTGATATAATATATTGCTCTCTCTCTTTTGTTTTCATTGTGTTGAGCTAATAGAGCACCAAGAGTTGCTAATGTTGCTGAAATGTACAAGATCAATGGTTTTCCTGGGATTGGCGACATCAAAACTGGTGGCGTAAGTAGGTATTCCTTAATATTGTTGAATTCATGGTCACATTTTTTATCCCACTTGTATGCTACTTCGTTGTGGAGTAGATGAGAGTATGGGATCTGTTTGTCTGCTAATTGTGCTATGGATCTACGAATGGTTTAAAGCCTGCCTTGCAGACCTCTCAGTTGCTTTAGTGTCCTGGGTGCTTCCATATCGAGGATCGCCTTGACTTTGGTGGGATCCACCTCGATTCCTCTCATTGATACTATATATCCCAGGAGCTTACCTGATTGCACCCCAAAGATGCATTTATTTGGGTTGAGACAGACCTTATACTTTTCCAATCTATCAAAAATGGAGCTCAAGGCTGATATGTGGTCCTGCCTTTTTATGGATTTTGCCAATATGTCATCTACGTAGTCCTCTACTATTTTATGAATCATGTTGTGAAAGATAAATGTCATGAATCTTTGATAAGTTGCACATGCATTCTTTAAACAAAATGGAATCATGTTGTAGTAGTAGGTCCCCCATGGACATGTGAATGTTGTCTTGTGTTGATCCTCCTTTGCTATCATAATCTAATTGTATCCAGAAAACCCATCCATTAGTGAGAGCATCTCATGTCTGACTGTCATGTCCACTATAATGTCGATGTTGGGTAGTGGAAATTCATCCTTAGGACACACTTTGTTTAAGTCTTTGAAACTGGTGCAAATGCGGATGTGCCCAATGGGTTTCAATACAAGTACCAAGTTTGAAACCCATTCCTGATAATCAACCGGGCGTATGAACCCTACATCCAAAAGTTTTTACAATTCTAATTTGACTAGTAAGGCTATTTGGGGATGCATCTGTCTGAGCTTCTATTTGATAGGTTTTGCCTTAGGATATACTGCCAAATGATGAACTACTATCTTTGGGTCAAGCCCAAGCATATTAGCATAAGTCCATGTGAAGTTTACTTTTCTTTCCTTAAAAAATGTAGCTAAGATTTCCTGTTCTTCTAGTAGAAGTGATTCAACATAGAAAGTTATGTGTGGTATTTCCTCTGTTCTTAGGTTGATAGGATTACATTGCTTTGCTAGGACTGCTGACTTTTCCTAATGAAGTGCAGTAAGGGGAAGATTGAATCCTTCATCCTCTGGCGCCTCAGAGAGGTTTTCACCGTTGGATGCATCATTTATTTTTACAATTTTATGGTCAGAGAGTGCCATAGTGTGGTTTTCACCTAGGGACCTTGAGATTTTTCTCAATTATTCACTTTTGCGACTGTAGGACTCAATCGACTCCCTGTAATAGGCCTGTGTGTCTAGTGTGATGTCAAATCTCGCCTTATGATCTCCACATGGTACCGCATCCCTTAGTCCCATGAATTCTGAGAGTGCCTCATCGTTTTCAAATGTGTCTAGAATTGGTGGCCCTCGTTGGTCATAATCGATGAGTTGGGGTGGACTAGGTTTATTTTGTGAGTTTGGTGGTTTGACTCAAAGGATAAGGTACTAATCATGAGTAGAGAGGAGTCTTCAAAAAGAATGGGTAAGCCGGTTATGGTATCCTCGTCATCACTACTACTACAAACATCAATTATATCAAAGGTGAAGTTGTCTAGGGGAAAACCTGTGGATACTGGTAATCATAGTGTAGCTGCCGATAACTGAGGGGGAGTCTTGATTGTGTTAACTGGAGGACCTCAGCCATTTATGGTTACACTCGAAGGGTACACCCTAGGCGAAGATTTTTCATGCATTTTTTAACAATGATGGGTTTCAATCAGCCGATTTTGTTCCTTCTAAGGCTTTCATTTTTATTGTAGCCCATACCAAGCATCATTTGTAGCCCCTTTCTTCTCTCATCCATGGGAAGATTAGGCACGAGTCTTTCATCTTGGTATAGTGAGCTTGAAATGTCTCTTTCATCCACGACCTCCCGACTTCGATCCCCCAACATCGGAATCTAGAAGGGTTTTCCCTGAAAGTGTGAGCAGGTGTTTCATCTGGTTGGGGTTGCCCATGTGACCTAGGAGATTGAGGTGACTCCCCTATGATAAAAGCATTCTTCTTCATTCTATATTCTCCACAACCATTGTCTTGGATCATGAACTTGATGCTAGATATGTTGGGAATGGAGGGTGTCTTTGTCCCAGAAGTGGAGGCGATGTTGGATAGGTCTATGCATGAAGTTCAAGGGACTTCATCGTTCTTTGGGACTTGGGAAAATTTCTAGACTTGACTTCCAGACTCTTGCAGTAGGTGAAAGGTTCAGGATCTCTATGAATTGTAACCTCTTCATTTTGGTATGAGAATTTTACACATTGGTGCAAGGTTGAGGCGACCAACTTCATCCCATGGATCCATGGGCATCCCAGGAGGATATTTTAGGGAAAATTGAGGTCGAGGACTTGACATGTGGTTTCCATAGTAGCTAGCTCTACTTGGGTTGGGAATTTGGTAGTGCCTTTAGACAATCTTTCCTAGTCATCATATGCTATGATTATAATTCTTTTGTCTTTCTCAATGGAATCTTTGGAGATTCCCAAATTCTTTATGAGATTTAGCGAACAAATTTTGAGGCATGCATCTCCACCCACCAAGACCCTTTGCACCTTACTTTTGTGAACCAATAATTCAAGGTGTAACACATGGTTGTGAGATGGCTAGGCAAGGAAGTCCCGATTCAAAAAGGTAAGGAGATTTGGAATGGTAATGTTACTGACCATAGCTTGGAATTGCTCTATATCAAGGTTAGCCGAGATAGTGGATGAAGCCAATGCTTCCTCAAGCTATTCTCTGTGGGCAGTTGAGATATTCAGTAACTCCATGATGGAGATCTGAGTAGGGGTTATTTTTAATTGTTCAAGGACATTGTAACTACTAGGGATGAATCTCTGATTGGAGGTGGGGGTCTGAGTTGGTTGTGATGCCCCGACAATAGTTATCTATTTTCCACGTGTGGTGACTCCACAATCAACGTTGGCTCCTTTGATGCTAACAACAGTAACCAATTCATCGAGACATGTAACAACTCCTTCATATACATGGCTCACTTTGCCAAAAAAATTCTTACCTTTATCGTTTCCTTGATTGTGGTTGGGCATCAAATTCATGTATATTTTCATATCTTGATTGCCAGTCGGTTGCTCAACATTTATGATTTTTTCGTCAATGAGATCTTGGATGATATTTTTCAATTTCATGCAGTTGGCGGTTGTATGTCCCTTGAGCTTATGATAATCACAAAGGAGATTTTTGTTATACCAGGGTGGCTTCACTTGGGGTTCATTGTAATTATCATGAGTGGGGACCTTGATGAGGCTCTCATTAACCAACTTTTTCATGATGGATTCAATTGACTCCCCAAGGGTTGTGAATTTCTATTTGGGGGGATACTTGTTTCATGGAGGTGGTCCTTGATTATTGAGATTATTGATCTAATTTTGGGGTGGTTGTTGGTTTACCATATTTTCTTGTGTGTTATTCCAATTATTGTTCTAGGTTGATGATGATGCGTTTGATTATTTTTCTTAGGAGCACTGATGACAACCTTTACATCCACCACTCCATTGTTGGTGACATTCTAGTTCTTCGACCATGTGTGAGGTTTATCATTGTAGCTGGTGGATGGGTGGCTATCTTGATATTCAGGATAGGTAGGTGTGTCCCCTTGTGTGACAAGAGCCCATTCAATATTAAGTGCCTTGGGGATCAATTGATCGTACGTGGTGATGCATTGCATTTTCAGATAAAATGCCAAGGTCTTGTCCAGATTAGCAATAATGGTACAAACTTGTTGTTCCTTTGGCATGGCCCACTTGCTTTGATTGGCCTTATATCGCCATTTTTGGAGAAAGGTGGCAAATGATTCCCCCCTTCCTTACTTGAGCGCCAAAATTTCTTCCAAACTAACATCCACGCAAATGTTGAATGCATAATTTTGGAGGAACGCGTCTTTGATTTCTTGGAATGTTTTGATGCCAGTGGGTAGGAAAGAGAACCACTCCATTGTGGTACCAGCCAAGCTTCAAGGAAACAACCGCATCAGGTATGTGTAATCATATGCGACCTCGATACAATGTACCTGGAACTTCTTGATGTGATCTTTGGGGTTTCCTATCCCATAATACTTGTCAAATTTGGGGATTTCGAATCCGTTTGGGAATGGTACCATTTCCAAGCTTCTATTGAACGGATAGGGACACAAATCGCTGGGTGTCCTTATTGTTTTTCTTGATTGAAGATCGAGCACTTGTTGCGAGAGCAATTTGATTTTTCCTGTCACGTCGCCTTGTGGATTGGGAGGTGGGGTGAACATGTTTTGAGGTATTGGATTGACAGGTGGGATGTTGGTGTGGGTTTTTTGCAAGATTTGTTGAGTGAGTAATGCATGCGTTTGTTGTTGAGCCAACATCGCTTGTTGTTGGTCATGTTGTTGTGCCAACAACGCTTGTTGTTGGTCATGCTTCTATTGCGCCAACAATGCTTTTTGTTGGTCATGTTGTTGTTGTGCCAACAAAGCTTTTTTTTGGGCTTGCTCTTGAGCCTCTTGCTGTATTTGATAATCTTGCAAGGCTTGTTGATATGCTTCTTGTTGGGCTGCTTGCAATTGTGCTTGATAGTGTGCTTGCGCTTGTGCTTGTTGAGCTTGAAATTGGGCTTGAGCTTGAGTGTGCACTTGTCAGACTATTTGTGCAATTTGAGAGGCTTGGGTGGCTTGGGATGCTTGAGTTGCTTGTGCAACTTGTATAGATTGTGCCTGTTGTGCTTATTGTGCTGCCAATTGTGCTTGTGCTTGCTAAGCAGCTAGTTGTGCGGCTTGTTGATTTTGGAGCTTTGATGGGCATCTTGCCGAGTTTCTTGTATCATGATGTTGAATGAATTCAATATGTTGTGTTTTGGTGGTGGCGATGGTAGATTAGGAGTGGTGTTGACCGTTGTGATAAGCAAAAATGTTCATGTTGATGATCGAGGTTTGAGTTATGGATGGTGCGATTGAGATGCTTGGTCCCTGGGAAACCATGATTTGAGAGACTTGAGATGCGTCGATTGTTGGGGTTTCTTGGATGGTTGCCATCTATTGTTGTGATATTGATGACACAATAGGAGGATTTGTTATGATGCTTTGGTTTGGTTGATTGATGGCGGGTAAAGGGGAAAGACCCAACCCAGTGATGATGTAGATGTGAGTGGTAGAGGTGGAAATGGTAAAAAGATAAGTGGTGCATTACCTTGAAGTGATAATGAAGGGTCAAAGATTCCCTCGGCTCCAAAAAAATCACCTTCTCCTTGTGAGGAAGGGAGACAGGTTTGTGTATCTAGAGGATAAATTGGTGTTGCATGAAAGGAGGCCAAAATAGCAGAATCATGGAATATGGGTAGGACATATGGGTGTAATGGATTTATCGGGATAGATTGATCCGGTGTGGTATTTGCATTCAACCCCCGATTGTTCACAAGGGGATGTTTTTGGAGTTCTTGAAGCATTGCATTTCCCTTGTTAACAATTGGTGAGGTTGAAGCAATGGATGTTATGATTTGTGAGATGTATTGAGTGACACTTTGGAGCGGATGTGTGGATGAGGTTGAGGGCATGATCCTGAGAGGTCTTTCCACAATAGTGCTTACATGAAAGTCCAAAGGGAGTTTACCCCCTTCTTTTACTTACTCAAGCATGTATTGGGAGGGATATAATTTCAACATGGAATTGATTCTCTGATGACTTTCAAGATTTCTCACCATCTCGAAGACTTTATCTTGTGTCATCCCTAAGTCAGTGATGTCCTCCACTTGAGCCTCTTCTTGAAGATTTTGTGATGGTAGAGGAAAATTGGTTGGGGGGTTGGTCGATCCCATGAGATTCATCTCAGGAGAAATTTGGCTTAGATCACTTGAGGTTGATGTTTTCTTGGTGATTTCCTTATTCTTCTTGTGTTGAGACCTTGTTTGCACCATAAAATAGAGACAAATTTACGTACAAAAGGGGAAGAAATAGGATAGATTAAGGATCAAAATGATGATGAAAACAAAAGATGAATGATATGAATGATGAAAAATCTTTGAAGAACTTTGAGGGAGATGCTAAACTTTAGGGGCTTGGTTTGATTTGATTTTGATAGAGGAAAATTTGACTAAGTGTGTTAAGTCAAACAAAGTGATTTTGGATAATGAACTTGTAAACTCTTAGGAAGTTGTGTTATCCTAGAGCAAACTTGTACACAAAAGGATGATTTGACTAAGTGTGTTAAGTCAAACAAGATAATGAACTTCTGGACCCCAAGATGTTGGATTTTATCAAGAGGTAAATTTGTTCACAAGGATTGATGATTTGACTAAGTGTGTTAAGTCAAATAAGATGATTTTTATTTTGCCTAAAATTTTAGCATTAATGATGTTTTCAAAGTTCCCAAGAGTTTTTTGGTGAGGTGATTTTTTGATTTTGATGGTTGAGAGATGGGTGAGAATGATTATTTTGATCCTAGACTCGACCTAGATAAAACTCCTTAGAAGACTTCGGTTTTGAAGAACATGCCATACTTCTTATGTGAGAAAAGAAAACCTTTGAAAGAGATTAGGATTCCGCTGATAATAAAACTCATACAAGTTAGGGTTGTTTTTTGAAGCTTTCTTGTAAAAGTTGTAAAACAACCTTTCTCTTACCTTGTGAAGCCTTGAAAGATGCTTTTCACGGTCTTTTGGACTAAGCTTTTTGAATTTGGGCTTGTGGATTTTGATTTTATGGGAAATCATTTGAGAGAACACATGTGTGGGGTCAATTGTCTTTATCTTTTCTTAATGAGTTCCTTTTACCACAAACAATCTCTTGATTAAAATTTCAAAGTAAATGTCTATGTTTCAATTCCTTTTCATTCCACAAGGTCCATTATGTGAAAATCAATGTTTCAAGAGCATAGTTTCCTAGGCTGACTTTAGAGAGAGAAAACTGTGATTAAACCCAAATACTTAGAAGCCTCTAAGGACAAAATCCCTAGGGCAAGCAAGAGCACTTGAATTTTTCAAAGGTATTTGCTTCCTCCAAAGATTTTGAAATTTTGAAGAACTTGCGAATGTTTGTTTCAAATGTTTTGAGATCAAGCAAAGTGTTTTTCGATTCCAAGAACATACACACTCCTAGGATGAAAAAAATATATTTGTTGGGTTCCCACTTGGATAAATCTAGCTACACATATTCAGTGCGGATGATTAGATGGTTGACCACACATACTCCCCCTTACAGTGCACTCGATTCTCAGGTCAGCCAAGCATCACTACCCATGAATCTCCCATGGCATACTTTTCATCTCTACAACATAATCGCATGTATATGTAGAGCGGCTTCAAAGGACATGACCTTTTGCACCAACAAATAGATTAGGATTTTGGCCTCTATACAAATCGGTTCATAATTAGGATACCCATTCAGAAGGACACACGAGAGGAAAGATGAAATCATATAAAGAGTATCACCTGCTTGTCCATAGGAGCTCCTGTAATGATGAACTTTCCTCACCATTCGAATTTGTATACCGGTTGGGAATAGCTTGGCATTTAGCTCATTATCGGTTTGAGTCATTCCCTTGGGGTGAGTACTTTTTCCCACCAAGGAAGGCTCTCTAAAGGTGAATAATAGTGAAGGAGTACATTTGTAGTTCGACCACCTAACACATTTAGGTGGGAGCACACAAAATGCCTTTTCTTCACATTCACATGTTTTGTTCAAATTTTAGGTACCCAAATTGAAATGTGGAGGTAATAACTTACACAAATTAAGATCATCAAAAAAAATAAAAAATTCTCAAGATCATCGTGAGGCACGAGAGAAGTGCAGACGTCCTTTTAATGATATTACTTTGGGTAAGTAATTACAAAACAAAGAAGCACTTGTTCATTTTAAGTCCACAAAGCAATGATTTGATTCTTTTTAGTGCACCAACATAAAATATGGAATTTTCCTTATTCAATTGTTAATCCTCAAACCAAATCTAGTGATTTTATCCTAAAGTTCATTTTAACCCTTTTGTAAAATTGAAAGCTTTTGTAGTGTTCTTTTTAGGACCCAAAAGAAATTTAGTGTTTCCTAAAAGCATGAAGGTAATTAATTCCTTAAGGAGGGATTATAAGTTTTCCAAAAGTGTTTAAAAACACTTAATACAATAAAGGTGATGATGTCATAATGAAAGACTCCTCTTTGCTCCTTCCTTGCCTCAACTTGCAAGCTGATCAAGACTGATAAAAACAGAGACATAAAAAAAATTAGGAGCCCTAAACGTTAGAAACAAAAAGGCACATGTCAAAATAAATCCAATTTTAACTTTTTACTTCACCCCAACAACATAATTAGCAGATGCAACAAAGTTTAGAAACTCCAGCGAAACAATATAGCATCGCTAATTACTGAGAGAGGTGCTCTATAGTGAAACAAAGATTGCGATTGTGGGTCTATTTGACCAATGATGCACTTTGGAATTTGGAAAATCAGCAGCTAAGTTTGAAATTTGAATTTTTAGGCGGGAATAGACCTAGCAATGTAGTTTGGAAATTTAAGCGGTGCAATATAGCATCGCTTGACAATCAATGACTAAGTTTCCTAGAACCTGCAAAAAAAACAAAAAAATCATGGAATTTCTTGAAAAAATGTGATTAAATTCTTCAATCAACCCTCCTTCTAGTGCCAAAATGTGAACCCCAATCCTATACCTGCATAAAAACATCAAACAAACACATGAGTAGGTTCATATGCAAGTAAGAAAAAGGATTCCCCATGAAATTCATTAGCAATGCTCAAAGATAGAAATAAAATGAAGAACAAGAAAAGAAACTGAGTGAAGTTCTATTTAAGCAATGCAAACACTTAATCCCATGGGGGATTTGGTACCAATTATGTGCAGAAATTGGCCCTTTCCCAACTCCTTTGTAAGCTTGATGATTTGATGGAGATTGATCAAATTTGTTGGTGAAGAACAAGATGATTTCTTGATAAAACTTGCAATAACCTCGCTATGGTGATGGAAAATTCTCAAGAAAATGGATGAAATTTCTCTAAATGTGAAGATAATAACTTTGCTTTCAAATTGTGGATGATATTGTGAAGGAAAGCCTCTTATTTATAGATTTCAAAAATGAAAGAATGAGCAATTTTGAGCAATGTGGGACTATTCAAAATCCAATGGACAAGTGCCACTTGTCAAAATGTGAATGGAGGAAGCTTGAGCACATTTTGGTGATTGTGCACAATAAATGATATTAGGTGGAAATTCAAATTTGTGAAATGACATATAAGAGGGAAAAATAATGAATTAAATGCCACTTGGCTCAATGCACAAGGACATGTAAGAGGAATGGATGTCTATCTGGATGTACAAATCCACTTGGAAGGATTTTCAAACTTGGAGGAATATTCCATAAATATGCCATGTTGAGAGAAAATGCCAATTTTTTTTTTTGATGAATAGGCAGCTATCTATATTAATTTAAAGATAAGAGTACATATTCACAAAAAAAGGGCGGGTGGTAAAAAGGCACACCCTGAGAGTCACATGGGCAGCGCCCAAAAACAAAAGAATATCAAGTCACATGGGCCTAGCCCAGAGGTCTAAACAACATGAAAAAATAAAACAAACAGGGCATTAAGTGGCCAGAGCAGTGCCAACAGAGCCCGAGGGGTCTCTGTCATCCATGTTTTTCCCCCATACATTAGCGAGGTTTGGAGTGATGTCAAGAGGAAGGACCCCAACCATCTTTATCTTTATCTTTATCTTATTCCTTGTGCTGGGGCGAGATTGCAAGCGCCAACCGCAAATTTTTTTTACCACAGGTAGGCCATCCAAAACCAAAAGTAGGCAGAGTATCAGAGGGCCACCTAGAACCGACACCACCGCTCCCTGAAGCACCATCAAAAGGCCATCCCTGACCAAGGTGCGGCAGAGGAGAGCAAGCACACTGAGGAGGGTGAGAGATCCATCGAGCAGGGGGCTGGGAGCGGGGACTTGCAAAGCCACTCTGTTGTCGGCCCTGAGAGGGTGACTGACCATGGGAGGAGGAGGGCGAGTTGGTGACCCGAGCCACAAAACATGGGGAATTTCCCCAGTGGTCAAGGAGGACTTGTAGGTGAGCCACTTGCACCTATATCTGTAAAAGAAAATTAGAACAAATAACTGCTTTAGCATAGAGAGAAACATTACTATCCATTTGAGAATGAGCAAATATGCAAGAATTTCTATCTTTCCAGATGTTGAAGAGGATTTCCACACTGAAAGTGTGCCAAAGCTGGGTGAACTTAGCAGGGATCCCAGGTGGATCTCTCAGTAGAACCATAATCCAAGAAAAAGGTTTCAGTCGAAAGAGCCAAAAGAAGTCATGAATCCAAGTCCAAAGTTGTTGAGTTCTGGGAAAAAACTAGAAAAGATGCTTGAAACTTTTAGGTTTCCCATAAAAATGGCAACGAGGGTCCTAGACCCCCAAGTGAATAAGAAGAATAACCCATAGGCATGTCTTGGAAAAGAATACACCAAGAAAAGTGGGCCAACTTTGGATTAACACTTGCAGACCAAGTGGCATCAAATATCTTGCGCCAAGCATGAGTAGAGGAATTAAGAAGCCACCTCTGGTTCAAACTATTGATTATAGGAAAATGGGGTGAAAGCCACCTGTAACTAAGCCATGACTTATAGCTCCTGAGAGGAGTGTCTAGAAACCATTTCCAGTCTTTCCACCAAGGTTTGTGCCCATGAATACCAATTTTGTGTAGAATGTCCACCAAAATGGCACTCACCAACCTGTCAAAGGTGGCACGGTCCTAGTTTTGAAGTCTGTGCTGGGCCTTAAAAGCATCCCACTGCATGATGCACATAGTGGGCCAGTGAAAGAGATGTTGCAGGGTTTGAATGCCCTTTTTGTGAAATCTGAGGGCTTTCAGCCAAGGCGATTTAGCTAGGGGCTGACCATTCTAGGCAAGAAGGGGAGACCACCAAATGTTTTGCTGATTGAGTGAAAGCCCATCACAAAAACCAGTCTTGACCTATCGGAGCCAAGGCTTAACAGCCTCCCAGGCACACCAAATGCTCTTGGCCACAAAGGTTATAAAAATTTTAATAGGCTCCCTCATAACCAGGAGGGTTTGGAAACCTATTCCTTTCTAGGTGGGTCTGTGAATAAGAAATCTAGACTAGATACAGTGCCTGAGGAGAATCTGCTAGGCTTCATCTCTAGTGAGGGCCCAAATAATCCACTTGACACAAAGAGTAGTCCCTTGCCATTGAGTGGAGAGTAGCCCAAGCCCTCCAGAATCCTTAGGGAGGTAACAATACTCCCAAGCAACAGGATGGAAACCCTTGTAAGTTTCAGAGGAGGCCGATAAAAAATCACGTAACAACTTTTCAAGCCTATTGTAGGCAGTTTTGGAAGGAGCCCAACAGGAGGAGTAGTAAACATGAGTGGCTGCCAAGATTTTAGAACAAACCTAGAACTTACCAGCTAGAGAAAGAGGCTTGGTAATCCAGGAAGCCAACTTCTACTCGACCTTGGAGAGCACAGCTTGCCAAAGCTCCCTAGGAGAGGCTAGGATGGCGAAGGGGATGCCCAAAAAATGAAATATCTCTCCCTATCCAATCCACTTCCAATTATAGGTTTGAAGCCACATAGGAGTGGGTAACACAGATTGTCTATAGCATAAGGTCTTGTACCACTGGATGACAGAGCCGTAGGTAAGACAAAAAGTGTTAAGACAATCAAGGGCATCAGTGATTGATTCTTCTTCTTCCAAGAGAGTGAGAAAGGAATCATCCGTAAAGTGGCCATTAACAAGCTGCTCCTGAGAGTTTGGGAGAAGAATCCATTTGACACACTATTGAGAAACAACATGGGCTAAAAGGTAACCAAAGCATTCAGTTTCAAGAACATACAAAGAAGGGGTGAGAGGACACCCTTGTCAAATTGAGCGAAAAAAGACCAAAAGCAAAAGACTGGCGGCCATTTATGGTTATACAAGTTGAAGCATTGAAAAAAAAAATACAAACAAAATGAATGAAGTTGGGTCCAAACCCCAAGCCTTGCAACATCGCAAGAACGAAAGGCCATTCAATGTGGTCATAGGCTTTGGCAAAGCCAATTTTAATGAACACAACTTTCTGGTTGGAGCGTCGGGCCCACTCCATGCCTTCCCAAACAACAATGATATTATCCAGAACAAACCTAGATTTGATGAAACTAGTTTGCTTTGGGCGCACAACCTGAGGCAAGAGATGGAAAATTTTTAGAGCTAGAGCTTTGAAAATGATTTTGTAGGAGACATTGAGAAGTGTAATGGGTCTCTAGTTGCAAATATCCTCTGGATCCCTAGGCTTAGGTATGAACTTTATATTGCCCTTGTTTATTAAATTGCCTAGAGATTTGGCTTGAAAAGCTTCAATCTAAACTTGATGCAAATCACTCCCAACATAGTCCCAAAGAGCTTTTTAGAATTCACAAGGGAAGCCATCAATCCCAGGAGCCTTTTCATCGAACATAGAAGAAACAACTTCCTTGAGATCATAAAAAATTATCTGGGTTGAAGAGAGCCTATGTGGCACAACAACAAGGCAGTCCAGAAGGGCTTGCTATCGCACATGCGTGGAATCCTATGCAATGAACACCTGCTCATAATGACGCACAAAGGCTTGGAGAATATCAGGTAGCTCAGAGAGCACCTGAGTGCCATCCTTTATTTTTTGGTGCCTGGGGATGAGTGTCTGGCACGAAGTGCCAAAAACAATTCTTTTGAGACACGATCACCAATCTTAAGCCAATGTAGCTGAGCTTTGATTTGTGCTTCTATAGCAGTGTAATTATTAGCCACTTGCTTTTTGTGCCTTAATTTCGCCACCTTGAATTGATGCGGTGAGGAAAACGGACTAGCCGCCAAAGCCTGCATAGCTGCACACAAGTCGGCAATGGTAGCCTCATAAGATCACTGACAAAAGATGGACAATTGGCACCCATAAATGTGCAAGAGACGAGTAGTACGAGTGATGGCATCATTCCACTAGGCAATCCAGCCTATTTGTCCAACTAGTCTACACTCCAAATTCCACACTTGATGAATGTGGGCCAGAGTGGGCTTGTGACAAAGGAGAGATGTGTTCAAAAAGAATTGAGTTTTACACGTACAAGGCTGACAAGATGTCCATTCAATACGAAAATGAATTGGGAAGTGATCAAACAGAGTCACATCCACTAACGGCTTCACTGGCAAGGTAGAGATAGCAAAAGGAAAGAAAGATTGATCTGAGATCATGGCACAATCAAGGCATTTAAAAAATCTGTCAGAATTAGCCTTGTAATTACACCAAGTGTGCCAGAGGGAATGCGAATGGCAGTGGCCAATATTGGGATCAAAAAGCCCCAATTTATTATGCATGTAAAACCACGCCTCCCTTTCACTCACAACCCAATAGAAAGGCAAGGTGCCATCCTTTTCATACACCATCTCAACCATATTGAAATCCCCATAGAGCAACCAGGTGGCAAATGGTAGAGAATCAACAATCTAGTGCCAAAGCAAAGAGTTCTCCACAACATCATTAGAGGCATAAAAATTAATAATCCCAAATAAATGATTATCAATGTTGAGAAGAACCCAGACTACCCACTGGGAAGGATTAGTCCCATGATCCACAACACAAGAATACAATCGTGGGGACAAAAGAGTGGTGGCTCCACTACGTCCGACTTCATGCAAAGTGCAAAACATAGTATTGGCTGGCCAAATAGAGTGACAAGTCGAGACAAGAAAAAATCCTGAGATTTTAACTTCTTGGAGAGAAAGCACTTCAATCCGTGAGTATTTATGTAAACTATCCCTAACATAATACTTTCTGGAGAGGTTAGTTAGACCTTGAACATTCTATGAAAGAAAATTCATGGATGAAACTCCTCCATGCTTTCGGAATCCAGTTCCTCCTCAACTAGGGAAGATAAACTATTCTTCAAAAAATCCTATGGAACAGAACCAATTTGAATAAGGGGTGAAAACCTCCACTTTTCTGGCACATATTCTCCTTCTTCCAGAAAATGCCAATTTTAATAAATCATTTAAATGCATTTTCATGTGCAAGTGGAAAAATCTAGAGAAATTAAGAGAATACGATTAAATTAATCAAGAATTAATTAATTTAATGAGAGGTTAAGTGATGTGACCATTTGATTTAAATTTTTGGGTTGAAGTAAATCAAAATGAGAGGAAAGTGGTTTTAGAATTTAATTAAATAAAGGATTTGATTTATTTAATTAAAGAGAGATGATGATATTTAAATTAAACAAAGTTCAATTCATTTAATTTAATAAGGCGGCCTTAGGGTTTTAATCAAATAAAATGAATTATTTAATTAAAATAGAGATGTAGGGTTAATTAAATTAAATTGATTGGTTTAATCAATAAAGGAGAACGAATTGATTGGATAAATAATGATTTATCCAATTAAGATATGAACAATGATGTTAAGTTGAGAAGATGATTTAGGATGAGGCGATGTTAGTAATCAGGATCAAGTGCGTCAGTGAATTTTCCATGTCTAGAATGACTATTTTGCTACTTTTGTTTTTGCTAAACGATGCTAAAATTTATTTGACTAAAGTTGTGACCTCATTTATCATATTTGATGGGTTCTTTTAAATAGTATTAAAAATTCCTTAGGGTTATCAATATTTATGCTTCCAATGACACCATTGAAAGATCAAATCTTTGATGTAGGATTGATGAATCTTTACCTGCTACTTCTTAGGTCATATGTGGGAATTTTAATATGGTTGAGCTAGCATCTAATAAATTGGGCAACCTTCTTATGCATTGGATAGGTAGTGAAAGTGAAGCTTTATACTATATTCACAATAAATTAGGGCTTTTTAATCATAGTTTTGGTTGTCATAATTATAAATCTACTTGATTTAAGTGGACAAATCCTCATTCTAGCATTAAAAGTGTTCTTAATAAAATTGAGAGAGTCATGTTATAAGGTCAAACCGCTTTCCTTTTACTCTAGTTTTTTAATTGCTAGTCAAATCTCTACAAGATTTATCCTTTATGACCACATTTTGATCAGGTTTTGCATAAAATGGAAATTTCTCACACCCAAGGTGGGAAAAATGTTATTTTCTCTCTATATAGGATTATTTATTCATAAAAGTAATTTTGTGCACATGCAACATATATAGAACCTTTTAAGCCATTTCCAAAATAAGATATATGGATTTCAAGCACTTTTTGGGATTATTTATACAAAGCTACCACCTTGGAGCTTCATCATGCCTTTGTGAAGTTGGAAGAGCAACCATTTTACATACTTTTTAACTAAGACATGCAACAAAAGTAGGTTGTCTACAATCACACGACTGAAGGGGTGTTGGTTGTTTTTCCAATTGAACCGTGAAAAATCCTCTTAAGGATATTCTAGAAATGATGAGAAGTCATTTCAAAAAGGAAAAAAGATTCAAAAAAAATAGAAAATATTCTTAATCAATGAGGAAGGCTACTCATCTGATGATGATGATCAAGGAACCTACAAGAATGAAGGAGAAATGGCTCTTTTCATGGCTATGGAAACTTATGAAGAATATGCATAAATAAAGTCTAGAATTGAAAATGATGTAAAAGTAGACCTTGTGGAAGAATTACTCTATTTTGGAAGGAAATCAAAAGGTTGAAGAAAATAATTGTAGAAGAAATGAAAGCTAAAGAAAAACTATCTTAGAATCTTGAGGAGAAAGAGAAAATGGTCATTGATATGAAGCTTCAAGTGTAAGAGGCAAAAATAATTGAAGAAGTTTTGATTAAAAGATTTCTATCAAGAGCCAAGGATTGTGAAGAACTTGAAGCAAATATTGTATCACTGAGGAAAGATATTGAAAAGTTAAATCATCAGTTGAAATCAAAGTTTGAGAAGAGCATTGAAAACTTTGATCAGATAACAAAAAGTTAGAGATCACCACATATCAAAATCGATCTTGGTTTTACTGATGAACGAAGAAGAATAAGGTGATTAAACAACCTTTGAAGTTTGTTGTTGAGAATTTGGAAAGGAATGACTTCAAAAGTTCAAAGTTTGAGAAAGTTTCAGCAATCACTAAAAGAAAGATGTTGAATGATATATTCATTCAAGTGCACAGATAGAAAAGAAGATCTGGAATACAAGCTTCAAGAGGAAAATGCTACAATACCAAGTTCTACCATTCCTTTTTTGGTTACTATTTTAATTGCAATAATTTTGGTCATGAACCGCCAAAAATTAAGATAGGAAAGATGATTCCCCCAATGAGTCTCTAGGGTTTTTCACCTTAGAAGCCAACTTTGGGAGAATATATCTCTTTCACACCTTTTCATCTTAGGGTTCATTCAAAGGAAGGGGTTGAATTGGGGGATGTGAATGTGTGCGATTGAATGTTTTTAAATGTTATGACCTAAATGAAATGAAATGATAATGAAACTAATTAAGAATGTAAAATCTAGGAAATGTAACTATGTTGGAAAACACATTGTGATATACAAGAATGTACAAAACACCCTAAGAAATATGAACAAACTATTACAAAAATTGATGAGATTGAAGAGGTGTGCACTTGGGATTTGAAGGAGAATATTTTGGAGGTCTAGAATGTTGATGAAAATTTTGTAGAAGCTGAAAGGGACACTTGTGCCAATTTGGGCGACCTAGTCCCAGATTCCCAAAAACTGGTCCGGAGTTCGTTTCTGCCAAATGGGTGTCTAAAAATGTGAAGATCCTCAAAAGGAATGCTCAGAGGGACAAGGTTGCCATTATGGGTGACCTAGTCCTCTTCTGGGTTTTTGAGAATCCAAAAGTGGAATCTGGAGCCTTCTATCTGTATTTTTTGCTCTTCTAGGTGTCTGGTCTTGAAAATACAGAATCTGGTCTATGGAAGTCTTCCAAGATTCAACTAGGGTTTCTTCAACCTTAGCGATCTTGGATGAGTTGTTGAATGATCTTCCACCTAAAAAATACCTAAATTTTCAAACACATGCAAAGAGGAGACAAAGGTTAGGGTTAGAGATTAGGGGTTTGCCTTGGTCAAACCCCTTTTGAGTAATCAAACCAAGAAAATGAAATGAAGATAGAAATGTAAAGAAGCATGAAACAAAGGAGAGTGAAGGAGTTTATCTTTCCATGATGTTTGATCTTGAGTTGTAGCAATGGAGGTTCAACCCTTGAATGATTCTTGAGAGAGATTCCTTGGTGACTTAGAATACTCAAACCATAGTTTGCTTGAGAGGAAGAAGAGAGGAGAGATGAGGAGGAGAAAATGAATGGTGCATAATGAGGAATTAGGGTTTCTAGGCTTATTTATGTAGTTTATGCCCTAATTTTCCCAAAATAAACCCATACAGGCTGACCTTAGGGTTTTAGAGACAAGAATCCCAAAAGAAATTAAGTTTAATTCAATTTTTATGCCACATGGGACTAGGTCACCCAAGGTGGCGACCTAGTCCACTTGGGAAAAATTCATTGGTTTTCGGTTATTAAAAAATGATTATTTATGTTTGCTGGGATTGTCTTCAAAAAACACACTAAAATAAGACTTATATGTGTATTAAGGGGTCATTATAGCATAATAAGGGGTTGATTGAGTGATGAAAAGCCTAAGAGAGTGTGAAATTTTTTTACAACACCTTACAACACTTCAACACAAGGCTTGGAAAGAGGTAAAAGGAGGCTGAAAAGGATCCAAAATCCATAGGCAAAGGTCCAAATGAGCGAAAAGTGTCAAATTCTACACTTTTTGGCGACATAGGTCATAAGGATATGAATTGTAGAAAGGCTTCGAAACAAAGAAATTATTTTGTAAGAAAAAATGCATTTGCATCTTTATACAATTTCAATATTATTTGTCATAAATGCAACAATTTTGGACATATTGCTAGAAACTGCAGAAGCGATTTTGTAAGCTCTCCTATACTATATACAAAAGGAGATAAGTTAGAATGTTAGAATAATGAAGCAAATAAAGTTTGGAAGAAGAAACCAAAGGAGAAAAGATCAGATAAATCCATGGTGGCTCAAACTACATTACATGATCAAAAGGAGAAGAACCTATGGATTATTGACAATGAATATTCAAGTCACATGACTAGGGACAAGAGCAAGTTTATGCACTTCAAGAATTTTGATGGAGGATCTGTGACTTTTGGTAAAAAAATTGTTGCTAAGCTTACTAGTAAGGTTATTTTGAGTCTTGATAGAAGAAAGACAAAAACTCATGATGTTTTGTATGTGGAAGGATCAAAGTAAAATCTTCTGAGTGTAAGTCAAATGTGTGATAAAGTCCACAAGGTCTCATTCAATACTAAAGGTTGTGAAATAAAAAATACTGATACCAAAGAGTAAGTTGTGGAAGTAAGTAGTGTGATCAGGGGAAATTTTCTAATCTAAAAATGCAAAACAAAGTAGAATGCAAGAGAAGAAAATAAAACTAACACCTTCAAGATTGGGCTACGTAAACTCACACAAAATAAAGATAAAGTAAACAACAAATTATACCTTGTGTTGAGTTGATCCTTGGTTGGCCCTTGATGTTATTGTTGATGTGTGCTCCTTGGATGATAAGCTTGCAATGCTGGTGGTTGAAGGATTAATGGAGGTAGGTGGATGCAATAATGGATACTGAGATGCAAATACAAGTGCTAAGATAGTTGCAATAACAATGGCTAGAATGCAAAATGGCTTGAGAGCATGAAGGTCATAAGGTCACTAGCTTCAAGAGTTAAGATCCCCTAATGAAGGAAGAGGTGGGGTATTTATAGAAGATTTTGAATTCTCTAGAGGATTCAACGGTCAAGATTGAGCCATCATGGCCAAGATGGAGGGCTATGGTGAGTTGAGGACTCACAAGCCCTCACATCTTGCTATGTGGTGGGTGAAGTGTCCAAAGGACAAGGTGAGATGGAAAGTGTACAAGTGACATGAAAAAGGCCATGTGGTCCCAAGGTACTTGCAAGTACCTTGGGATGGGAGAGGATTTCCCTAAAAAGGTATTCCTTGGCCCCATATGGGGCTGAAAGTGACAAGTGAGGACTTTTAGAAAGTCCACTCTTGTCACCATGGGGATTGGAGATGGCCTTGGAGAAATAAAAGTGAATTTTAATTCACTTTTTGGAAGAAACCAATGGGAAAGAGAAAATTCCCCCTAAAAGGGGTCCTTGTCCCATGGGTACGATGTGACCTTTGAGAGGTCATGGGGAAGACAAATGCATGGAAGGAATAAGTGTGAATTTTTAATTCACATGGGGAAGAGGTCAACCCAAAAAAGGTAAGTACCAAGAAGGTTGACTTAAGGACATGATAGAAAGGGTAAGTGATTATGATTATGATTGTGCAAATAGGTGATTAGGCTAATTAATGATGATTAGAGGCAAGCAACTAGATATGGAGGATGTGACATTAATCCTAATTAAGGATATGCACATCTTAATGAAGGATTAGTTGAGTTAACCTAGATTAGTGAAAGGGTTATGAAGGATGGGACAAGGAGAGAGAAAGAATGAATTAAAAATTGATGAGGATAATTGACTAAATTAAATAAATTGATTGATTTATTTAATTTAGAGAGGGAATGGTAAAGGATAAAGTATTTAATTAAATACTTTTGGGAACCTTAGGGAAATGGGATATTATTAATTAAATGTCATTTAATTAATATAGATGGATTAGACGAATAAATGGTGGGATTATGACCATATGGAAGTGGTCAAATTTAGGTGTCTACAAGTAGGACTGGCAATGATGTATACCATCTCAGTGCTCGAAAAACAAGCAATTTTGTTTTGAAATACAAAGAGAAGAGAGTTGGCTTTGACATAGAAGGTTGGGACACATCAATTTTGATGATATTGTGAGGATCAGTTCAAAAGGATTGGTGAGAGACATGCTGAAGATCAAAAAGCCTTAGCCTGCTAGTTGCAAACTATGCCATGAGGGAAAATAGGGAAGGACCAGATTTCCTATTAAGGAAAATTCTACAAAAAATTCATTAGATGTGATTCATACTGACCTATGCGGACCAATGAAGACAAAGAGCATGCAAGGTGATAATTTTTTTATGATGTTTATTTATGATCACTCTAGAATGACTTGGATTACTTTATTAAGAAAAATCATAAGATTTTGAGAAGTTTAAAGAATTTAAGGATATGGTTGAGAATGAAACTGGGAGAAAAATCATGTGTCTGAGATTAGACCAAGGTGGAGAATTCACTTTTGATAGGTATGATGAATTATGTGAGTTGCAAGGGACCTAGAGATAGTTTTCTTTTCCTAGAAGTTTGTAGCATAATGAAGTGGTTGAGAAGAAGAACCAGATCATATAGGAGATGGCCAGAACAATGTTAGGTCATGAAAAGTTCTTAGACATAAACCAAAGAGAAGTAGTTCAAACCATAGTGTATATTTTGAACAGAGCTCAAACCAAACCAAGAACTGTTAAAACACCATATGGATTGTGGAAAGAGAAACTGACTTTAGTTAGACATCTCAAGATATTTGAAAGCAAGTGCTATGTAAAATCCCCTTATAATTTTTTTCCAATTTCTACAAGAAATTTCACTTGTTAATATTAGAGAAACCATTAACCAACTGAAAGTAACTCTTTCACTTTCTGATCACCCATATCCCAATGAGGGAAAGGTGAGAGCATACAATGGAAAGAGGACCATTAGGCCAAAATACAAACTAAAGTACACTACTAGAAACCAACCCTTCAGTTTATGATCACCAAGTTCCTAGTGTGGGCAAGGTGAGCGCATATGGTGGAAGGGGGATCATTAACTGTGAAACTAAAAAATATTGAAAGTACAAATGAGAGATGGGTCAGCCGATCAAAATGTAATGTAGATACAAACTCAACCACTTATTTAGTGGGAGTATAACAGATGGCTCAGCTGGTCAACATGATATGAAAATGCATACTCAACCACTTATTCAACGAGAGTGATATTAAAAGAAAAGTAAATGTCTGGGCGGCTAGCCAACCCATTCCTCTTTTCAGCAGGAAGTGCAAGAAAGTAAAATACTGAAAGTAATGGACAATGAGACCTATCCCTTCCACCAAGAGGGAATAACAAAAAGTAAATTGTAGAAATAAAATGACTGAATCAATACTACTGATAACAAACTTACAATATGTTAAAATCTATAAATTACAAAGAGAATTAGATGTCCAATAAGATCCAAAATGAGAGTAGATGATCTCCAAACATAAGCAAGCTATTCTACTAAGGAAAACAAGCCAAAAAGTGAACTTATGCCAATCTGATATGAAAGTGAAACGTACAAAAAACTTAGACCAACAAGATCAAACCACACCAAAATGCTTATAACTCGATGAAGAATCCTCCCAATGACTCAAAATAAAATACAAATAGCTCCAAGGAGAAGGTTAACCAATTTAAATCCATTAATATGCAACAAACACCCTCAAGTATTTTGTGCACACTTCCCACAACTCAACATGAGAAAGTATGACCTTCTAGAGAAGGGTGACTGAAAAAAATAAATTCATTTCTCGATAATAAAATCTAAAACTCAACAATATGAGGCACCCAAGGAAGACTCAAACATAGGGTTAATACCTAGAATAAGAAAAATTCACCAAGTGAGCAACAAGAAAAAATGTGCTTTTGCAAGCACCAAACCAACAAACTAAAAATTGAGAAAATCACACCAACAGTTAGAAAACATCAAAAGTAGACATATCCAATAAGCTCAATTTTCCCTTTAGTGTAAAGAACAACCACCAAAATCACCAAGGTGCTATCTTGCAAGCACGAAACCAAGGTTGCTAGGAGGTATGCAATCCTCAAAGTGAGTCTATAGGAATTTCAACAACACTTCGTTATAATTTTCAATGGATACCAAGAATGAAGCCCAACACTCTTATTTATAACCTTTTTCTCCTCAAATTCAAATTCAATTCCATCCAATTAGGGCACCCAATTGAAATTCACATTCATCTCCCCAACTTGCTTTTGCATTTCATTTTAACTTCATTAGCCACCTAGACATGGCATCCAAATATGAGGGAGAGATAACTTTATCAAAATTTGCAAAATAAACATAATTTGGTGTCCCAAGATATAAGTGAAAAATACATTATAAATAACTTAAATATTTCCCTTATGAAGTCGACCATTTTAGCATAAGAAATATTTTTCACCCAAAACATTATTTCATGGTCATCAAATATTAAACTTGCCAAAAATAAGCACCTCAAATGCTAGAGACCAAACTGAATATACTGCCATGCTAGAAATAACCATAGAACTAGATTGTTGAAATACTGCTAGAAATAGAAATGCTAAAAATAGCACTTACTATAAATAACATACTGCTAAAAATAGTAAGTGACTCCAAATGCATTTTTACCACATTTTGAGTAGTCATAGTAACTTACTAAAAATAGTAAGTCTGAAAAAGTTACCTAATTTAGTTCTATGTCATACCACTGTGAAGCTCTTTGAAAACCTAGAAGGAATCCAAAAACCAAACTGCAAAACTCCAACATGTAAATAACCAAAACTTCCAAAGTATCCTCCTAGAAAAAAGGAAACTCTAATTTCTACTTTCGACTAGCCTACGAGCCTTCGGGATAGGCTAATGACTGACTGTACTGATCACTACTGATAAGGGGACATTATAGTCCACCCTCCCCAATATTTCTTGTCCCCAAGCAATCACAATTTTGGATGTTGCAAAATCTACTCATCCTCCCAAGTAGCATCCTCAGTAGGAAAATTCTTCCACTTCACCAAGTACTCTTTGACTGAACTTCTCCTCAAAGAGAATTCTCAAAAATCAATGATTGCCTCAGGAACCAATACCAATTGTCCTTCCAATGGAGGCAAATCAGGAGAAGCCACAAAATTGTGTCCAAGTGCCTTCTTGAGGCGAGACACGTGGAAGACATTGTATACTTTGCTACTTGTTGGTAGCTCCAACTCGTAAGCCACTGCACCAACTCTCCTGATGACTTTGAATGCCCATAGAAATGTGTCTTGAGTTTCTATGTTCCACTCTTCTTGAGATTAGACTATCTGTAAGGTTGGAGTCTAAGATAGACCATGTCACCAACCTCAAATGTGCGTTCAACACGTTGTTGATCAACATACAATTGTTTTTGATTATGTGCAATATGGAGATTGTTTTTCAAAGAATTCAAAATATCTTGGCTCTGCTGCAACAAATCCCTTGCTCGGGGGGATTTTCTATCACTAAACAAAAAATTAGAAAAACTGGGAGCCTCATATCCGTAGAGAGCCATGAATGGAGACATTCTGATAGACATGTGGTAGGATGAATTGTAGAAGTACTCCCAAATGAATCCATCTCACCCAAGCCTTCAATTTCTCTGAAACATTGTTTATGTGATAGCCCTCCAACCACTTGTTCACAATATTTTTTTTCCCATTAGTTTGTGGGTGATAACTAGTGCTTGGAGTGAGCACTGTACCACTCAATTTGAAAACTTCTTGCCAAAAAGTTCTTAGGAACTTGTTGTCCCTATCACTCACAATGTTTATTGACAACCCATGCAATCTATACACCTCATGGAAAAACAAATATGCAACTTGAGCTGCTGAAAATGAAATAGTAATAGCAAAGAAATGAGAAAACTTGGTTAATTTTTCAACCACAACATAAATATAATCTTTTCCTTGAGCTTTGGGCAGCCCAGTAATGAATTCCATTGATATAATTTCCCATTTTTGGTTGGGAATAGGTAGAGGCTGCAACAAACCAACTAGAAAATTATGCTCATTTTTGTTCATTTGGAAAGTGTGACACTCCTTAATGTAGTGCAAGACAACCCTTTCCATGAAAATATTTGATGAATCTTCTTATAAGTCTTGAAATAAGCTTGATGGCTAGCAAGTGGAATGTCATGAAATGTTTGCAAAACCTTTTTTTTGAGCTTAGATTATAGTACTAAGAAGATTCTACCCTTGTATGTATCAAACCATTAACCACTTTGTACCTAATCTCATCATGGAAAGTACCTTCAATGATGCTAGTTGCAAACTGATTTTTGGCATAATCAACAAGTATCAACTCCTTCCAATCAGTAGTAAGCTCACATAATGAGCTCAAATGAGGCCTTCTAGAAAGTGCATCACCCACTATGTTTTTTTTTTCCTTTGACATACTCAATGTCAAAATCGTAAGATTGAAGCTTACTCGCCCATTTTTGTTGCCTTTCGTTCAAGTCCTTTTGATGCATGAAGTGTTTGAGACTATTATGATCAATCTTTACAAAAAATTTGCTCCCCACCAAGTATTGCCTAAACTTGGCCAATGCATGCATGATTGAAAGCATTTCCTTGTCATAGATAGAATAATTCCTCTCAACACCATTTAATTTTCTGCTCTCAACTACAATAGGATGTTTTTATTGCATGAAAACAACCCTGACTCCTCCTGATGCATTAGATTGCAACTCAAACGGCTTGGTGAAATCAGGTTTAGCCAAAACTAGACATGAACTCCTAAGCTGCTTGAACTTATCAAAAACAAATTGTGTCTTTTTTGACCATACAAATGCTCCCTTTTTGGCAAGATCAACAATAGGAGCAACCATCTAAGAGTATCCTTTCAAAAATATTTTGTAGAATCCACAAAGAACCAAGAACCCCTTGAAATGTGTCAATTTCTCTAGAGGTGGCCAATCCAAGATTGCCTTGATCTTCTCAAGATCAAGTCTTACTCCCTCAATGCTAATTATGCAACCAAGGTAGAGCAGATCTGTCATTCCAAATTCACATTTGGACTCTTTGGAAAACAAATTTTTTGATTCAAGGATGCTAAGCACTTCCTCCAAATGCTTAAGGTGCTCTTCCCAAGTTTTACTGAAAAATGAGAATTTCATCAAAGAATATCAATACAAACTTCCTCAACTACTTTTGAAAAATTTGGTTCATGCAAGATTGGAATGTAGCAGAAGCATTAGTCAACCTAAAAGGCATGACTAAGAATTCAAAGTGTTCATAGTGACACTGAAATGTTGTCTTCTCTATGTTTGATTCTCTCATATGAATCTGATGGTAGCCCGATCTAAGATCAATCTTTGAAAAGATCTTGGCTCCATGTAGCTCATCAATGAGCTCATCTATCTTGGGAATGTGATACCGCTTTTTTATTGTCTTTTGATTCAATGCACGATAGTCTAAACACATGCGAATGGTACCATATTTTTTCTTCACAAGCACAACAATTGAAGCAAAAGGACTCTTGCTTGGGTGAATGAAACCCATATCCAAGAGTTCCTTAATGGTTTTTTCAATATCATCTTTTTGCTTCTTAGGATACCAGTATGGAGTTTTGATAACTGGCTTGGCCCCTTCTTCAAGCTCTATGACATGCTCAATCCCTCTTTCAAGTGGTATCCCAAGAGGTAAGCTACCAAAACCCTTACTCTTCTTGGTGATCAATGACTAAAGATTAGGTGGATAGTGTCTATTTTCTTCAATTAGATTAGTTGGTAGAATCATACACTTTGTTTCCCACTCAACTTGATCATGATGAATCAACCTTTCCATTTTTTTGAAAGACACAATTTATGGGCCTCCATTGGACATTACTCTTAGCACCACCTTCTTTCCCTCTGATTGAAACTTTAACTCCATTGTTTGTAGATTTAGAATGATCTCTCCAAGAGATTGCAACCATTGAATACCCAACACTGCATCAGTATCTCCAATTCCAATGACATAGAATTCATCTTTGACTTCATAGTTAACCAATTGCATAAACAAGTTAGAAATATTTTGATTGCAAGAGATATGAAACACATCAGCTACCATGACTTTAAACCCTTCAAATTATTTAGTTTTGAGTTCTCTCTTTGCAACCACACCTTTTTCAATGAAATTATGTGTTGCTCTAGTATCAATCAAAGGAAAAATTTGTTGCCCTCCAAACACACCATAAACCTTTAAATATTCATTATTTTGAAAACTAGAGAGTTGGGAAAATGTGCCCTCACCTCCTTGCTCTTTATCAGACTCTTATGGAGATTTTTCTTCATCACTTTCCATAGAATCAAACCATTGTTCTAAATAATCAAATTCTAATTCAAAATCAGAATAGGCCTCCATGTGGTTAGAATGACCTCTTCCATAACATCTATGCCCTTTAGTCCATGGTTCTCTACATGTATAACATTTTCCATCTTTTCTAAGCTTCTCACTAAGCTCATCATCCAACTTAGAATGGAACTATTTATTCTAGCTTGAAAAGTGATTCTTATCTTTCTTATGTGCAAAGGGCTTGGACTAAAATTTAGGCCTAGGAGCACCCAATTCCATACTTCTAGATTTCTTGATAGCTTCATGAGGACTTGGTGGATAAAATACTTTAACCCACCCCTTCAAGGGCTCCATTAAACCTTCTGAGAACAAAACACCAAGCCTTCTTTCAGTGATGTTGGACACCATCATGGAAATCATTTGAAAATATGCAATGTAGGCATCCAATGAACCATGTTGTTTCATCTATGCAAGCTCACGAAACTTCACTTTAGGATCCTTAGTGTCAGACCTCTAGATCAACCTTTTGGTGAAATCTTCATATGTTTGAATGAGGTTATGGCCAAGAGTGACCAAACCATGACACCACCACTCATGGGTGACTCCCTCCAAGTGCAAGGTAGCAAACTTGATGGTGTCTTCTCTAGGCATTGGTCTTAGTGAAAGGTAATTGTCAAGCTTCTGAGCCCACGACCTTGTTGAACACTTATCACTCCCATCAAAATGGGCCAAGGTCACCTTTCGAAGAGCTTGTTGAAAATAAGTTCTAGGACACATAGGAGCTTGATTACCAGTTCTTTTGCCTCCTCTTCTCTTCCTTTGGTTCATGTATTGATCAAAGTTCAAATTCCCTCTGATTTCAGTAGGTAGAGAAGTATTATCCATATAGCTTTGCCTTACTTCATCCACGATAGGAACTTCAACCTCAGATTGTGTTTCCTCTCTTTGAGTAAAGACAAGAAGGAGAGAGGTTGATCCTCTAGTATTTGTGACATGCTTCCCAATAGTTCTCTCTCTTGGGTTGGTGTTGGATTCAATGTTTTCACCATCAAAGTATTGTTGTGTCAGAGTTACTTGCTGGTCCATTTTAGCAAGCAACTGAGTCATCATCTCCAACATCAAGTCAAAATTTCTCTTAGTTCTAGAATCTCTATCATCTTCCTCTTAGGGTACACCCTTGTCTCTTTTTGCCATTGTCTCAACTACAGTCTCACGGTTCCTTAGAACCTCTGAAAAAGTATCCTCTTCTAGAATTGGTGGATTCTAATACTGTTGTCTCTTTTTCTCTCTATTGTAGTACCTTAGTTCTCTATCACTTATCTGACAACTGCAACTCTAAATTCATGGGTTGGTAGGAAAACCATCTTTGATACCACTGTAAAATCCCCTTATAATTTTTTTCCAATTTACACAAGCAATTTCACCCGTTAATGTTAGAGAAACCATTAACCAACTTAAAGTAACTCTTTCACTTTATGATCAACCAGATCCTAATGAGGGCAAGATTAGAGCATACGGTGGAAAGAGGATCGTTAGGCCAAAATAAAAACAAAAGTACAATACTGGAAACCAACCCTTCACTTTTTTATCACCAACTTCCTAGTGTGGGCGAGGTGAGAGCATACGATGGAAAGGGGGATCATTAATTGTGAAACTAAAAACTGTTGAAAGTAAAAATGAGATACGACTCAATCGATCATAATTTAATGTAGATGCAAACTCAACCAATTATACAATGAGAGTATAAAAAATGACTCAACTAATTAACATGATATAAAAATTCATACTCAACCACTTATTTAGTGGGAGTGATATTACAAGAAAAAGTAAATGTCTGGGTGGCTAGCTGACCCCTTTCACTTTTCAATCGGTAGTACAAGAAAGTAAAATACTGAAAGTAATGGATGACAAGGCTTGTCCCTTAAAGGGATTGTGGAAAGCGTCAATGTAAGTATAGATGAAATAATACAACTTATTGATATTTTGGATGAGGATGATAATGAAGATCTAATCTGCAATAGTGATGAAGACTCAAAAATTGATTATGAGAATATAGTTACAAAGAATCTAGATGGGTATGTTTAGAAGAACCATTTTGAAGATCAAATTGTAGGAGATAAGGACAGTGAGGTTCAGATTTAGAGAAGAATTGAGAAGGAAAATGAATAGGTACACTTTTCATTATTATCAAGAATTGAACTAAGCTCCTATGCAAAAGAAAGTGAAGAGAAATGTTGGCTATATATTATGGAGGAAGAATTGACTCAGATCAAGAAAAATGAAACTTGGGAATTAGTTCTAAGACCCAAAGATAAAAATGTCATTGGTACCAAATGGGTCTTTAAAAACAAGTCAAATGAAGATGGAAAAGTGATTTGGAACAAGGCCAGACTTGTATGTAAATGATATGCTCAGGTTGAAGGAATTGATTTTGAAGAGACATTTACTCTGGTAGCTAGGTTGGAAGCAATCAAAATGTTTTTACCTTATCAACATTCAATAATTTCAAGGTATATCTGTGATTGGAAGGATTAGTATGGTCTGATTACGCTTGATCCATGAAGAATCAAAGCATAACAAAACCAATAATGCCCAATCTAAATATGATTAATCAAATTAAAGTTAAACTTGACATTCATTAAAACAAAGCATTCTAAACTATGGAAGCATTAAAATATATACTCTAATACATCTGAAACTTATCCTATTTTAGGAGTGGTGTTGTGTTGATGTGGAATGATGACCCTTTCTCGATCTCGTGGATCAATGAGCTTGTTTGAAGAGAATCAATGAAACAGTTGTGAGATGTGAATGAAAACATGATTTTAATCTAAATGAGCATGATGCAAAAGCTAATCTAACATGATTTATGTTAAAATGATTTAGATATACAAATGCTATTATGCTCTAAATGATATTTAAACTAAAAAGGTTCAAACCCTAGTTATCTAATTAGCTAAATGGATGCATTATGGAAGCCATTACTGGAAGATAAGCTATTATGCAACTAATTTAAACTAAAATATGCTAAATGTGAGCTAAATATGAGTGTGAGTGATTTCAACATTATAAGTTTAATTTTTGAAAGATGGATCCATTTGTCCCCAAATAGTGACCTATTTATAGGAAAGCAAATGAGAAATGAAGGGTTGAGATTGAAAAAGCTAATCAATGTTCAAGGATGGAGGAAGTTGGAGGCATGGATTATGGATTCTCATCAACGGATAAGAATGCAAGATGAGATTTAATCAAGGGTTTTCATTCCTTCAAACAAGCACACTTTTGACCTATACAAAAGGTCAAAAGTTAACTTGCACAAGAAGTCACAAGTTAACTTGAACATGAAGCTAAGTGAGAATATTCCCTTTTTCAAATGATTGGAGGAGAAAGAATATTATTTGGAATATTCTCATGGATGAGGAAAAAGGATATTTTGCAAATTAAAAAAAAGTTTGATTTTACAAAAGGGGAAGGAATATTCACCTTTTGGATGAATGTTCAAAGGAGGAATATTCCCTTACAAGTGGGGGGAATTAGATTAGCTAGTAATTGATAATTAAATAATGTTAATTATACAATTAGGGGAGTTTAGAAGAATTAAAATGATATTCATTAAATAAAATGATTTAATGAATGGGGGAAAGGTGAAATGACATTTAATTAAACTTAAGGTTTAATTAAATAAGAAGATTTAGGGAATTAAATTAAATAGCTTGATTTATTTAATTTAATGAGAAAAAATGTTAGTGTGAAAGGGGGGATTTAAATCGATTAAATGAATTAGGTTAATAGATGCAAATGATGCAATTAATTAAATAGGTAGGCTAATTTACTTAATTAAGCAAAAAGATGGTGGGTTTTAAGAGGAAATGATGTTAGTATACTTGATTTGAGTGCGTTATACCATTCATGAAATTTTTCAGTGTCTACAATATCAAATGGATGTGAAGTCTACATTTATGAATGGATAGTTTGAAGAAGTCTACATTGAGTAATCAAAAGGATTCCAATATTTAGATAATTTAAATTTTGTGTATAAACTAAAGAAAGCACTTTATGGACTCAAATAAGCTCCTCAAGCATGGTATTATAGATTGGATAGATATCTGCAACAAAAAATGTTTCAAGAGAGGTAGCACATACAATAATTTATACATAAAAATAGAACCCGTGATCAATTATTGATTGTTGTTGTTTATGTTGATGACATTATGTTTGGTGGAAGTAGTGATATCTGCAAAGAAATCTAGGATGCAATGCAAAGTGAATTTAAAATTTCAATGCTTGGTGAATTATATTTCTTTGTTGGTTTACATATTTCTCAATTAGACAAAGGTATATTTATTTCTCAAAATAAGTACATAAAATAAATATTGAGAAAGTTTAAGATGGAAGAATGGAAACTGGTGAAGAAACCTATGGTTACTAGGTGTAAATGTAGTAAGGATGATGAATATTCTCCGACAAACCATACTTTGTATAGGTCTATGGTTAGTAGTTTGTTGTATGCGACTACATTTATACTAGATATAATGCAAGAAATAGGGATGGTAGCTAGATTTCAGGTAGTGCATAAGGAAAATTATGTCAAGGAAATAAAAAGGATATTTAGATATCTAAAGGCTACAATATATTTTGGTTTGTGGTATCCTAAGATTGAAAACTTCACTCTAACTGCATACACATATGCAGATTGGGAAAGAAGTATAGATGACCAAAAGAGTACAAGTGGTGGAGATTTCTTTCTTGGTGGTAGTCTTTGTGATCTCCTAAAATGCCAAGTTCCTAAAGTGAGATGCTAAACAACTAATGATGCAATAACAAGAACTAACACAAAAGAGGACACCTCAATGATTAGTCTAAGGAAAAGAGAAACATAAAAGCAAGATAAAACAAATTGAAGTTGATTATACCTTCATGCTGCTCCTTCCTTGGTTGGCCCTTGATCTTTGAATATTTGTGTGATCTTTGGATGACAAGCTAAATTGAACATGCAAAATGATATGCAAGATGGATGGAGATATGGTAATGATGTGATGCTAAAAGCTATGGAGGATGAGAGCTCAAATGACAATTTTGCAAGAGTTTGGATAGCAAAAGATTGATTCCTTTTTTTTGAGAGAAACGAGGGGGTATTTATAGGATAATTTGAACAGTTGAGATTAATCCAACAAAGCCAAGATGAAGGGCTATGGTGAGTTGAGGACTCACAAGCCCTCACATCTTGACATGTAGAATGTGAGATGGCCTAGGGTGGGATGATGTGGGAGTGAGGTGGAAGAGAGGTACATGAGGTGGAGGAAGGACAAGTACCTTGTAGGTACCTTTGGGGATGAGAAGATTTCTTGGAGGAATAAAAGTGAATTAAAAATTCACAATGATTGGAAGAATCTAGTGGATAAGAGAGGGTTTCCAAAAAGGTGGGGATTTGCCACATGTGAATGATGTGACAAGTCCAAGGTTCTAGAAGTCCTTGGCACATGTAAAGTGACAAGTCAAGCCTTCTAGAAATTGCATGGGGAAGAGAAGATTCCTTGGAGGAATAAAAGTGAATTAAAAATTCACATGGGGAAGAGAGGAGCCTTTGGTGAATAAAAAGGAATTAAAAATTCCTTGGGGGATGGGGAGAGTTGACCAAGGTATTGATTAGGCTAATGACCTTGATTAAGGTTGTGCAAACACAAAATTAGGATAATCAATGAGAGATTAGAGGAAAGTGGGAGGTTATGGAGGATGTGACACTAATTTTGATTAAGTGGTGCACATCAGAATCATGGATTAATTAATTTAATCTAGATTAAAAGAGGATTATGGAGAATGTGACAAGGAGAGAGAAAAAGAGGGATTAAAAATTGGTTTTAATCCAAATAGGTCAAATGACTAAATTAAATAAATTGTCTTATTTATTTAATTTAGAGAAGAAAAGGTGTAAGGTAAAGTATTTAATTATTCAATTATATACTTTAGGAACCTTAGGCAGAAAATGAAATAATGATTAAATAAATGATTTAATCACTATTAATGAAATAGATGAATAGAGTAGATGATTTTGATCATGTGGAAGTGATCAAATTTAGATGTATACATTTTTCCCCTCTTTGAAGTACTGTTAGAATAACTGTGCTTCAAAGAAAAGAAAATGCAGATGACTCTATAGAGGAAGTAACCAGAAAATGATGCCCCAACGTGGGGAGGAGGACTTGAGCTATCTAATTAGTGGATTAATGAATGAAGATGCCCCAATCCTCCAAGGGAATGAATATGGCAGGGAAAATAGAGAAATGGGAAGGGTATGCCCCCTCGAGAGGGTGACAGGGGAAAAGAGAGGGGTCCTAGGCGACCTCTCAATAGGAAGAAACAAAGGGTATGGTTGGAAAGAGCATGAAAAATTAGGAAAGTTTGAATTTTGAACGAATACAAATGGACAAACGGTTTGCAAAAGGAAGTCTCGGGAATGGAAGGGATTAGTTTGAGGAAAAAAGGTAAATAAGAAGTAAAAAAATACCCCTTAAAAAGGGAGGAAAAAGAGAGGGATCCTGGATGACTTCTCGATAGGAAGAAATGAAAGGTATGGTTGGAAAGAGCATGAAAAAATAAGCAAGTTTTCCTTTTGAACGAAGTCAATCCGACGCACGGTTTACAAATGGTGGCCCCAGGAAGGAAAAAAAATGGGTTGTTTTCTTGCAGAGGGGCGGATTTTCCCCACTGCAGAAGGGTGGGTCCGCCCCGGAAAAGGGTGGGTCTGCCCTAAAAAAGGGTGGGTTCGCCCTAGGGCGGGGTGGGTCTACCCCGAGGCTGAGTGGATCCACCTTAATGCAGGGCGGGTCTTCCCTGATGTGGGGCGGGGCAGGTCCGCCCCGGGGTTGGGTGGATTTGCCCCGATGCGGGGCTTAGCGGATCTGCCCCAGCATAGGGTGGATCCACCCCACGTCTAAGGGTAGGTCTGCCTAGGCATAGGGTGAGTCCACCCCCACATAGGATGGGTCCACCCTGACATAGCGTGTGAGATGGAGGAAGGAGGAAGGGATGGGGGAAATGATGAGAGATGAGATGATGAAAGGGGATATAAAGATGACGATGTAAAGTGATAGATAAGAAATGATGATAAGCGATGGGAGGTAAAGGTGAGCACAAATGAATTTTGGGATAAATATGATCTTGCCCCAGTCAAGCAACAAGTCAGGCTGGGCGGATGGTTGATGGAGTGTTGTGGATGAGGGAACGATATATCCCAGAACAACACAAGGATAGGGAAGGATACATCTAGATGAGGATGAGTGTTGTTGATGAGGGAATGATACATCCCAAAACAATACCAAAGGATAGGGAAGGATTCATCCCGATGAGAGCATTGTTGATGAGGGAAGGATGCATCCTAGAACAACACAGGGATAGGGAAAGATACATCTTGCTGATGATGATGATGACGATGATGATGATAGTATTGTTGATCAGGGAATGATACATCCCAAAAAAACACAAAAGGATAGGGAAAGATACATCCTGAGAAGGATGGTGATGATGAGGAGGAGGATTGGATCAAGGCTTGTAGCAAGGCTGGGAACAAGACCAAGAGTGGGATGAGATGATTTGAATGGATGAGGATGGGGGAGACATGCAAGATGATGGAATGGAAAATGAAATGCAATCCTAATGCAATTTGCCATCCTTAGAGCACTAATTTTTGCTATAGCATAAGACACCGACTGTTAGGGTATGAAGAACCAAGGCGGATTAGTGTCCAATGTATAAAATAAACACAAAAAATAAGAAGGCTATTCCAACACCCCAAAGTCACGAAGACGTTGGTTGGGCCAGGCATTGGAATAACCACAAGAACAAAAGGATGTCCCAACATAACACAAGACCACAGGGGTCTTGGTGGATACTACGTGGGACAACCAAGAAGACATAAACGTAAAAAAAAATCAATATACGCCCCTATTTTTACTAGTCAAAGCACACCATGATATGATGGATCAAGGTGACCATGACAAGTGGTGATAGGGAGCTCAAATGATAAACAAAAGTCAAAAGCATCAAAATATCAGAATCAATTTCAAACGTCCTTTGCCATAGGATCAAGAGGATGGATGGGGTTGATGTGGTCCATTAGGAAGTATACATCCTATTGAGACCAAAGATGGAGGATATATGGGTTGATCAACATGATGCAGGATATCGAAAACCGATTGGATCTCGTGATACGAATGACTTTGTTTTATAAGCACCAGCTAGGATAGGGACATTCTTGACGACACATCAAGACAACGAGACATAAGGCAACAAGATGAAAAAATGATGAGGCGACAAAACAGACACACCCTAAAGACCTATGGGCTCGAGGGTTGACCAAAGATCAACCTTGCCTACGTGAAAGCACAAAGCCCTCGTAGTTTGAAAAATTACCATGGATAAAAATGGAAAGAGGACAAGGGTGACCAATGATGGATAGCGAAAGACATGAAAGATACTCGAGGGGCAAACAAAATGATTTAGCCTTGCCTACGCGAGAGCGTAGGGGCGACATAGTTTGATACAAGGCCAAAGATAGACGATGGAGGATGATAAGACAAACAAAAGATAGAGCCCCGGGGGTGGATGAAATGATTGACCTTGCCTACATGAAAGCGCAGGGGCAACGTAGTTCGGCAAGACCAACGATAGACAACGAATAAGGGATGATGATATGACCATGATAAATGGATAAAAGGATGGAGTGGATATGATGAGACAAGATAGGCCGTTTGGATGGTTGATATGTTGGATGTGGGTTATGCGAAGCTCAGGGATGGGATAGTGATCTATATTATTAGAAGATGAATTGGGAGGATGAGAGGATGTATAGATGAATGATGAAGAGTAATAGGATAGGAGGAAGATGTAGGCAATAGATAGGAGTGATGATAGTGAGATAGCATGGCATTGGATTGCATGGAGGTAGCCTATAGCTAGATACCAATGATGAGGGATTATGATATGGAAGGAAAATGGATGGATTGATAAAGATGGGGAGATAGAAATATGCTAGGATAGATGGATAGAAGAATAAGGATTTGGAAAGATGACATGGATTAATGGGTAGATAAATGGATGAGGAGATAAGGATGAAAAGATGGAAAAGGACTAGTGGATGGGTAGATAGGAAGATAAGGATGGGGGGATGGGAGGTGTCGCCAAGGACTAAGACACAAAGAAGGAGATGCCCCCACTCTAGATGTGTCATGTGTGATGAGGCAATAGGGATGGAAGATAGAAGGATGGGGAAAGAAAGGAGCGAATGGATATGGATCATAGTAGGATAGGTGGGCAAGGAAGGTAGATGGATGTGGAGAGGATGCATGGATGAGAAAAGTAGATGGGGAGGATAAGGAAAATGATAGTGGATGAGGGGAAAATATGCCAAGAGATGTACAAAGCATGTATATATATGTGCCCCTATCTTTATTAAGATCACAAGGAAGATGGAGGGACTGGGATGTGAATGGGAGATGATGGCTAAGATGTGGAAGATAAGGCAGATGTAGGAGATGGAGGAAAGGAATGCGTAGGTGGAAGTTTCCCCCAATTGTGGAAGGAAACCAGATGGGGGATATAGGCATGATGCCTATTTGCTAGGTTTTCATCATGGTACATATCCAAAGTGCTTGTTTGCTAAGTTTTCACCATTGAACGAATGATTTTTCTCTTTACTATTTTTTTGTATTTTTTTGATTTTTTCTCTTTTTTGATTTTGTTATTTTTTTGATTTTTTTGATTTTTTTGATTTTTTGATTTTTTGATTTTTTGATTTTTTGATTTTTTTGATTTTTTGGACTAGGATGTGGACGAAGATGGATAAAGATAGGGAGATGGATATGCAGATTTTAGAGGATATTTGATAAGGAGATGGATGAAGGACTCAAGCATCAAGTTCCATATGAGGTAATAAGAGCCCATGTGTAAAGTGACCAGCGGATGTTGGTACAACCTTAGTAGAAGAAATGGATTATGCAAGAGGATGAATCAAATGGATTGGATGGGGGAGATAGGGGGGATAGTGGATGGGGTGTTGAAAAGTGTATGGATGGAATGATGGAGTGGATGTGTGATAAGGGAAGGTTTTCAAGACCAACATTGGCACATGTGGTGGATGCGAAAAGATAGGTAAAGGAATGGATGGAGAGGGTGGCAATAATGGAGGAGTTGGGATAGTGATTTTTGGGATGTAGGGATCCAAAATAGATTTAGGAGATGGAGGAGGTGAATTATTTTGTGGGGGAATAGAAAATTTGGATGTCATTGTGGACTTTTCAATTGAAGGTATGGTACCTTTTTTCTTTGGGATCCACATGGTTTTTATTTTTTCTTTGGTGGGCCTTTGTGGCCTTTTGGATTGATTTGGATTTTGAACTTGATTTTTATTTTATTCAACATGTCTTTTGAAGGGGACATGAGGAGCTTTAGATTCATGTGGACATTTGGATTAATTCATTTTTTCTTTGGCATCCAAAGTGATTTTAGTAGCAAGGGGATAGATGCGAGGAGATGTATGATGTGGAGCGATGGAGGTAGGGTTATAAGGATTATGTGTAGATGGAGAATGTGTAGATATGTGCCTTTGTTGATCCTGGTTAGGAGTTATGAAGGTAGGATTTTTATGCTGAGGGAGAGGGGGTGGATGAATGAAAGGATGAATAGGATAAGATGGAGGGGGTGATTTTGGGATATAAGGATGCAAAATGGACTGTGTATATGGAAGATGTGTGGGGTTTGATGGAGGGCTATAAGAACCCATGGTAGATGGAGGATGAGCAATGATGGATGGAGGGACATAAGGACCCAAAATGGATTGAGAGGATGAGGTAGGAAGATGGATGGTTATTTTTAGGTAATATGATGGAGGAGGGGGGATGGCGGAAAATGACTTGGTAGAATGATGGAAATTACCTCTTGTGCCTTTAGAAGAGGATCGTTTAGGATGTACAGAGGTTGTACCAACATCTTAGAGTAGAGTTTTTGGGAGATATATCCAAGACCATGTGTGCCTGGATGTTCTTTGACTTGGATGGGCTCTAAAGTACCTTGCTCATGAAGGCCTAAACGTTTTCCTTGATATTGCATGTTCTCTAGCATGTGATTTATGGTAGGATGCTTATTCTGTTGGAAGCATGATGCGAGCACATTAGTAGGTGGAAGAGGGAGGGTGGTGCATACATGTTGTTTTTCTTATGTAAGAAGACCACCATGGATAAGTGTAATGTGACCAAGGTGATACAAAATTGGCGTTGGGATGGTAGGACTAGATGGTGATGAAGGATCATGCAATGGAGATGAGGGGATAGCAGCATCAGGAGGAATGAGTGATAAGGGATCGAGAGACGAATTAGGGAGTATGATGGGATCTAGATTTATGATAGTGGATGATAAGGGCTCATGAGATGGAGTGATTGGATCTTGAATGCAAAGGGGATCATGGGATGGAGTGGATGAGCTAGTGTGATCTTGAGATGGGGTGGATGGGAGGATAGGATCATGAATTGGTTGAGGATAGGAATCATGAGATGGGATGGATGGGGGATTATGATCTTGGGATGTAGTGATTGGGATGGTATGATCTTGATTTGGAGGAGGGGATATGCTTGTATGCTTTGGATCAAGATCTTGTCATGACTCATCTTGTGGGGGATGTATGATGATGGAAGAGTGTTGGAGGGACTCCTCAATTGGGGGAGATAGGAGGATGGAGGATTCATGAAATTCATGGGATTGAAGTTTGTGAATATTAGGACTGGGAGGATGGGATTGGATATCTTCAATGGATTGGGTGGATCTAGTAGTAGAATATGGGGATTCAATGGGTTTGACTGGCTCAAACGTTTGGATGGTGTCAGGAATGGTGATGGGAGGGATAGGTATAGGATGGAGGAGGGCCTAATCACTAGTGACAATACGTGATAGAGTGGGAGGGCATGGTCTCTCTTATGTCATGAGTCCTTGGGTGACATTCGGAAGGGATGTAGGATTAGGTGGATTGATGGGAATGGATGGAGGATCAGGGATGGATGGAGAAATAGGATTAGGAATTGGTGGATTAGGATTAGATGCGGGGATGGGAATGGATGGAGGACTAGGAGGAGATGGAGGATTAGGGTTAGGGATTGGAGGATTAGATGTGTGGATGGGTGGATGAGGATTAGATGTAGAACTAGAAGGAGATGGAGGATTATGATTAGATGAGTGGATGGGACTAGATGGAGGACTAGGAGGAGATGGAGGATTATTATTAGATGAGTGGATGGGACTAGATGGATGACTAGGAGTGGTTGGAGGATTAGGATTAGACGAGGGGATGGAAATGGATGGAGGACTAGGAGGAGATGGAAGATTAGGGTTAGGGATTTGTGGGTTAGATGAGTCGATGGGTGGATGAGGATTAGATGTAGAACTATGAGGAGATGGAGGATTATGATTAGAAGAGTGGATGGGACTAGATGGAGGACTAGGAGTGGTTGGAGGACTAGGTGAGTTATGTTTAGATGGAGGATTAAGATATAATGCGATGAAAGGGGGAGTGATGGAGGAAGATGCAAATGTGGGATTAGATTGGGAAGATTGGGATGGTGAGTGATAGCAGGAAGATGTAGATGAAGGATTGGAATGGGGAGATGTGGAATTAATTTAAGGGTATTGGGATGGGGGATTGTGATAGGAAGGTGTGGATGTTGGATTAGAACAAGAAGATTGAGGTGGTGAACCACCATAGGAAGAAATGTATGGTGAGTTGGCATAGAAGGATAGGGATGATGGATTAGGATAAGCAGATTGATATGGTGGATTAGGATAGGAGGAATTTTGGGATGAAGGATTATGATAGGAAGGTGTGGGTGTTGGATTAGGATGGGAAGATTGGGATTTGGGATTAAGGTAGAGGTATTGGGATTGTTGATGATGATAAGGAGAGGAGGATATGGATGTTGGGTAGGATAGAGGTTGAAAGAGAGGACATGATGGATATGTCAATGGTGAGGATGTTGGATATCCCTTATCAAGGGTAGCATAAGGACCGTTATTAGATGCAGATGAAGGCATGGTGGGATAGTTTGAAGAAGTAGTGGGATTTTGGGAGGTGATTGGAGAGAGATTTCTAGCAATGATAACATCAAGGGTATCTATATAACAATCTTCATGATCAACAAGATTTTCATTATTGTCATCAACAGAGTTAGGATTCCCCTTGACTACTATTATTGGTCGTGTGAGAGGGGGATAAAGATTCATGATGGATACAGATTAGCAGGAAGGAATAGATGATGGATAGAGAACTAGGATGTATTGGAAGCTCATATGGGTATTGGATGAAAGCTCAGATTGGGATTGAATAAAAAATTAGATTAGGATGATGGGATTAACGCTCAGATTAGAACTGGATTGGAGCTTATATTAGGATTGGATAAGAGGATATGATAGGATAAGTTTGTTTTGGATTGGATGATGAATTAAGATTGGTTGATGGAAAGGGTCCTAAACCCAATTTGGAAATCACCCTAGGTGACTTAATACATTGGTTGATCAGATTAAACTGGCTAAATCAATGATCACGACACCGAATCCGCCTTGAGATAGAAGGGGATTGATTTGGGCCAATGATGCTGACTTACAACACAAATCCACCTCAAGATAGAAGTGGATTGATTAGGTTGACGACAATGATTGATATGTAGGATAACAATCAAACTTAACGCCTTGGTCAATTTGGGAGATAACTCCTAAAACAAGGCTTAAGGAATTTTGTGTTGAGAGATGATGATGAATGCAAATGAAAGATATCTTGATGGAAATTTTTAGGTCACATGGTAAGATGGTAGAATGGGTATCCCAAATTGTCAAATGATCAATGTGAACGTGATAAATGGACGTTTAGAAAGGTTAAATGGAGGCTTGGAATGGTCAAATGGATGTTTGGATTGGTTAAATGAGTGTTTAGGATGATCAAACGGTAAAATGGAGACTCAAAGTGGTTAAACAAAGGCTTGGAATGGTCAAATGGATGAAACTGTCCGTTTAGGAGGGTGTATCCACCCTTTTGCAGTCAAATAATGGATCAGGAGGGCGTATCCATACTTCTACTGTGAAAAATGTTGAAATAGGGGGGCGTATCCGCACTTTTACAGTGAAAAATGTTGAAACAGGGGGGTGTATTTGCACTTCTATAGTGAAAAATGCTGAAACAGGGGGGCAAATCCGCCCCTCTACAATGGAAAATGTCAGAACAGGGGGCAAGTTTTCCCCTCTACAAGAAAACCGTGACTTGGTTTGGATGATGAGATTATGGCAAGGAATTGAAATGACTCAATGAGGCTGACTTATCAAAATTTACTTTTTTTTCATAGAAAGACACTTTGAACAAGCACAATCCTATGATTAGTGTTAAGGGGTATGGCCAACAAAGGTCTTACTCTAGGATGAACAAGGTTTCTAGGGAGTCCTCGATATACGATCGGTACGTGAGGCACAACTGTGAACACCAGTCCGTCACAAGCGTGAGTCGGGAACCCTAGCGAGATACTGAAAGGCTTAGACCAACTCTTCACGTCTATCTAGGTATCACTCTAGCTTCGACGTTTCACCAATTATGATGCAGCTAGATTGGGGTACAACTTTGGCTCTCCCCCCTTTGTATACCCCACTGGTACACGTGGTTGGGATTTTCCCTTGGAGTGATGAAATCCCCAAACAAGTTCATCTAAGAAGAAGACACTAATCGTTTCCAACTACCTCCCCGGTCTGCACAAAGTGTAAGGGGAAGGTGAAAACAAACTAATGGCCCTTTAGGGTAACATAAAGAAAAACAGACACAATAAACAAGTATTACTTCCCTCTAATTATACTAAGTGAATAGATAAAACAGTAAGGAAAACTTTAAAATTCGAATAAAATAAAGGCCCTACAAGCAAATGTTAGTTGTTTTTGTCTTTTTGTCCTTTGCGAATTTCAACAAAAATACTGCAAAGTATCAGCAAGAAATCTTCCCAAACATGTTGTTTAGGGCAAATCCGCCCCTTCGCAGTGAAAAATGCTGGAACAGGAGGGCATATCTGCCCCTCTATAGAAAACTGTCAAAAACATCAGAACAGGAGGGCGTATCCACACTTCTGTAGTGAAAACTCTTAGAAAACGTCAGAACAGGAGGGCGTATTCGCATTTTTGCAAAAAACTGTTAGAAAACGTTAGAATAGGAGGGCATATCCACACTTCTATAAAAAACAGTTAGAAAACATCAAAACAGGAGGGCGTATTTGCACTTCTACAGAAAATTGTTAGAAAACGTCGAAACAGGAGGGCGTATCCACACTTCTGCAAAAAACTATTAGAAAACATCGGAACAGGAGGGCGTATCCACACTTATGCAGTGAAAACTGTCAAAAACGTCCGAACAGGAGGGCGTATCTGCACTTCTACAGTGAAAACTGTCAAAAAACATTGGAACAAGAGGGCGTATCCGCACTTCTACAAAAAATTGTTAGAAAATGTTGGAATAGGAGGGCATATCCACACTTCTGCAGAAAACTATTAGAAAACGTCAGAATAGGAAGGCGTATTAACACTTCTACATAAAACTGTTAGAAAATGTCAGAACAGGAGGGCGTATCCACACTTCTACATAAAACAGTTAGAAAAATTCAGAACAGGAGGGCATATCCACACTTCTGTAGAAAACATCAAAACAGGAGGGCGTATCCGCACTTGTACAAAAAATTGTTAGAAAATGTCGGAACAAGAGGGTGTATCCGCACTTCCGCAGAAAACTGTTAGAAAACGTCAAAACAAGAGGGCATATCCGCACTTCTACAAAAAATAGTTAGAAACTTTAGAACTGGAGGGCATATCCACACTTTTGGAGAAAATTGTTAGAAAACATCAGAACATGATGGCGTATCCACACTTCTGCAGAAAACTATTAGAAAACATCAGAACAGGAGGGCGTATCCACACTTCTACAGAAAACAGTTAGAAAACGTCGAAACATGAGGGCATATCCGCACTTCTACAGAAAATAGTTAGAAAACGTCCGAATAGGAGGGTGTATCCGCACTTCTACAAAAAATTGTTAGAAAACGTCAGAAAAGGAGGGCGTATCCACACTTCTATAGAAAATTGCTAGAAAACGTCAGAATAAGAGGGTGTATCCACAATTCTATAGAAAACTGTTTTAAAAAAAAAACGTCAGAACAGAAGGGCATATCTACACTTCTGCAGAAAAATATTAGAAAAAAAGTCGAAATAGGAGGGCATATCTGCACTTCTGCAGTGAAAACTGTAAGAAAACGTCGGAATAGGAGGGCGTATCTGCCCCTCTGCAGCGCCCGAGAGGGAAAGTCCACCCTTTTGAGGGGCAAATCCGCCCCTCTATGACCTGAACCTGCAAACAACTTAAACAACATCAAATGTAAAGCAAAGAGACCTGTTTGTGGGTCCCACTAGACATGCCAAAAATGTTATCTCCTAAAATGCTAAGATCCTAAAGTGAGATGTGTTGGGTGAAAATAATGTAATCAACTTTTCACTAGATTAAACCATCTAGATTTCAGCCACAACTATGTGAGATTACTCTCTCCTCTCGGAAAGGGGAGGCACCCTTTTTACCGCTAATTGGAAGCTATAGTAAACTTAAAAGAATACTTACAAAATGTACACCGTACTCATGAAATGGGGGGTTGTGTTACATTCATACTTATCTCTTTTTTCAGAGAAGATATTTACAATGCTTCACTATGAAAAGCTTTAGATCTAAATATCCTAAACTTAATCAACAACAGTAATACCAATATTTCTATCTTGACAAAGCAAAACTTAGAAATACTAGATGTAATTTATAATAACAAAAAGGTAAAGAGAAAAGGGAAGGCTCATGAAGGCACAAAGTCATTCCATAGCCTTTTCAATGTTGAATCCAGTGATGATATCGTTCATTGTATTAGAAGCACAAAGCCTTCTTGGACACAGCGATTCCTCGAACAACAAGAACGATTACAAGCACAAAGTCCTATAGATCCTTCAACAAAATCTTCAAACGTAAACAAATCCAAATGATAAATGTAACACAAAGTTTACATCAAAAACTTGAAGCCCTTTCAATCTCATACAATAATTACTACTAATATAATCAACACACAAAATGATTGATTCCAACACAAAGTCTGGCATGCAATCTTCTTCTTTATTGATCAGATCTGAATTCACAATATTGAACACAAAGTCTTAATGCTTGTTTCAAAATAGCAGCACTTCGTTGCAAAATCTCAAAAGGTAACTATTGCAAAAGAAATCCCTCTTATTTATAAAAAGGAGGGAAGAGCAAAACTAGGGAATCAAATGAGTAAAAATAGGAAACCCTAATCTAATTGAGTGTAATTTATTTCTACGCAATTGCACCTCATATTTTGGTGTAATTACATTTTACAAAAAGACACCTAAAGTGTCAAAAACTATTTACAATGTGCAAAATAGGGGACACCACAAATGGCGAACATTGGAGACGAAAAGAAGACTATTGTACTTTGCTTTGGGCGCAGAAGTCTTCATATTTCTTTGCCATATCTCTTAAGAACTTATTATCTGGTCCGACTGTAAAATCCACCAGTGTATGTATTTTGGTAATCAACTTCTTTGCAGACGAAGAAACCTTTTTACATCTTCCAAGATGAGACTTGAAACAATCAAGTGAAAGCCATAGATCACATACAGTGTGTAAGGTTTTCTTAGTAAAACCTTTGTCATCCACCAACTTCATGAAGGCTTCTTTATACACTTGAATTATTTTGCTGAGGGGAAGGAAGGTGTGCTCATCATCGAGAAGATCACTTGGCAACTCTTCCATTCCATTTACCAGTAGAACCCAGTAGCCTTCAACATCTTCTTGTGCCTGGTGAATGTCATCGATCAGAACCTTCAACACCTGGATTCGATGCTTGAGTGATTCTTTTACTTCAACATATTTCTCCTTACCAGGTATTACTCCATTTTTTACCAATTGGCTGATCTTGGATTCTTTCATTTGCAGCCATGACGATAAAGTCCTTTCCATATTGGATAGATCTCTCACAAGTGATCCTTCTTCTTTGTTCAGCTTAGTCTGCAGCTGGGCTATTTGTATTTTCTTCTCACTTGCGGTGGTGATAACCCAGGTTCCATGATCTATGATCTCTTCAATAAACTCATTTAATATTTTACCCTTAGATGCAAGCTTTTCTAGCTTTTGAACAGCTGGTTCTTCGGCATTTACCAAGGTCATAGATTGAGCATCACCCATTGAAGATCCCGCTATGTTTCTCAAAATGTTTGCATAGCGTTCAACTTTCTCTTTGTATATATTTTTGGCTTGCTCCATCTTGTCAAGCCTTCCTGCTAGAGCATCTAAAACTACTTGGGCATCTGCTTTTACACTTTCATTTGTCACCTTTCCAAGTTGTATTCTCTGAATGGTATAATCTTCCATGTTTACATCTCCCTCTGGCTGTGGAGGAAAACCTACCTCAACAAACTTTTGACCAGCTTTATCAACCTGGAGCCTTGACAATACCTTAGCCTTTTTCTTTTCTTTGTTCTTAGGAGTAGGTATTTCTTCCAGATCCAGCTCATCGGGGGAGATCATCTGCTTTTTCCATTTAGGAACCTGCGACACCAACCAAGGGGGAAGAGAAGAAGTATACACATCACTTGTTACTGCTAATTCCTGAGTTGCAAGGGCTTTTTGAGGAATAGTTGAAATAGTAACTATGGGTGCCATTGTAGTCATTATAGGCCCAGTTGTTTGTACACCAAGCTGATTCTGTAAAGATTCATTCATAAAGCTATCAAAATCAACCCCCGATGAAAAGTCAAAGGATGGAGATGACAAGCTAGGGAGAGAAACTGGCGAACTAGATGGGTCATTGATATTTTTTGATCGGTCAACTGTAGGAGAAACCAACACTGTCAACACTACTGGTAGGGAAGAAACATCTTCTAACCCTATAACCATGGTAGGAAGAGGAGAAGAAAGAATGGGGAGAACGGGAGATTTTGGATTTGAAGGAATAGGAGATTGCAAAGAAATTATAACCTGTTCGGTTTCACCTTGAGGGGGTGACAAAACCTGCTCATTCTCTTGGTACTCCTAAGCATCTTGTGTTGATTGCTCTTCTTCTCCATTTGATGCAGTCCCTCCAGAGTTCTCATCGTCTGATTCTTCGGATTCAAACTCTGTATCTCCTCCTCCTTCTTTTGAAGACAATTCCTCGGAAACAAGCTCTTTCTCTTTAGCATGAGATGTAGTAGCCCTTGTTTCTTGTATTTCAGTAGTTCGTGGAGTACTTTTTACCACAATGAACTTAATCCTTGGCCCTCTTCTTGATGAAGAAGGAATCGCTGCCTGTTTTTCTTTGGCGCAAGATTCTAGCGGTGGAGCAGGATTCTCTTTAGGGAGCTCACCTTCAGAATCTGTCTTGAATGTTTTTATTTGAAAACCATGCTTGGCGAGCCATTCCGTCGTGTTGTGTAGGATAAGGGCCAACCTTTCTCTCATGTAAGTGCATTCTTTTTTGAACCATTGCACTGGAGGCAAAGGTTTCCTGACAATGTTGTCCTCGTCATAGGCAGAATTAAGGACGTCACCTAGATCCGTGAAATCTTCAAGTAAATTAGCTATTTGGAGAGCCCTGATTTGATCAACTGTCAATCTGTAGAAATCCATTTTTCGTACATCCTCTTCATCTCTGCATTCTGCCCATATGTCCTCAAAATGGTAGACATGGTTGTGACCTTTCTTGAGTTTCTTCTTGACATCTCTGAAGTCAAAATCACGCTTGTACCTATAGGTCTTGATAGTATTGATGTGCATCTCAGCCGAAACATTTTTGGCCTTCTACACCATTTTGATAGTATACCTGCCAATGGTTATTGGAAACTTAAACCTTGGCTTATGATTCTTTCGTCATTCCTTGTGCACCGAGATTGATTGCTTGCACAACTCCATAAGAATCCATTTATCTGATGGGTATCTGGGAAGCATATAAGGGAATCCTATGAAACAACCTACCTGTATGTAAGTGAAGGTTGGAAATTGCAGAAACACACATCCCACCTTACTGACCGCCTTGTAAGCTTCATCTGAAATCCTCTTCTTCTCCAAAGTTGGATCAAAAGTAAATAGCAAGGGAGCAAAAATGACATCTGTGACTCTTCTAAAATGACGAAAACTCTCCCTCAGATTCAATTGGTAATAGTAGTCATAGATTGGGGTAGAATGCCTATTACCTTTGGTAGATAAACCTGGAAACTGTCTCATCACTGCTGCTGAGTACACCAAGAAGGAATTCATATAAAACTTTAAGGTGGTGGGCACCTTGATCAGCTGATCATGAATTTCGTCGTTGATCTGCGTTCCCCATTGAATGTGCACTTTCCTCCTTCGGATAATCCAGATGTATTCATACATCCAATCTTGGAAATAAGAAGAACCAGGCAAGCCCTTGACTCTGCTTAACAAGGTAATCATATCTCTTACGTCTTCTTTGAAGTCACTCCTGGGGAGTCCCTTAGGCCACCTAGAAACAGCATGCCGAGGGGTCTTCAACCACTGTGAGTTAATCAATGTTTTTGCTTTGACTAGATCATTGTCAAATATTTCTTGACCCCTCTATATTGTGATAGAGGTGTATTGTTCCATCTGTGGCACTTTGAAGACTATGTCAAAAAACTCACCATCAAGCCTCATTATTACTTGTCCTAATGAATCCCTTACCGTTCTATCTTCTTCAATGTAGTGTGTAGCTACCTGAAGTACAAACTCCATTGAATGGGCTGAAGTTGGAAAAGTCGAAACCATATGAAGATTGCTATGTATGATGGCTTTCAAATTTTCATCCCACGGCCTCTGTTGAATCCTCTTCACGAAATCAGCTAGATCTTGATGGCCGATTTCAGTGTCTTTGATTTCATCTACCTTAGACAACACCACGGTTGGAGGGAAAATGCCTTGATACTTATACTTCATCTTCTCCCTATCTTTAGGAGATGGCGATGACGTTTCAGTTGACATTTAGCAGAGATCAATGTAATTCTTATCTCCAAAGATCCTTGACGGAACCTTAGAACAAACTACAAGAATGGTGGATGCAATGATTGTTAGGAAAAATGTCACATGGGAAAGCGTGAGATGATCAAGGCGATATGGAGTTACTATGTTTGGCAGAGTGGCATGGAAAACGAGGAGTGGAAATGAGCACGGGGGCGAAAATGAAGAAGAAACACTATTTTAATTGTTAAGGAAAAATTGCATTTTTTGGTGCTCGGGCAGTGAAAATCACTGCTCGAGCACCGAAGTGATATGTCATTTTGGTGTCGAGGTGGTGAAAAACACCGCCCAAGCACCAAGTTGACACTTGGGAGATTTCGGGGTTTGTTTGATGTTGGTGTCATGGTGGTGTTTTTCACCGCTCGAGCACCGACCTTGCAAGACAGTTCGGTGTCGTGGCCGTGAAAAACACCGCCCCGACACTTAGGGTATATTGGTGGATGGGTGTCTTGGCGGTTTTTTTCACCGCCACGACACCGGTATGCTCGGTGACTCATGAAAACTCACCCACGTACCAAAGGCAAAAAAGGGAGGACAAACACGTTGGGAGAAAGGAAGGTTCGCCATGACAGTCGCCAAGTATGGGTAGTTGAAAAACGTCAGTGAGAGAAACGATAAAAGACACGGAGGGAAAAAAGAAAACAAAACGACACAAAGGAGAGGCGAAGAATGCCGAAGACAATAGGAAAGTCGAGGGTGTGAAACTTTAAAGAAAGAAAACTAATCAACTATAATAAAAAGACGAACTTACCTATGATAGCAATGGCGGAGGTGATAGACAAAAACCGCGTGTTGAGAGCAAACGACAAGGCTCAATCTCTAAGGAAGCAACTCAAAGTAGCACGGGAGCACGTGAAGTGAGGAGATGAAGGCGTTAGGAACAAGAAAATAGATAATTCGAGCTTCAAAAAGATATTTAAACAACCAAAAAACTAACTTCGCGCGCATTGAATGCGGCGGAAAGGACTAACACAACGCAAAGTTAGGTGCTCGGGGGGTGATTTTCACCGCTCGAGCACCAACTCAAAAAAAGACTTCAGGTGCAACGGCGGTGAAAATCACTGCCTGAGCACCAAAGTTGAAAACAAAGATAGGTGCAGTAGTGGTGATTTTCATCGCCGTTGCACCAAAAATAGTTTGAGAGAAATGGTGCAACGGCGGTGAAAATCACCACTCGAGCATCGAAAACTGGGAAATAGAGACTAACTACTGGGAAGAAAAAGGAGTCAATTTTTTAAGCTCAAACTCGAGCCTCTCGTCGCCTACCCAGACTAGGTAGGTTAGGGAGTTCGTAAAACGATTTTGTGCCTCGTTTTGCATGCTTGAAACACACGGTCCTAGGAAACGGACTAGTTTTGTAGGGGGGTTATCTGTGAATCGAGCGCAGCTAGATTCTGTGATAACAAGATGCTAAACAACTAATGATGCAATAAAAAGAAATAACACAAAAGAGGACACCTCAATGATTAGCCTAAGGAAAAGATAAACATAAAAGCAAGATAAAATAGATTGAAGTTGATTATACCTTCATGTTGCTCCTTCCTTGGTTGGCCCTTGATCTTTGAAGATTTGTGTGCTCTTTGGATGACAAGCTAAATTGAACATGGAAAATGATATGCAAGATGGATGAAGATATGGTAATGATGTGATGCTAAAAGATATGGAGGATGAGAGCTCAAATGATAATTTTGCAAGAGTTTGGATAGCAAAAGATTGATTCCCTTTTTTTGAGAGAAATGAGTGGGTATTTAATTCTCTAGAGAATTCAATGGTTGAGATTAATCCAAAAAAGCCAAGATGAAGGGCTATGGTGAGTTGAGGACTCACAAGCCCTCACATCTTGACATGTAGAATGTGAGATGGCCTAGGGTGGGATGATGTGGGAGTGAGGTGGAAGAGAGGTACATGAGGTGGAGGAAGGACAAGTACCTTGTAGGTACCTCGGGGGATGAGAAGATTCCTTGGAGGAATAAAAATGAATTAAAAATTCACAATGATTGGAAGAATCTAGTGGATAAGAGAGGGTTTCTATAAAGGTGGGGATTTGCCACATGTGAATGATGTGACAAGTCCAAGGTTCTAGAAGTCCTTGGCACATGTAAAGTGACAAGTCAAGCCTTCTAGAACTTGCATGGGGAAGAGAAGATTCCTTGGAGGAATAAAAGTGAATTAAAAATTCACATGGGGAAGAGAGGAGCCTTTGGTGAATAAAAATGAATTAAAATTTCCTTGGGGGATGGGGAGAGTTGACCAAGGTACTGATTAGGCTAATGACCTCGATTAAGGTTGTGCAAAAACAAGATTAGGATAATTAATGACATATTAGAGGCAAGTGGGAGATTATGGAGGATGTGACACTAATTTTGATTAAGTGGTGCACATCATAATCGTGGATTAATTAATTTAATCCATATTAAAAGAGGATTATGGAGAATGTGACAAGGAGAGAGAAAAAAAAGGATTAAAAATTGGTTATAATCCAAATAGGTCAAATGACTAAATTAAATAAATTGTCTTATTTATTTAATTTAGAGAAGAAAAGGTGTAAGGTAAAGTATTTAATTATTCAATTATATACTTTAGGAACCTTAAGCAAAAAATGAAATAATGATTAAATAAATTATTTAATTACTATTAATGAAATAGATGAATAGAGTAGACGATTTTGATTATGTGGAAGTGATCAAATTTAGATGTCTACAGTCTTGTATCATGGTTAAGCAAGAAGCAAGATTCAATATCTCTATTTACAGTTGAAGTATAATACATTGTAGTAGTTTCATGTTGTACTCAAATAATATGGATGAAAAAAAACTTGAAGGAGATGAAAATAGAGCTTGATGAACCCATTCCAATTCTATGTGACAATACCAATTCTATAAACATCTTCAAGAATTTGGTGATGCATTCAAGGACAAAGCATATTGCAACTATCATTTTCTAAGAGAGAAGGTTGTAGAAAAATAAATGAAGTTGGAGAATGTTGAAACGATGAGAAAATAATAGACATTTGCACAAAACCTCTTCCCAAGGATACCTTTGAGTATCTTTGGAAAAAATTGGGAGTTTTTTCTACCTCCTCTTGAATCAAGAGGAAGGATAGGTTGAGGGGGATTGTTGATTCCCTGCTGCAAGAATACTTGGTGGTCTTGTGGATTGTTTCAAAAGTAGTGTGGTATGGACTCAAGGGGAGTCTATTCTGAAAATAGGTTTCCAAATTTTTCAGCAAGTAGTTGACCTTTTTCGTTGATATCGAAGGGGAAGAAATAGGACTCAAAATGCTAAATCATCTCAGGGGAGAAAGAACTCAAGTGATGTGGCTTCATGATCCTGACACATTAGAGTTGTCTTCTTGTACCAATAGCATTTTGTTATTTGCCATCAATGAAAAAGGGGGCGATTGTTGAACATATGTAGTCATTGATGTCAACAGATTATTGTTCTTGATGTCAAAGGAGTAATGCTCGCTAAATAGTGATAATTAAATGTAATCATACTTTTGTTGAAAAAAAAGATAAAACTTGCAATAAAAATATGTTGATAATTTTATGCATCCAAATTAACAAGGTAATAAATCACAACTGAAACAAGATTACAAAAGATATTCAAACCATAACACGAGAATTACGTGGAGAAACCCTTGCAGGAAAAAACTCCACACCCAAAGAGATCCAAGACTTGTATTAATCCTTCAAATAAGTTACATCAATACAACTTCTCCCTCTGAATCACTACACCACTTCATGGCTTCAATAACCTACAACTTAACTTGTTTTCTGTTCAACTCAAACACTAAATATATAGGCATGAGAGAAAACATAAATCACAAAGAAAATAAAGTTTCTCTTCCAACTTGTGATTTTATTCATTTTTTTAGTAATGTGCACATGCAACTAAAAAAATTGTTTTATCTTTTTCCAAACTCACATTTATCTTTCCCTTTTTTCATGCTCTTTCTAATTTGACAATTAAAACACTTTGCAAGTTTTCATAGTTGCATTTAGAAACTTTCATGACAACTAAAAGATAATTACAAAGTGACATTTAATAAATTAAAAAACAAAGCAAGGTTGAGACATTTTCTCAATATTCTCACACTTGTCGAACACCTTGCAAAGAGCATAAAGGGAAGCTGAATAAATCAAGATTTAGAAGACGTGAGGCCCATTGCCTCTTTGCACCAACTAATTCTTTTTGTTCTCATAGGTTTAGTAAGAGAATCTGCAACATTCTCTACAGTGTCTAAGTTCTGTAACACGACTTTACCACTCTCAACCATCTCCCGAACAAAGTGATATTGAACATCTATGTGCTTTGTGTGAGCATGATACATTGGGTTTTTAGCCAAACATATGACACTTTGACTATCACATCCAATTCTTACTTGTTTACACTAAAATATAATACCTGAACACAATCTCTCTAACCACACCACCTTTTTACAAGCATGTGTTGCAGCCATGTACTTTGCTTCAGTAGTGGACAATGCAACTGTAGGTTGTCTTTTTCTCATCCAACTAACTGCTCCTCCAAACAACGTAAAGACAACCATTTGTAGACCTTCTACAATCTACATCACCAGCAAAATATGAAACAACAAAACCATGCAAATCAATCACCTTACTCATATCATAAGATCCATGATAAAAAATACAATGATTAGAAGTCCCATGCAAATATCTAAAAACCCTTTTCACATAAGTCCAATGTTATTTACTGGGATTTTCCATAAATCTACTAAGAACTCCAACTGCTTGGGAAATATTGGGTCTTGTACAAATCATAGCATACATAAGGCTTCCTACAATACTAGCATATGAAACTTTATACATCTCTTCAAGTTCATCATATGTTTTAGTAAATTTCTCTAGAGATAGCTTAGTGGCAACTGGAAAGGGAATACTAATTGGCTTACAATTATGCATGCTAAAACATTACAAAATAGTGTTAAAATACTTCTTTTGATTTAACCATAATTTTCTATTAACCCGATCCTTCTTGATTTCCATACCCAAGATATATTTTGCAGCCCCTAAATATTTCATGTCAAAAGTACCAGATAATTGACTCTTAATTTCCCTAATCATTCCTTTATCATTTCCAATAAATAACATAGCATCGACATATAGGACAATGATTAGTAATCGATCATCAATTAATTTAAAATAGACACAATGATCTTCTTCACTTCTAATAAAGTCACGATTCAACACAAAAGAATCAAATTTCTGATACCACATTCTTGGTGACTACTTCAAACCGTACAAAGAACTCTTTAACCTACAAACCAAATGTTCTTGTCCCTTCACAATAAAATTATCAGGTTGTTTCATAAATATTTCCTCATCAAGATCCCCATGTAAGGAAGCGGTCTTAACATCCATTTGCTCTACTTCCAAATCAAAAGCACAAGCAATAGATAAAATGAATCTAATGGAGGTTATTTTATCCATAGGAGAAAAAATCTCACCAAAATCTAGTCCCTCAACTTGAGAGCAACCTTTTTCTACTAACCGAGCCTTGTACCGTTCCAACTTATCATTTGCTTTAAATTTATTTTTAAACACCCATTTGCATCCAATGGCTGCCCTACCTTTAGGCAACTCAACTAGATCGCATGTGTCACATTTGTCCAAGGCCTTTGTTTCATCTTTCATTTCTTCTAACCAATAATCATACTTATCTGAAGATAAGGCCTTTTTCACACATCTAGGTTCATTATCAGTACAAGATAAAGAAAAAACACAACGAAAATCAAGTGGAATATATCCATACCTATCAATAGGTTTAAATTTTCTAGTGGATTTTCTTAGAGGTGTAACAAGATGCTCAAGTTGTTCCTCTTCAAAAAAAATTTCTAATCCTTCATCTTTGTTGTGCAGGAGAACCTAGGAAACACCTAGGAAGCACTAGGCAATAGGAAGAAGTCTAGGATGCATTTTGTTTTATTGTATTTCCATGAAGGTCATGTTGACCATTGAGCTATAAATTTATTGATTAGGAGCGATCAGGAGTGATCAGGAGGGGTCAATAGTTTAAAGGAAACTCACTTTTCCTAGTTTTCCTCGAATAGGCAAAGGTGGCAAAATGGAACATTTTGCACTTTTGCCACTTTGTAAAAAAAATGTCCAACCAAGGAAGATATAACTACTTTGGGAAACCTATATAAGGTAAGCCTCAACCTGTAGATTGGTTGGAGGGAATTGGGAGCTTTTACTCTAATCCATATTGATGAATGTAATTGAGGACAATGATAAGATTGAGTAATTTTCTGTGTTTTGTTTTGAACTTGTGTGTTGTAGGAGTAATCATGGCATTGTGAATACTATAGAATGTAGTGAAATTGTCTTCCAAGCTTTGTGTGGGATAGTAGATAGCTAGTGTGTGTGTTTCAAGCTTTCTTTTGTAGCTAGTTTGGTTCTTTAAAGTTACTATTCTGACTGGTAGACCGTCAGAAATGGAGTTCTAGTCCATTTTTCCCATGTACCTGGTGTATGGGCTCTTGGAAATTGTGGCTATGCTCCATGCTTGTAAATATGGTAGAGGTAGGAGTCTTTAGGGGTCAGGGATTCATGGGTAAAGTCTGTTCCTAGGCAAGCTTGGTAGTGCCCAGCTAGGAAACACAAAGAGTGCAGAGCACTAAGGTTGTAGGGGTGCCCATCTCCTGGAAAACCACAGTGTGGAGAGGATGCTGGTTGCCTTGCAAGGGATTGGCAAGAAAGAGGGGACTTCAACAGACCGGGAGGAGGCAGAACAAACTGACTGATCATAGTGAGGTCAGAAAATGGCTTAAAACAAGCCTAAAATTGCTAAACCAAGGGTTAGGACAGTGTACGGATGGTGGAGGCTCCAAACCCCAAAAATATTTGAGGTGTGGGAAAGGGTATCACAAATCCCAGGAAAAGATTGGGGGTCTTTTGGAGGATTTGGGTGAACCATCAATCCTTCTCGGGTTAGGAGGCCTAATTGGGGCTTTAGGGCTTGTAACCTTTTTAACCCTAGGAGAGAGTTTGGTGGAAGCGATGGAGAGTTGGAGTTTGGTGATTTCCATCATAGAAAGTTAAAGATTTGGGATTAAGAGTTGTATGTTAGACCTTGAATCCAGTGGTTCCACAAACATGGTGACCAATGCGGAGTTAGCAAGAGACCTGATAGAGCAACAGGAGAAAAACAAACAGCTTGAAGAGGTTGTTGAAGAGATGAAGTAAAGGTTAGAAGAGGTGGTAGAGGCTGCAGGCAAGATGAAGGTACAACTAGCAGTGGTTAGAGACAAGGGTGAGGATCAGGTTGAGGAGGACATAGAACCAGACCCTGATCCCCCACTAAAAGAGGAACCCTTCCTCAAAGCATTGAAGGCCTTGAGTGGGAAAGCACTAGAAGGCATTCCCATCTTCACTGGTAGAATGGATGCAGAGGTTGTTATGGAATGGATAGAAGGAATGGAGAATCACTTTGAGTGTGATGGAGTTACTGAGGCACAAAAGGTGAAGATAGAAAAATAAAGGTTAAGGAGAGAAGCACTGACTTGGTGGAAGTTCCTATAAGAAGAAAGAGAGAATGAAGGCAAGAGGCACATTGGGAGTTGGAAAGCTATTGTGGCTAAAGTGAAGGAGTATTATCTACCTGAGGACTATGAGGTCCAACTGCATAAGAAGAGGTAGAACCTTAGGCAAAGAGACCTAGATGTAGCTGCCTACACAGAGGAGTTCCAAAAACTAAGTCTTCGGTCTAGGGTGCAAGAAGTGGAAAGCATCAAGGTGGCGAGGTATCTAAATGGCCTCAAATGGAACATCCAAGAAGAGCTGAGTCTCTTTACACTCACTAGCCTCCATAGTTGTTATCAAATGGCTTTTAAAGTGGAGGAGAAACTGAAAAAGAAACAAGACTCTAATTCTAAAGGTAGAGGCAAAGGCAGAGATCAAAGAGATCAAAGAGGACAAAGGAGTGGCTACCAAGGTAGAGGTAATGAGCAAAGAAACCAAGGAGATTCCAAACTCACAGAGCATGGAAGTGAAGCACCTTCTAGAGGAGGTTATGGAAGAGCTAGAGGTTCTCAAGGAGGATCAAATAGAGGAAGAGGAGTAGGAAGGAGCAATTCATACTTTGCTAATATGAAGTGTTACCATTGTGGTCAAGTAGGCCATCTAGCTTATAGGTGCTAAGAGAAAGCATCTTCATCAAATGCTGAGAAGAGAGTAGCATATGCACAAGAGGACACTATGAGCATCAAATCACCTGAGATCAGTCATATTGAATCTGAAATGGGGGAGAATCTAATGTTTAGGAGAGTTTTGATCAGACAACCGGTTAAGGAAGAGCCAAAACAAAGAATAGCTCTATTTAGAGCGAGGTGCAAGATACTTGGTAAAGTATGCAAGGTCATTGTAGATTCAGGTTCAACAAATAATATCATCTCAGAAGAGGCAGTAATGAAACTGAAATTGGAAAAGGTACCCCACACTAACCCCTACAAGGTAACATGGCTCAACAAAGGGCAGAGTGTTCTAGTCAATGAGCAAGTAACGGTGGAGTTTTCCATTGGAGGGTACAAGGATAAGCTAGTGTGTGATGTGTTACCATTGGATGCATGTCATCTACTATTGGGAAGACCATGGCAGTATGACAGAAGTGCCATGCATGATGGGAAAGAGAATACAATTTCATTTAAGAAGGATGGGAATACCTTTAAGTTGCAGTCACTATCAGAAGAGGATGAAGGACAGTCAAAGACACCAAGTGTCTTGTTAAGTAGTGGCAAGGAGTTCCTTAACAACCTACATCAAGGGGGTGAAGGTTATGTAGTCTTGTTGCAGTCCAAAGAGGAAGATAAGACTAGAAAAATAGTCATACCCGGAGCAGTCCAAAATTTTCTTGAGAAGTATAAGGACATAGTAAGTGATGGTGCACCTACAACTTTACCTCCTAAAAGGGCCATTAGTCATCAGATTGACTTCATACCTGGAGCATCATTACTTAACAAAGCAACTTATAAGCTTACACCGGATCAGAATTTAGAGGTAGCTAGACAAGTGCAGGAGTTGATGGATCAAGGCTTGATTAGGAAGAGCATCAGCCCATGTGCAGTACCAGTGGTCTTAGCAACCAAGAAAGGAGGCAAGTGGAGATTATGTACTAATTCTAGAGCAATAAATAGAATCACAATTAGGTATAGGTTCCCTATTCCAAGGATTGAGGACTTAATGGATTGTCTTGGAGGAGCTTAGTTCTACACCAAGTTGGATCTCAAGAGTGGATACCATCATATCAAAATCAAGGATGGAGATGAGTGGAAGACAACATTCAAGACAACAGATTGGTTGTATGAGTGGAGAGTTATGCCATTTGGCCTCTCTAATGCCCCTAGCACATTCATGAGGCTCATGAATGAAGTACTCAAGGACTTTACAGGGATATTTGTGGTTGTATATCTTGATGATATACTCATCTTTAGCAAGACAACAGAAGAACACCTAAAGCATGTGGAGTTGGTTCTTAGAAGGTTGCAAGAAGAGAAGCTAGCCATCAATCTAGAGAAGTGTGAATTCTTTAAACAAGAGCTTATATATTTGGGTTTTGTAGTGTCTCAAGGGTCATTGAAAATGGATCCAAGAAAGGTGGAAGCTATCCTAAACTGGCCTACACCAACCATAGGGATTGAGGTAAGAAGTTTCCATGGATTGGCTCAGATTTATAGGAAATTCATAAAAAACTTTAGTGGAATATGTGCACCAGTCCTAGAGACAATCAAGGGTGGTTTGAAAACTAAGTTTGTGTGGACTCAAGAAGCTGAGAAAGGATTTGAGAAACTGAAACAAGAAGTGGCAACTCAACCTATTCTCTTATTACCAAGCTTTGACAAGTTGTTTACTGTGGAGTGTGATGCTAGTGGAGTTGCAGTAGGAGGAGTGCTAAGTCAAGAAGGCAGACCTATAGATTTATTTAGTGAAAAGCTCAATGAATCTAAGAATAAATACTCAACCTATGATCTATAACTTTATGCCTTGGTTTAGTCACTAAGGAAGTGGAGACATTACCTTCTACCCAAGGAGTTTGTGGTCTTTACAGACAATCAGGCACTTGGCTATATCAACACTCAAGAGAAGTTGAGCAATAGACATTTGAAATAGATGGAGTACATCCAAGCTTTTACCTTCACCATCAAGCACAAGAAGGGACAATTGAACAAGGTAGCAGATGCATTGAGTAGAAGATTGCTGACAGTCCAAGAGATACAGATCAAGAGCATTGGCATAGAGAGTTTCAAGGATCTCTGTGGGGAAGATGAAGATTTATCAGAAGCCTACAAGGTATGTTCTGACTTTGAGAATCATTTTCATAGCCAACACTCAGAGTATACTTTGCAAAGTGGATTGTTGTTTAAAGGGAATCAATTATGTGTTCCAAAAGGGTCAATGAGAGAAAACCTCATTCAAGAAAAGCATAATGGTAGTCTTAGTGGACATTTTGGCATCAAAAAGACTTTAGAACTAGTGCAAAGATTTTACTATTGGCCTAAGTTGTTAAGAGATGTCAGGAGGTATGTGGAGCAATGTGTTGTGTGTATGAAAGCCAAGGGAGGAGCTAGTAATGCTGGCCTATATCAACCCCTACCCATTCCTAACAAACCATGGGAGTGTCTTAGCATGGAATTTGTGGTAGGCCTCCCTAAGACCAAGACTAGATTTGATAGTGTGTATGTAGTGGTGGACAGATTCAGCAAGATGAGTCACTTTATTCCTTGCAAAACCACTCATGATGCTAGCTATATAGCTCACCTTTTCTTCAAGGAGATTGTGAGGATCCATGGATTGCCATTGAGTATTATTTTAGACAGGGATGTGAAGTTCATGAGTCACTTTTGGAAGACTCTATGGAGCAAATTAGGTACCAACCTGTCTTTTGGATCAGCTTACCATCCTCAGATAGATGGGAAAATAGAGGTGGTTAATAGGGTGCTAGGTAACCTTCTAAGGTGCTTAACCAAAGAGTATGGACAGACATGGGACATGGTTATCTCACAGGCTGAGTATGCCTATAATGACAGTGTGAACCAGACCATAGGGAAGAGTCCTTTTGAGGTTGTGTATGGAATGCACCCAAGAGGTATATGTGAGTTTAGGGATCTAGGAGCTATGGAAAATAGGAGTGGAATGCAGAAGACTTCACTCAATTCATGAAAGAGATTTAGGAGCAGGTAAAGAGGACAGTTATCGAGGCTACACAAAAGTTGAAAGACAAGGTAGATATGTCAAGAAAGGATTTGCAATTTGCAGTAGGAGATTATGTCATGGTTCACCTTAACAAATCAAGGTTTTAGAAGGGTATGTCAACCAAGTTGCAGATGAAAAGAGTAGGACCATGCAAGGTATTAGCCAAGTATGGGAAGAATGCATACAAGGTGGAGTTACCTGCTAATTTGGGAATTTCACCAGTTTTCAATGTTGTTGATTTGATCAGGTACAAGGGATCAGTCCAAGATATGGATCAGAATAGTAAGGAGATCTTCAAGGATGTCAGCAACATAGCCTTACCTACTAAAGACAAACTACAAGCAGAGAGCATCTTGGAGTCAAGAGTGCAAAAATCTACAAGGAAGAGAGTGTACATGGAGCACCTCATCAAGTGGAAGGACAAGCAAGAATTTGAGGCTACATGGGTGGATGAAGCTCAGTGCAAGAATTTGGGCATAAATTTCTCTCTACTCTCTCCTCACATCCCTTAGAGTTCATGCAGAGGGGGAGAATGGTGCAGGAGCACCTAGGAAACACCTAGGAAGCACTAGGCAATAGGAAGAAGTCTATGATGCATTTTTTTTTATTGTATTTCCATGAAGGTCATGTTGACCATTGAGTTAGGAGTAGAAATTTCTTGATCAGGAGCGATCAGGAGGGGTCAGTAGTTTAAAGGAAACTCAATTTTCCTAGTTTTCCTCGAATAGGCAAAGGTGCAAAAATGGAACATTTTGCACTTTTGCCACTTTGTAACCAAAATGTCCAACCAAGGAAGATATAACTACTTTGGGAAACCTATATAAGGTGAGCCTCGACTTGTAGATTGGTTGGAATTCATTGGGATTTTTTACTCTAGTCCATATTGATGAATGTAATTGAGGACAGTGATAAGATTGAGTAATTTTCTATGTTTTGTTTTGAACTTGTGTGTTGCAGGAGTAATCATAAAATTGTGAATACTGTAGAACGTAGTGCAATTGTCTTCTAAGCTTTGTGTGGGATAGTAGATAGCTAGTGTGTGTGTTCCACGCTTTCTTTTGTAGCTAGTTTGGTTCTTTAAAGTTATTATTTTGACTGGAAAATCGTTAGAAATGGAGTTCTAGTCCATTTTTCCCCTATACCTGGTGTATGGGCTCTTGGAAACTGTGGCTAGGCTCCATGCTTGTAAATATGGTAGAGGTAGGAGTCTTTAGGGGTCAGGGATTCATGGGTAAAGTATGTTCCTAGGCGAGCTTGGCAGTGTCCGGCTAGGAAAGACAAAGAGTGCAGAGCACTAAGGTTGCAGGGGTGCCCATCTCCTAGAAAACCATGGTGTGGAGAGGATGTTGGTTGCCTTGCAAGGGCTTGGAAAGAAGGAGGAGGCAGAACAAACTGATTGATCATAGTGAGGTCAGAAAATGGCTTAAAACAAGCCTAAAATTGCTAAACCAATGGTTAGGATAGTGTACGGACGGTGGAGGCTCCAAACCCCAAAAATCTTTGAGATGTGGGAAAGGGTATCATGAATCCCAAGAAAATATTGGGGGTCTTTTGGAGGATTTGGGTGAACCATCCATCTTTCTCAGGTTAGGAGGCCTAATTGGGGCTCTAGGGCTTGTAACCTTTTTAACCCTAGGAGAGGCTTTGGTGGAAGTGATGGAGAGTTGGAGTTTGGTGATTGTCCAAGAACCCTAGGAAGATGCTGTGAATCCATTGGAAACATCTCTACACCCCTATGAGGACCTAATGGAGTGGTGAGGACAGTTAGCCTTTAGGGTAGAATAAGGGCTAAGGGAAGGATGGCAAAGAGAGCACCAAGTTTGGCTTGGTTAGTTAAATGGGAATGATAGTAGGGTTGGCCAGAAGAACCAGGGGTACCTAAACAAGCATTAGGACCTATAGGTTAAGGTGGTGGAGAGTGACACCATAGGGATCTTCTAGGAGAGACCCAGAGCATGGAACAGTGAGTTTTTACATCCAATCCTACCCTATCACTTTGCCTTCATGCTCATCATGTTGTTAAACATGTGCATCTTCTTGTGGTTTTTCTACCCGTATATCTTTCTATGGTTCAACCCTAATATCAAAATGCACTATTTTGTTAGGCTTTACATGAGGTTTTTCATCATTTTTAAATCCCTTAAGCTCCCTAAAATTTAAATCCTTATAATATATCATTTTCATTGCTATAGGATCCCAAAGCTTATAACCCTTAATATTATCTCCATAACCCATAAAAACACATTTTTTAGCTCTGAAGTCAAGCTTAGAACATTTTTCTTTAGGAACATGAACATATGCCTCACTGCCAAAAACTCTAACATGAGAAACTGATGGTCTTTTACCTATCCATACATCATAGGGAGTTTTATCAACAAGAGTAGAAGTAGGTGACCTATTAACTAGATAACAAGCAGTGTGAACTGCTTCAACCCAAAAGCATTGTTCAAGCTTTGCACTACTCAACATGCTTCTGGCTCTATCCATTAAAGTCCTATTCATCCTCTCTGCCACTACATTTTCTTGTGGAGTATATGGAGTTTTTTTCTCCCTAATAATTCTTGCATGCTTACAATAATCATCAAAGCCCCTAGAGCAATATTCACCACCATTATCCATTCTTAAAACCTTTACTTTTTTATCTGTTTGTTTCTCAGCAAGTGTTTTAAATTAATTAAAAATAGAAAAAATAACAAATTTCTCCTTCAAAAAGTAAACCCATGAATATCTAGAATAATCATCAATAAAGGAAACATAGTAGCGAGAATTTCCAATAGATGGTATATCCATAGGACCAAATACATCATTATGAATTACCTCCAAATTTTTTTGAGCTTTAGTACTTCCAGATTTAAATGAAGCTCTATGTTGTTTTCCATACACGTAGTGTTCACAAAAATCAAAATAAGTAGAGTAACCTGACAAACCATCAACCATATTTTTATTTATGAGAGTTTTGAAACTCTTTTCATGAATATGACCCATCCTGTGGTGCCATAAATTACATGATACAGAGTTACAGAAAGTAGAAGCATCATGTCTAAATAGGGTGCCACACCTATTACCCTTAGCTAAAACCAAATTCCCTTTGATTAACTTGCAACCACTATTTTCAAAAGTAACATGCACTCCTGAATCATTCATTTTAGATACAAAAATTAAATTTCTAGCTAAACCAAGAATGTGCAATACATATTTAAGGGTTTTAACCCTTCCATCATTGAAGATCAATTTTACCTCCCCTTGACCTACAATTTCTCATGTGTTATTATCCCCGAGGAAAACTTTCCCACCATCATAATCTAAATATGCTAAAAACCATTCCTTGTGAGGAGTCATGTGGTAGGAAGCAGTCAGATCTATTAATCAAGAGTCATCATAAGTCATATTAGCAGAAATAATAAAAGAATTATTAGCTTCATCATCAAAGGATTTATTTGTAGATGAATCATCATTATTTTTCTTTTTATTCGTACATTCCCTTTTGAGATGCCCCCATTTACCACAATTCCAACACCTCAATCTACTCTTACTAGGTGATTTTGAACTTCCTTTAGAATTAGAATGATCCTTAGACTTGTCATTTTCACCTTTCTTTTTGTCTTTACCTTTCTCCTTAGACCTACCTCATACATGCAATGCATCTTTAGAACCCTTTGAAGTCTTTCTCCTCATTTCCTCTGAAAGTAGAGTGGCAACAAGGGCATCCAACTTCAAATCATCTGAAAGAGAACCACTGATTTCTATAATAAGGTTATCCTAGGATTCAGGTAATGAACATAATAATAACATACATTTATCCTCCTAATCTATCTTTACATTAATTGATTGTAGCTAACTCAAGATTAGATTAAATGAATTCAAGTATTCTGCAATCAAATCTCCATTATTCATTTTAAGAGAATATAATTTTTTTTAGAAATAACTTGTTAATGAGACTTTTAGTTTGGTATATCTCTCCTTCCATAGCTTATATGTAGTAGTCTCATTAGATACATTCAAAAGAATAGAATCAGATAAACACAAACGAATAGTGCCACAAGCCTTTTTATCTAGCTTAATCTAGTCTTCATCTGACATAGTTTCTAGTTTATTCTCTTTATTAACAACAATCCATTGATCTCTTTCTTCCAAGAGATCCTCCATCTATCTTCCAAAGCTCATACCCAGTACCGTTGAACTTCTCAATGTATAGTCGAGATGAGGTAGCCATGATTTTTTATCACGTTGAATCTAAAACTGCAAGAAAAAATAACACACTTCCACTGCAACAAAAAACCCAATCAAACACTCCAAGAAAGGCATCCCCTTCTCTAATCAATCCAACTTGGCTCTAATACCAAAATTTGAAATCCAAGATAAAACTCATAATAAAAATATGTTGATAATTTGATGCATCCAAATTAACAAAGTAATAAATCACAACTGAAACAAGATTACAAAATATATTCAAACCATAACACAATAATTATGTGGAGAAACCCTTGTGGGAAAAGAATCCATACCCAAAGAGATCCAAGACTTGTATTAATCCTTCAAACAAGTTACATCAATACATCTTCTCCCTCTGAATCACTGCACCACTTTATGGCTTCAATAACCTACAACTTAACTTGTTTTCTCTTCAACTCAAGCACTAAATAAATAGGCATGAGAAAAAACATAGATCAATAATGGTTTCCAAAACCATTTTAGTTATTAATCACAAAGAAAAGAAACTTTCTCTTCCAACTTGTGATTTTATCCATTTTTTTAGTAATGTGCACATGCAACTAAAAAATTTGTTTTATCTTTTTCCAAACTCGCATTTATCTTCCCCTTTTTTCATGCTCTTTCTAATTTGACAATTAAAACACTTTGCAAGTTTTCATAGTTTCATTTAGCAACTTTCATGACAACTAAAAGATAATTAAAAATTTCCATTTAATCAATTAAAAACAAAGCAAGGTTGAGACATTTTCTCAACAACTATTACATCCGATAATTTTGATAACAATTAAGAAGACTGCTTGTAGTATGCTTGCAATATCATGCTTGTATTTATTCATGTTGATAGAAGTAATTTCAAGGTCTGATCCAAAATGTTTGAAGTCAATTACATAGGTAAGGAGATTTTTCTCGCAACATGTTTATGATTGCATTTCTTCCTGGATGTGAGTTTTGGTTTTCAATTTGAAATGAGAGTATTTCTACACTTTTTCTATCTTATTCTAGAGTTTCCAAAATTTATGTTTAGCAATCAAAAACATTGAAGTTATAGAAGGGTCACTATGTTGGTTAATTAACCAGTTGATGTTTCAAAACTGTGTGACAGTGGCTTGTAGTATGTGACCTCTTGAGATAGTTGGCATGGTGGAATAGGTCCAAGTTAAGGTGCTTGATGGAAGTGCATGATATCATGTTCTTTTGGCAACATCAAATTTGATTTAGGACTGAACCGCTACAAATTTCATGTAAATTGGAATTTAGGTCCGTCCACCTTAGCCAACTTGGCTAATCATGGATGTTGTTAAGGGATTCCTAGTCGACATGAAATGATGTTAATATAATGACATGTATAAAATCATCATAATTTTATATCACTAAATATGTAAGTGAGTGTGTGTGTGTGTGTGTGTGAACATGTGCGAGAAAGTGTAAATTTGAGTGATGTAATGGGAGTTCCATTTCTCAATCATTGTGTGTTATAATTAGAAGATCATAAGTTGTTTGGGAGAGTGTCTGAAGCAAGACTAGATCAAGTGAAAGATGTATGATCAACATTGGAGATTCACAAATATTATCTTTGTAATCCAGTAGGACTGGTGTCTTACTTGTTAAGTTGGTGCTCAAAACTTTGTATTGGGGATTGGTGTCTCTAATAGGTTGGTTCCTACATATACAACAAGGGATTGGTGTCTCCGTCAGGTTGGTGCCTACTTTATGATTGTAAATTATTCATTATTTAAGTGAGGTTGGATTTGGACAATAGCTCCAAGCAACTCTTCTTAGCGTGATTTTTTCCATTATGGGTTTCCAAATATATTTGGTGTTCATTGTGTGAATGTGTGCATTTGTGTTGCTTGTTTGATAGTAGTTTTTTTTATTCATGTTTGGAGAAACATGTTGAATTAAAGAGTTTTAAATAGAATTGATATAGTAATTCACCCCCACACCTCTCAGTATATTTTTTTCCATTGAAAGGAATCTCTCGAATCTTGAATTTTGTTATAAATCCATTGTCAGTGTTGAATCCCCCATATAACTAGGGTGTTTTGGTTCCCTTGACAATGAATGATCAATTGGTGTCTCAAGATAGATGGGTGGATTTAGATTTTCTAGATGAGAATGCCTAGTGGGTGGTTCAAATGACTAATGTTCTTACTCCATCGCTACTTTGAGTAGCAACATATGTTTAGCTAATGGTTAATTGGTCTTTTGTTAATATAGACTTTTGTGATAATGCATTTTTTGGGTCATCAATACTAATTAGACACTTTTCATTTTAAACCTTCTAAATTTTTTCTTAAACTTTTATTATATTCAAAGTGAAATATTATAGTGTTTCTAATATAAAAAAATAAAAATAAAATGTAAAAATATGGTAAACTTTAAAACTATCTTACCTACAAACATTAAATACCTTGGAATCTACTATTGTATGTCATACATTTTTTAGACATAGTAAGACAATTGCACTCAAGTATGATTTCAATTGGTGTTAGTTGAAGAGAGAATATTATTATAATTGGTGTTGGATGATTAAGGAATGTTATGATTTCAATAGTTATAGGTTGATTAAGGAATAGTGTGATTTTAATGGGTGGTTGGGTGATTATGGGAAAATCATGGTCTTTCAAATCCTTGTTTAGGTCAAGTGCCTTTTTAATTTGATTTTATTTGTTAACCTTCATTGTATCTTCCAAATGTTCATGTTAAGGTGAATATCAATAGTGGCTTCAAGCAATTTTTGCTTGACTTGATATTGTATGGACATCAATTTTAGAATTTGTCAATACAAAATTAGTTAAAGCATTCATTATAAATCTAAGTTAAGAAGCATTTATTACACATTGAAGGAATAAATGAAAAGGTTTTGAAAATATACAATGAATATCAAGAGCATGTCATTTAAGAGAAGACTTTCTAGAAATCATTCTAATGTGTTGAATACCTTAACAAAGTTTCCCAATTTATCCATTTTGTATAAGAAAAAAGATTAGAGAACAATGACCTCCTGGTGAGTTTTGATGTTGTCTCTCTTTTCACCAAAGTCCCTATCCCTAACTCCACTGAAATTGTTAGACGTAAATCTAGTGAGTAGGTTACCACTTTGGTTAAATTATGCTTAAGATCCACATTTTTCTCCTTCCAAGGTGTTATCTATGAGCAAGTTGATGGTGTGGCCATGGGCTCTCCCCTTTCTCCTTTCAATGCTAATCTTTACATGTAGCACTTTGAAGAAATTTCTCTCCACTCCTTCCCGCTAAATCCAAGGTGGTGGAAGAAATATGTTGATGATACTATCATTTGTTGGCCTCAAGGCTTGGAAAATTTGGAAGAATTCCATGTTTTCCTAAATAGCATAGCTCCTTGCATTTCCTTCACCAAGGAGATTGTATCAAACAACCAAATCCCCTTCCTTGATATCTTGCTTCTCAAAAAACCAAATGGATCCCTTGGTAGGAAAGTGTTGTGCAAGGATACCACATTGATATCTACCTCCATTCTTCTTCTCATCACCACCCCAACCAAAAAAGTGGGGTCCTTAAAACCCTATCATTAAGATGCTACAAGATTTGTGATTATGAAAACTTAAACCTCAAGCTGACCCATCTATGTCAAGTTTTCAAATCAAATAAGAAAATATCTAAAGCCATCAACCAAAAAAAGGCGTGTTTCCTTTCCATCCCCAAGCCTAACTGTCACTCTAACCTCTCAAGCATATCCCTCCCTTACATCGAGGGCATATCCCAAAATTTCTCAAAGATCTTGCTTAAAAAAGGCCTTCGATGCACGTTCAAGCCTTTTGCAACTTTGAGAAATTGTATCCCTTCACTTAAAAAATCTAAGGACATCTTCCTCAACTCGGGAGTCTTTAAGGTTGTTTTCTCATGTGGCACTCCTTATATAGGGGAAACCCATTGCTCATTTAGCACTAGAATCAAAGAACATAATGTTGACATCACACATGAGCATGTACCAAATCTGCCCTAACCGACCACTCCTCTTCTACAAAACACTATATATGTTTGGAAAATACAAAAATCTTGTTCAAAGAAGATAACTTCTTCAAGAGAAAACTCAAAGAAGCCATTGAAATCAACAATCACCCCTCAAACCTCGATCGTGATGAGGGATGGAGGGTGAGTTTTTCTTGGCATCCCTTGTTAGCCAACCTAAGAAACCACTAGTTGCTCACCTCTCATTAATTAATTTCACCCCCTTTTCCCTCCTTGCTTTCCCATCCCCCCCTTAGATCATGTGTCCTGCCTATCCTTTCACGATTTTGCTTCTATTTTCCTTGTTTGTGGGTGTTCTTTGTTTTGGTAATTGGACTCTTTTTTCTTTAATCAACAATCACCCCTCAAACCTTGATCATGATGAGGGATGGAGGTTGAGTTTTTCTTGGCATCCCTTGTTAGCCAACCTAAGAAACCACTAGTTGCTCACCTCTCATTAATTAATTTCACCCCCTTTTCCCTCCTTGCTTTCCCATCCCCCCCTTAGATCATGTGTCATGCCTATCCTTTCACGGTTTTGCTTCTATTTTCCTTGTTTGCAGGTGTTCTTTGTCTTGGTAATTGGACTCTTTTTTCTTTCTTTCATTTTTAGCTCTCTATCTTTACGCTTATCAAACTATTTCTTTATTGTTTTGATATAACCTTCATCTTATTGGTAATTTTTATTTCCTCATTTGTTGAATTAGCTTATTTTATAATCAATCTCTCTCCTTACTTTTTAATTCATAAATATTTATTGACTCATTTCACTTTCGTTCTTTTTTAGATAATTATAAACTTGCCTCAACTAAAATAATCATTCTTTTTAATTTTTAATTTCATTCTTATTTCTAAGTGTTAATTTTATTTTATTTATGTACTTATTCCTTTCTTGCAATAGCAATCAACTTTTTAATTTTAAATCTTGATTTAAGGAATTTACAATTTTCATTTGAAATAATTATTCTGCCTTTTTCTCATTTTGTTCCATCCTTTTCTTTTAATTTTAATTACTTTCAATTTAGTGTTCTTTTATTCTCTTATAAAGGAATTTTGATTTTATTTATTTAATTGCTTGTTTAATCTACCAATTAGCTTTTCCCTCAATTTCATCAATAAGTTAATTCAAGTCTTAAAAAATTAAACAAGATCAATTAATTATTTATATCTATCGTATAAATCTTACAAACCATGATTAAGAGAATAGTCTCTTATAAAGGAAGTTTGATTTTATTTATTTAATTTCTTCCTTATTATTGTTTTTCTTCGCAAAACGTGGCAGAGCCGCAAGGATTGAATTAATATAGAAAAAAATTACATGAGGCGGCTATCAGGATTCCACAGAGTACAAGATTTCATTAGCCGAGTCTACAACAAAGTGACCAAAATGTGTGGTATTCCAATATCTTACTCCTTCAATGTTGAAGGATACCTCATCAACCCTTTGAAGGATGGGAGACATTATTCTCTCCAGAAAAAATCATCTTCGATGAAGATATTAGAGCCATCTAGTGCTTTGTCATTGCAGGAGTGGGTTGCTTCCTCTTTACTTTTGTCCACTACAGTGCTTGATGACGAGTAAAATCAAAGGATGTTTCAAAGGGGTTGAACACTATCCCATCACCATAAAAAATCCTGGTAGCCACAAGGATTTTAGGAGCCACCTTGAAATTTCCCATAGGTCTTATGTTTTCTTTTTTTCGATGAAGATGAGGGGGCAACCAAGGGGTCGCTTGCAGTGATCATCTCATGTGAATCCTTGATAGTTGGCTCTTTTTTTTAAATTTGAAGAGGGTGTAATTTATTTTGAAGAGTCCTCTTGAGGATATTGTGCAAAAAGGCATTTTGAAATCCAAGCGAAACTACATAATGATGGGTATCTACCCCAACCCACCATGAAGACCTTTTGATTGTTGCCTGATTGCCACTCTCCCAAATAAGCACCTTATGACACTGATGGGTAGAGTGAGTAGTAGAGAAAAAATTTTAACATCTGAAGGTGATCTTATCATAGTCTACTAGTTGTCTCCAACATCTGCTACCCATTTTTAAAGATAGCTCGATAGGGATCCTGATAGATAAATCCATTTCTACACATAAATGAGCACAGGTAGAGCTCCTATAATGGACTTTTTCATTGGAAATGCAATGATACTTACCCAAACTGTTTCCAATAGCAAACAAACAATCCAATTCCTAAAATTGAAGGGAAAGGTAGGCTAATCTCACCTTAAGATAAGCAGATGTGAAGGTCTCAATGTGGGGATCAAGAGAAGAAATTCAAGGCTTCATGCATATTTATTCACTTTGAAACATCCAAGGGCCAAATTTCAGCTCGAAATCCCTGTCTTTTGTTGAATCAAATTTCAGAATAAAAAACCCTCGAGCACAAGGATAAATATATATTTCTTCTTTCATATACTCCTTTTAGTTTTATGAGACCCATGTGTGTAGATCACTCAATTTGGGCTCGGATTTGGTCATTCTATAGTTAAGAGCATGTTCATGAAGATACTTCTCTCTATCGCCAACATAGTTATCCAAATCCACCTCAACAACATGTGTAGAAAGACGCATGTAAGGAGAGGGCACAACTTGTTAATCACTTATGTTGCTATGGGAGTGATTGGCGGGGAAATTTTTGGGGGTTTTCTACCCTCACAACCATCTTGGACCAAGTTTGGCACCCCATCGCCACAATCCTTCCGTAGATCAAGCCTTCATTAAAAATTTGTGTTCAGTTGTGGAGGGTTAGTGTGAGGCACTCGATCTTGTTGATTACCATGAGAAGATGCAATCAAATCACCCTTGCATGAATGGTTCAAGGATTGGCACCACGGATTCGAGTAGCCCATCTGCCCCTCCCATGAAGCAAAAACCCCACCTTTTCCCTTTACAACATCCCTAAATTTTAGTAGGAAAATTGGTGATGTTAGTGTAATTAAATATTTAATTACACTTTACTAAGTTTACTTAGGTCCTAATTAGGTTTTAGCTTTAGGGTTTTGCATATTTCTTTATAAAAGCAAGTCATCTCATGTAATTCATTATTCTCAATAATATTTTTTGCTTTTCTTGCAAAAAAAAAGCAATATTGATGATGATTTTGTTTTGAATTTTTTTGGAAAATAGATTAAAAAACCATAAGATTTTTCTCAAGATATGATCTCTCAAAATCCAGAAAAATGGCTACAAATCTAGAGCTTTGATACCATGTTGAAGTTGATTATTGAACTCCACAACACTTAGAAATCACCTACAAACAATTATCCTTTCACAAAAGAAAGATCAAAGCAACTGATTTGCTATGTAACCACGAGAGAAAAGTTTGATCCAGAAGAGCATTGATATGTGCAATGTATTAACCTGAATGGTTCTAAATTTAATTATTACAATGAATGTGCAAGTTTTATAAAAACATGCAAAAACAAACCCTAGATGAGGATTTCACCAGATAGCGACAAGTGTTATAATCTCATGCGATGAGACAACTTGTCCTATATTTAATTCAAACTAATAATAAAAAATCACTCCTAAGTTTAGCTTAAGTGAACTAAAGTAATAAGAGAGTTAATAATTAATTAATGAATAATTAATTATCAAGTGATGTCATAATTTCTCCAACACCCCCCTTAAGATGAACTTAAGGAGAAGCTAAAAAACATTGATGCAGAACATTAATCCTTGCATGCAATCTTTCCTTTTTGCATGCTTTATGTTTTCATTTTCTCTTTGATTTCTACATGTTTTGCATGTTCTCCTTTTAAAATCTTGGGGAATTGTAATAAATGAACTTTGATAAAGTTCCATCAAGGGGGCTTCTTGCATAATAATTTGATTAGAGTGTAGTTGCATGGCATGCACTTTGATCCCATCTTCATATTGATGAAAACTCACATGAGTTGTATCTGGATTTTGTAGTTTCTTTTAACCACAATCTTGCTCATAAATTGACACATTTTGGTTCACATCAGTTCATGTCTCAGATTGAGAGCCTATGGTTAATGATTCTAAATTGCTTCAGATTCTCATCGGGTCACATCTCAGTTTGAAGGCCATTCATTTTATGGTTAACGTTCTAGAATATTCATGGTACTTGCTCCTATGGATCAATTTTAGTGACAGTTTGGCATTGACATCGAGATACACATAGCTTCCAAATTATTTCATCATATCTTTCCCTCTTATGGGGGGCATTTCTTATGTATTTATGTGATGGATGGTGTACTTGGGGGGTATTATGGAGTCCTCCATCTTTCATCACTTGGTTGCATTCTCTATTTCTTTTATATTGCATATGTACATGGGTACCTAATGTGGCCTTGTAGTCGAGACCCATTCATGCTTTCATGGACCCATCTTTGCATTATTTGCATATTTATTATTCTCCCTAAAATACACTTAAGGGGGGTTGTTGGTGTAATAAAATATTTAATTACACTTTATTAAGTTACTTAGGTCCTAATTAGGTTTTGTTGGAGTGAAAAAAAGAGAGGGTGAATCAGTGTCATGAACCGATTTGACAATTTTTAGAAAATGAAACAAACTGAATTATGCTCTCATTATTTCAAAGATCAAATCATCCATAAGTTGAATGCAATCACATAGAACTGAAATGAGAAGTATGACATTAAAACATTGCATAATAAAGAATTCTCACAGTAAACTAGTGAAACCACAAATAAGAAAAGTGACACAAGATATACCGAGTGGAAAACCCTCTTGGGGTAGAAAAACCACTCCTAAACTATTGCCTTTTAGACTTATATTTGAAAAACCACTTTCAACAATGCCTTATAGGTTGATTTCTAAGCACCAACTCAAGGAGCACCAACCCCTCATTTTGAAACACCAATTTCAAGGAGTAAAAATCCCCTTTCAGTTTACATAAATACAATAATACAAAGGGTATCTATGTTTCTCTTTTTATCACAAGAGCCTCTCAAATGACTATCCCTATAATCCTCAAGGTTCTCAATTTAACCTTCAGAATTCTAGACATAATCAAATCTTAAGATTGCTTGTGTTGTTCTTTTGTTTCAGATTTACAATCTCAGAGTAAAGCATGTCTTTCAGAAATGACAATGCAAAATGTTGTGCTCAATCTCTCTTTTTCTAAGTCATTACAACAAAAAACATTTTTTATGTTATCCATCAACAAAGGTATATACAATATGACAAAGTTCTGTCGAATTTGTGCCAGGTATAATCAAAGATTCAGAGAAGTATCCACAATAAAAGATTGCTTCTGACGGAATGCCCAAGAAAATGTATTTTAAGTAAAATGACTATGAATCCCTCAAGGGTCGTGATAGATGGAGACCATCATTTTTTAATTTGAAACTTCAGCCAAGGGTTTTCTTTAGTTAAGACAAAATTTCATTATTGTATTTGTTCTCAGAACCCTGGAGAAACAATAACAGATCTGCACCAATAAAATACAAGAATACCATAACGTATCCCTTTTGAACCAGATTTTAGATACCCTCAAAAATTTAATGACAGGTGGAGATCATATAAACTCTATATCCTTCAAAAAAAAATTCCATGCTGCTAGAAACAATAAATAAATCACTGCAAGAACCTAAAATAGGTTTGTAACCGAACCCCGGACAATAAGAATGCAATAACCAAAAATAGCCAGATCTTTTCAGAATACCCATCAGGAATAAAGAAATGTAACCAAACTGAATGCAATATTTGACAGAGAACAATCTACCAATGCATTTTTTGTTTCAAATTAAGAAAACTGTAACTACCTTTTCACTTTTGACTTGAAAACTTTCTTCAAAAAACAAAAAATATGATAATACTTGTTCGAGCTTAAAATGTTGCAACTAAATCAACCAAAATAGTGTATGATTTTGATAGGAACCAAGCTAGAGAAACCTTTGAATCTCCTTCCATGCTCGTGCCCTCTCCTTACCAACCCTATAATAGCTCTCACAGTAGGCAGAGACGTTTGCAGCAAGACAAAATGACAAAATAATGACCAAGTCTCATTCTCCATGGCGACGACGAGGCTAGGGTTTCAAACCCTCTTCAAAAAGAATGACAAAAAAGTGCTTGCCCTAAACTCCTTCACTTCCATTCGAAACAAAGGCTTTCAATGCCTTTTTCACAAATTGATAAAGCTTGAAGTCCAAAAGGACTTAGGTCAAAAGACATCATTATACACATTTAGAAAATTCACTGTCAAAGCCCCATAATATTGACACAATTATCACCTTGATAATTGTTATGACCTTAACAAAAATTCCAACCACTTTAATGAAATAAAGCATTTGTTTCCAAGAGTTGAAGCCTTGTCACTTTTAAAGTGACTTAATTTAATAATTTCCACAAACCTGTTGTCGGCCTTAAGGCCTAATAAATCAACAATTATAGGACCCGAATCAAATATGACTTCTTTCTAAGTCATTTACAAATGTAAGTAAGCCAAAATAATACCTCAAATCAACATTATAATATAGCCATGATATTACCTTTGAGCCATAGAGGTGATCTTTTCCAATACTCGTACAATTAACACTAAGATAACCAAAGATCACCTTTAGTAACTCATTATGAACTCAAGCCAATATGTACCATAAAACCCGGATGAAGACTCCATAGATGTCACTCACTGTGTCCTTACCAGTGACACCAAAAACATGTGAGAGAGCTATGAAATGACATAACCAACTGAAGAGTGAATAGAAACCTCATATATCAATGATACCAAAAGAATTATCAAACTCGAGTGCCAAAGAGAACATTAGTATAATTCCAACCCAATATGCCATGTAACAAGTAATGTATCATAACCGATGACATTAGAGAAATATGTGCCATGATCAACCAATTATACTAGTGAATCAACCTGGCAAGTATCAATGGAATTGAAAGCCAACTGATAGTGAATGACTGAAATGATATACTTGAGTAGCCATGCCATATACCTGTATAAGCAAGATAACCTTTATCTGCACATGAAGCTCAACCTGATTAGTACCACAAGATGAAATAAATCTGAATGCAAACCAAATCCATAATGTTGTCCATAATCAAAGTACTGCATGCCAAAACATGAATAGACCAAGAGTAAGTTGAACCTTTGACGATGCTAGAATGCCAGAATATCAATTTTGACATCAAGGACAAAATATCAACAGGTTTTACCTTTAGGGTTTTGCATATTGCTTTATAAAATCAATTCATCTCATGTAATTCATTATTCTCAATAATAGACGAGCTCAAACCCATGTGCCAAGGAGAGCACACCCTATCATCTTTGCAAACACTAGTTGCATTATGCACACCATGGAGATCGCCAATGGAGGGAGAGGCGGGTTTTGGGAGTGTAGGAACTGTGCACCTCATACCGTTGAAAATTATTAGAGCTTATTTTAAACGTAAGTTTTATTAATGTGAATTGCTTGTTTAATCTACTAATTAGCTTTTCCCTTAATTTCATCAATAAGTTAATTCAAGTCTTAAAAATTAAACAATATCAATTAATTATTTTTATATATTGTATGAATCTTACAAACCATGATTAAGATATATATATATATATATATATATATATATATATATATATATACTAGAACGAGATTGAACATCTTGAAGTGAATTATAATATGTCAAAAGCATCCATAATTGTAAAACAAAATAACATTATAAATGAATGAAAGAATTAGAATTTTTAGCTTTCATATATATCAAAGATGAACTAATTTAATTCTTAAAATTAAATAAGATCAATTTAATTTATTTTTATTATTATTTTTAGGTTTTATACAATGTCTCATACTTAATAAGGGACTTATAAATTTCTTATCATAGGTCTCGTACATAAGGAATTTATAAATCTTATTGCATGTCTCTTACTCATAAGGAATTTACAAATTCCTTATTGTATGTCTCTTATTCATAAGGAATTTACAAATTCCTAATTGGTTGAACTAATTTTTATTTTCTTTATTTTATGTTTTCGTCTAAAATTTTCCTTGTGTCCTTTTTAATTAATCTATTGGTCCAAGTGGTCCAATGTATAGCTTCCTTGGTCATTGTTATGTGTGCCAACTCTCTCTCCATCACACCTCTCGATCTTTTTAGTTAGTTCTTAGTCTGCAACTTATCATTTTTCTCCTTGAGCTCTCAACTATCCTAATGATGGGTCACAAAGTGTGATCTGAAACATTGCGAAAATTCCAAAATAATCAAATCCAAAAATCATCTAGAAATAGTCAATATGGATTGTGGAAACATGATATCATTAAAAGTTTCCAAAATTTTGAACTCAAATTTAGATATCTTGGGTAAATAGTATAACGATCGTATTTTTTGTCATTTATGGTTTGGGGATGAATGTGGATAAGCCCATTTATTTCACTTTACTCTCATGGATACCCTTTCCATGATAGAATTACTCATGGGTATTTCCCATGATTAATCTTTACTAAAATAATAAATAATTCAAAAAGAATACTATAGCACACATCTCTCCTTCACTTCATGCTTGCTATTTAATGAAGTTGAAAAAATGGTGTCATTAAAGAAACTATCTAATCTCTTGGATTTCCCTACTAGAATCTACCAACATGCATATCAGTGGTAGACCTTGCCTCCCCTGATTTTTAGAGCCTTACTACCATAACTAGTCAATCTTTGTAGTCATTCAGAGTTAGTTCCCATGGCATGTTTGAGGACTAACAATGGCATGATCAAGAGTGTGAAAACATGGCACGATAGATAGCTTTGTTGTAGACATGATCGTGATCTTGACTTCAATACAACAAATGCCATACAATTTTATAGTATTTTCATATTAGCAAGTGTAAAGAGAGGAATTCAAAAGTTATCTAATCTTTAAGGTCATGGCTCAACTAGATTATAATTTAGTGTATGAAAATCACAAGAATAATTGTTTTCAATTTACCTTACAATATGGCTCAATTTTGCATTTTCAAAATAGCACTAATGGATCTTATACCTTATAAATTAGCTAAGTTATCAACCCTGGTACATATGCAAGTACCAAATATGCCAATACGACATTTTTTTTTGAGTATATATATAGGTTCTATATATGAATTTATGAGTATTTTCATTTTTATTTTAACAATTTATTTATTACCAATTTTTTATATATAATAGTGATACTCATAATTAGCAATAAATAAATTATTTAAATACCTCATAATTTGCAAAAATGAAAAAAATTGTAAATTCATAATTCAATGATTTGTCAAATGTAACACAATAAAAATTACAATCAATATTTAATAATCTTCATATTGTTCACCAAAAGCATCAAAATCAACATTTGGTTCAAATTTATTTGAACCACAATGATTTACAATGTCATTTCCAGTAGTCATGCATTGTACAAATTCTCTCATCTAAACAAATTTTTGGAAAGTTGTGCAACAATAATGTGTAAGTCAACACACTCAAGAGTTAGATCCCAATAGAAATTAAGTAGAAAATTTGCATATTATATGATTCCACATTAAGATAAAAAGATATGTACATGCTATACTCTAAGGAATGCTATATTATGTCATTCAAAAAAAATATTGACATTAAACTTAAATATAATAGTGTCATTCATTTCAAGAATATAACATGAAAGTAATTTTGACTATATGAGTTAAGTTCATAAAAGAGACAATATAACATGAAAATAAAACTTGAACATGAAATTCACTCTCAGCTTTCCTTTGAAAAGTTTAAGAAACCGAAAATAAAAATGAAATGGAAATATAGGATCTGTTCAGTTGCATTTCTAACACAAAATCAACCAAACAATCTTCCCAGATCTGCATATACAATTTCATTATTCATCACTAATATGAACTACTTGCTTGCCAAGATTTTTACCATGAAACAGCCCCACAAAAGCTGCAGGTGCATTTTCAAGTCCTTCCGCAATATCTTCAATGTAAGTTATCTTCCTTTCTTTGATATAATTTATCACATTCTCGAGAAACTGAGGGTACAAGTGTACGTAATCAGACTGAAGAAAGCCTTCCAGCCTTATGCGTTTAGGGATAACCATATTTATGTTATGTATGGCTTGTGCATTCTGAAAACTATTTTGAGAGATAACACCACAAACAGCAATACGACCATGGACTTTCATATTTATAAGTGCTGCATCAAGCATGTTACCTCCCACATTATCAAAATAGATGTCAATTCCTTCTGGAAAATACCTGATGATAAAACAAGATAAAATTTAACAATTAACTTGATAGTCTGCAAAGAATTTAGTCGATGAAAATATTGTACATCTGAAAAATGTTATCAATGCAGGTATGAAGAACTACAATGCCAGCAAAAAGAATACTTATTGCTGCTAATCTGGCGAATTTATATGATAAGAAAGCACATATAAGGACAAATTAGAATCAACAGCTGGACTGTGTTTGAATTTTGGGGATGCCAAAATGTATCTATAAGCACAAGAAACTGAGATTACACTACAAAAAATGACTGTGGATGTCCCAATCAGTCTCAGTTGGTGTGAAGTTTGCACCTTTAACATTACAATAAAACTTCGAGTAGAATTCAGAAAAATTAAAAGAATCTTTGTGACTTAAAATTTCTAAGTCAAACAAAATTTATCTTGTGTGGTCTACAGAACAAATTCCATTTCCTGCTGTACTGTTTTTGTTGGAAAATGTGTCTTAACTTTGTTCCTAATGTTGAATATGTGAAGAATACAGTTTTCAAACTACAAAACACAAAAACTCAATTTTTAGACTATAGATTTTGTTTTTGGACAAAATAAAATTTTAGGTTTAAAAAAAAGGATCCTAATAGCCTCTTGGATGAATTGTTATGACCTCCAGAAGTTTTGCTTACTATATTGGAAATGTAAAAATGTTCAGGACATAGAAAAGATGTAAGAGGGACTTACACTTGTTGACCAACTTATGGTGAATGTTACAACACATCATAAGACATCTTTCAATAGAGATAATGAAGCCGAAATGGAATGCCCAATTTGACAAGTGGTTTACGATGCACTTGTGATAGGTGGAAGGAAAATACTATTTTTTTGCTTGTAAACTCATCTTGGGATTTGGGTGTTGGATTTCTAACTAGATATTTGGATGCCATTTTTTTGATGGTTTTAGTTAATTGTTTTGTAATACCATTTGATGGTTTCGTGTACTACTTCTCCTCTTTATAAGGTGCTTGTGATGGAGTTAGTGGATAGCAAGTTTGTAAATACTGTTATGCTACTAGAATTACTCCAAATTTTTTATTAGTGATTTTTTTCCACATAAAAATCTGGTGTTCTATTGTGAATGATTGTGGATGTGTTGATGTCTCACTTGTTTACATTCATGCTGATGTTTAATAAGGGTTAATTCCATTGTCTTAGGCCTAGGGTTTGAGTTATGATGATTCTTATAGGTGCTAGGTTTCATACTCATCTTGCCTTCTACAAATAATAGAACAACATTTTGCACTGGTTTTAGGTTTAGTAATCTCCAGCATGCTTAACAGACTCAGACTTGGCACTAAGTAGACATGCTGATTTGCGGCTCAGTCAGAGATTGCCAAAAACATGGCATAGACTTGGTAACTTCAGAAAAGCAAGATATATAGATATTTTACAAAAAGAATGACATATTAAGAAAAATTACCCAAACTAGTCTGGATAAACAAGCCTGCAAGCCTCATTTTGGCCTGGACTTGGAAATGGGAGACTTGCCAAGGTCTCAGCAAGTCTTGTAACACTACTTTCCAGTAATATTTCAAACATGCTTAGAAAAGATAGCAAAAAAGGCCTGAAATAGCAAAAATGTCTTAACAACATGACTTATATTATTGAGGTCATATTAGACTATGACATATTAAGGTCATGGTCTACCTATGCATATCATTGTGACATTATATTATTCTTACCAAACAACTGTTGTCAATATCCTTCACAACTGAAATTTGGAAAAGAAGAATCTACCAAAATATTGAGCGTGAGAATGACAAACCTTTGCAAAGTAGCATTCAAGTCATGCTCCTCCTTATAGTTGAAAGCATTGTCAAAACCCAGCTTATTTTTCAATAAGTCCACCTGAAATGCACAAAATGGTTTTCCAAGTAAAATTTACGCAAATTCCATTAATGGTTATATTGGCACCACTAATGAGTGAAACAGAAATTAAGAAATTGACAACCATATTTCCAAGCATTTACTCGATAAATTACGAACATACTTATTCAAGTTAATCTGATATTTTCTTTCATGCCATGAGGTTCATTGCTAAAAATACTTTTTTGACATGTGACAAAGAACTTCCAAGCATTTACTCAAATAATTATGAACACGACTATTCAAGTTACCTATCATTTCCTTAAATCACTACAAGGTTCATTGCTATAATCTTTTGGTATGCGACAAAAAATATATAGACTACAAAATGTGAAAAGTACAAACTAAAAAGCTAGACCTACCTTTTGGCATGTGAATAAAAAACTTCCAAGCATTCACTCAATAAATTACCAACATATTTATTCAAGTTAATGTGTTATTTTCTTAAATTGCCATGAATTTCATTGCTTAAATTTTCTTTCGGAATATGACCCCAAAAGAAAATTACATTTAAAAATGTAATAAATACCAACTAAAAAGTTAGACCTACCTTCTCCTTACTGCCAGCACTCCCGACAACATAGCAACCCATCAACTTTGCAAATTGTCCAACAAGCTGACCAACTGCTCCAGAAGCTGCAGAGACAAAAACATGCTCTCCCTTTTTAGGAGAGCATACCTCAAAGAATCCAGCGTAAGCTGTGATTCCCGGCATCCCTGTCATAAATTTAAGTTTCATATTAGATGCTCATTGAGTCCTGAAAAGATGAATCGCTGCAGTGTAAAGCATATAGAGGAGATGTTAAACATATAAAAACATATAGTTGTTTTATGCACAAAAAGCATTTAGTTGTTTTAAATAGGTAAAGATATCAAACCTTTCTAGAGGCTACATTTAAAGAATAATATGCAAGGAAATAGGTGAATATGACAATATACAAAACAATAAGTAGAATAATATGTATGGAAAATAAGTCATAATATATAAATTGAAACTATCAAACTAGAATGCAACCATAAAATGAAAGAGGGTGGAGCAAAGGGATACTTAGGATTGACTTGTTGGTACATTAACTTCTCCATTGGTTTGGGCATTCTTGTAGGTAGAGTAGAGAAAGATAGTGAATACACTAGTAGAATGCAATAGAAAGAAAGAAGGATTATGTTAAAATTTAATGTCTACGAATGATCAAGAATAGATAAAAGGGATTGGAACGTACATCAAGTAAAATAGCAGAGAACTAAGGCAAAGAGTACCCTAGACACAAAGTGATCGAAATAGATCTAAACAACATAAGTGAAGAACCAAAAACCTCAATCACCAATAATTTGGGATGTGCTAGAGGAGCCAATGATATTATTGTCGATCACTATAGGAGTACCAATGCAGAGCCTATGAATGTTGGTTGGGGAATACCAATAGAGAACTCCTAAGACACAATCCCTAATCTTAAACCTCGAAGACCTATAGTGTAACTTATCCTCCATTAGTGCAACTCCATTACCCTAAAATCTTTTAATTGTCAATTTGCAAGTCTTAAAGTAGAGGATGTGTTGAATTATTGTTAAAAAATGGACTAAGAATATATCTATATCTACAAGTACCAAATCTTAAGTCTCAACTCATAATGGCCAATGGCACCATCCGTGGATGTATAGTTGGCCTTGTCCAGGGTTATCAAAAATGCAAATTACCACCAGCCATAGAATTATAGCATCAATAGACATGGTTGGTGGTGTCACAGAGACCTAGATAGGGAAAAATAAAGGCATGGGACAGAGAAGGGTTTAAAGGAAAACATGTAGGAAGTAATCAAGGCATAATGTGAGCAAATAGAAGGTGTAATGTTGGAAAATAGAAGGCATAAAGATCACCAAACAAGGATCTAATCTATGGCACATCTTTCCAAACGAATACTCATGCTTCCCCACTCTAATCCAAGATTTAAGAGGTTAGCGCGTCTACAAAGCCTTGGAAAAAACAAAACAGTGGAAGCAGCTTTGGAGTGCATACAATTTGTTAGTTTATGGTGGCTCTCAACCACTTCTCACAACAACAAAAAAAATGTACTAGCATTATCCCTTGCACCTTGTCACTAGATTATTCTAATTTGGTTTCCTAGTCCTTGGTGAGAACTAACCATTTTTTCCCAAAATTTTATTTAATTCTAACATGAGTGTTGGTCAATTATAATCTAATTTGTGAAAGGTGGCTTATGTCAAGACCAAAGACAGAAGACTCAGAAAGACTTGGCAATCCCTTGGGCATGTAGGGCAAACCAAGACCTACAGACTCAATGTAATGTCCCCTTTTTAGCCCTATGCTTTCCAGTGGTCGCTAGCCTATTTCCAAAGACCCATAGGTTGTTTGGAGGCAATTTTAGGGTTTCCAAGATTCTTGGAGGTTTCATGTCAACTTTTCAGGAGTTTGTAGCAAGAGTTTGCCAAAAGGATTTCTAGGTCTTTATGGGTTTTTTGAGAACCTTGGTGGACAGTCTCTACTATTTTTAGCAATGTCTATTTTTAGCAAGTCACGAAAGCTACTCAAAATGTGCTTATTTTGAGATTGGAACCACTTACTATTTTTAGCAGTGTGCTATATTTAGTAAGTGCTATTTTTGGCAGTAGCCCTGGTAGCAATTTAGTGCAGAGTTTCTATTTTTGGCAATTGTGGCAACTTTAGTTGTTGGTATCTTATTACTTTTGGTAGTTTGTGCTTCCAATAGTCTTGGAGTTTGAAAAAGGAAATATGTGCAACTTAAGTTAATTTTATAAAGCTAAAAAAAGCCCCTTTGGACCCCCATGCCTAGCATGGACAACTTAAGTTATTTTTAAAAAACAAATTTGATGCATAACTATAGTGGATGGCAAAATAAAGGATTTAAGTGATTTTTAATAAAGTTTATTGTCTCCCCAAATGTGGCATCCCCTTTTGGAGGAAAAAGGTTTTCAAATTTTTGGGTCTCAAAGTGTTATATATACTCCCTCATTTGCTCTCAATTGGGTTTGCAATTTCGAGATAAAGTTATGCTGTCAAATTGGAACTAGAGTGTTCTTTCCTGAATCTTCTGAGGACGAAAACCCTCTTCAAGTTGTTGGTTTCGGATTTGAAAGATAATCCCTAGCTGGTGGAGTGTGATTGCATTCAGTAATCACCATTGGAGCTTAATGGTGATGGTTTGTTTTCAGTTTTGGTTACTTATGATGATTTCTAGCTATGTTGTGGTATGATAACCATTTGTGTAGAGATTTGGGTGCTTTAGAAGTGATTTCTTGGAGTTTCAAATTGCTGGTTGCTATTTTCAAACCCTTGGCTGTACCGTTGTTTTGCTCATGCTGATTTGAAGAGTGGAAAACTTTTGTGGGTGTTGGTTCTTTATTCTTCTCATGCTTGGGCAACCCTATGCCTGAGTTTTGGTGATTTTAGGTGGATTATGGGATTTTCAAATGCTGGGCGACCTACTTAAGAGGCTGTACCACTTGGCTGAAGGTGCCTTGGGACTCGTGCCAATGTTATTAAGTGTTGTTAGTGGCAGCTTGCTATCTTGTTTTGGATGCCTAGCAATGTGGGACCATTTGCAAGTGATTTGAGTCAATTCCAATGAGTATTGGAAGAGTTATGATGTTTTTAAGGTTGTTGATTTGAGTTTCAGACCTGCTATTCATGCGTATCAAACCCCTGTTCTGATTATCAGACCTATTACAGCCTCCAATTTGTCCTACCATTGACCTTCAATGGGCCTATCTTGAGGTATACTTGTTCTATTTTGTTGGGGTGCTCACATACCTACATTCTATTATCTTGGGAGGGTGTTTTACTTCACATTTCAGTCATTTTCCTTTCAGAACAGCAGCATGTAATGATCTGATATGGATATATTGAGCTCATTGTAACACCATCGGTAGTACCGTTGGTGAATGCTCTTGTATTTTCTTTTGATACTTACCCCACTAAACAAATGGTTGCTCCCGCTGAATAAGTGGTTGAACTTTGCTTTATGCACTTCTTACTCCCACTGAATAAGTGGTCAAGTTCTTATATTTCCTTTTTTGTTGCCTGTTGAAAAGTGGAATGGCTGGCTTTGCTACCAAATGCATTACTTTCTTTGTTGCCCACTGAAAAGTGGAAGTGGCCAGTTTACCGCCAAGTGCATTTCTTTGTTTACTTTCATGCACTTGTTATTAATTGAAAATGACAACTTAAATTAATAATACAAAGTATCTTAAGTTATATAAAAGCTAAAATGAATTATTTAAATTACATTTTATGAATTCCCAAAAAAGAAGTAAAATAAAAATGAAAAGGGAAAAGGATGGGAATTCAAGAAGACACGAAGGTGGAGTTATAGAGGAAAGAGAATAAAAGAATGCTGGAGCATTGTTTGAGCAGGTTGGATTTGATTTTGGGAAAACTGGTTTTTGATTGGTTTAATGAGGTTAACCATTGGACTTTGTGGAGACGCAAACTTCTATAAAGGATATCATCTTCTGGGTTGAAAGACACTCCCTGGGTGATTGCTGGAGAAATCATACAGGTTTCTCGCTCGGACTTTAAATGATTGGAGTTTTGATGAAATTTGTGAAGCTTTGTTAAGGCAAAATTATCAGTACCTCGGTTTGGGCATTAATGGTTTGTGATATTCAGTTGAATGGGATTAATGGTGCCCTGTTGATTCACATATTATGTCAAGTCTGCCGATGCACATATTATGTCAAGTTTTCCAATGCTAATAATATACCAGAGCCGCTGTATGGAATGTTTTCTTCATTGGAAAATCGCAATTTTGGATTGGTGCTTTGAAATTATATTGCTTTGAATATGGGTTGCCATTTAACGGGAGTGTAAGAGCCATGTGAGCGCTAGTCTATTTCTTGTAATTCAGGACAAGGAGTTATCGAGCCTTTCTTACACAAGAAATTTAAGGGAGCAATTTGAATATAGAAAAAAGACGTAATAAGATTTTTCCTGCCACATCATCTTTGGCAGAGTCAGGACCAAGAATGAGAGTCACAATACTATGGAGTGGAAATCGATAATTGCTGTACTTTCAATAGTTGTTGTGCCCGTAAGTGAACTCGTATTCTTTGGAAATAGCCGTTGTTCTTTCCCAGCCGTCATTACTCATTCTAGGTTTGAGGCCTCTTGAAATCATGGAAAATTAAATAAGGAGCAATGGCGTTTCAGTCTTTGATACTGCCGCTTCAGTCCTTTGGTCCACACCTCTCATAGAAGAAAAATAAATTCTTTTGAGACGCATAGTATGCATGGTCGAGATTTTGCAAATTAAATATTTGAATCGCATATGTTGATATTGGTGACATGGCGATGAAGAGTACGTGGAACTTTGATGCTGTGACATATCAAGGGGAACATTAATCAAATATTGCTTCCTAGACTTTAAAGCTAGCCGAAACTCTAAGTCGACACTTTAAAATCATATTTGCCATGCTGTGAGTCTGAACGCCAGATCCTTAAGAAAGTCGAAAGTCTTAATGAATTGTGAGAAATGGGCGATAAGAAATATTAAAATTAAGAAACGTCCTTGTTCTTGGTAGCTGCCGTTTTATTTTATTCAAAAAAATCGAAGGATTCCGATAGCAATGAAATGTGAAGACTTCAGGCATTCAAAATATTGATGCGGAATCATACAGGGAGTGAATATTACTAAAGGGAACACTTTATATTAAAATTTCTTGAAGCATTGTTTTTTCTATGTAAGAGTCAGATGGTTGTGTATGAAGTCGGATATTTATCGGGAGCAGCTTATTTTAGAAGGAGATTACGCCAGATTGGGAATCGAATTTATTAAAGGGAATTCTTTATATCTATGAGCGCTGGAAAAATTCGAAGTCTTCAAGGGAATTCATGGTATTATTGGAACAGGGAATGGTAATGAGTTGATAGGAAACTATGATGGCGCTGGTGCTAAAAACAGGTCAGAGAATATTTAAATTCATTTCATTTGTAATTCTGGAATTATACATAGTTTCCTGTGTAAACACTTCCAATGCAAATCTGTCTACATTATGATATTATCCATTTTGGCATTATGTTCAAATCTTTACATTGTGGTATTGAACTTGACTGTATTTAAGTTGAAAGGATTTAAATGCCTTGGTTATGTTTATGGATTGAATATGATGTGAATGAAAAATTTGGTGAGATAATATTCTGTGCCAGAATTGCCTGAAATAAATATCCATCTATTGTAAGCCTTGAACAGTTGAAAGAAAACTGTTTGACGAAATGCCTGGACCACTAAGTTGGTGAGATTGCAAAAAAAATTAGGCTTCAAAATCAATTGAGTGAAGTACAAAACAGGGTAGCTCATTACAGGGTGATCAGAAAGTGGGAGGGTACTTTACAGTTGCTTATCGTTGGTATTCATCTAACGCTAACAGGTTAAGTTTTGAAAAAAAAATTAAGGGTGGGTTATTACACTCAAGACCTTGGTACTCGACGTGTCTAGTCAAACTCACTAAGTTCAGAAAACTTGTTGGACCTAGTGAATCCCATTGGAAAAGCTCAGTTGCACAACTACAAAATTAAAATAAAAAATAAAGCAAAAAAAATTAAAAAGGTAAAACCCAATACTTTAACACGACCTCTAAGACTCTAAAAACACGTGTTGCATTTGCAAGTGCAAAGAAGAGAAAAATAGAGTACTAGAGCTAAAATCACATGCCATTGAAGAAAAAATCAGCCAAAAAAACATTAATTGAACACCATGTGAGCAGATTTGTAGTAGTCCTTGATGCATCTAAAGGAGCCTACAATGCATTTGGACAAGCCCACTATTGATTTGGAGTAGTCCACTATCAAGGTGAAGCGAATTTGAAGTGCTTATATATTTTCGATCTTTTTTTGTTTTTTTTTCTAAATTTCCTTTGTCTTCTACATTTGTTTATTTTTTTCATTTAGATTCATAAAACAAATTTGAGCAATTCTCTATCTTTTTCTATGAACAAATTCTAACTATTTTTCCAAATTTTTATGTATTTTTAGTTGCAAATCCAAACAATTCTATAACTTTTTATCTATTTTTAGCCACAAACACTAATTTAAAAAAAAATATATCTAATTTACATACAAACCCTAATATTAATTTATAATCCATTTATTTATTACTGCAATGTACTTCACATTTACAGATTGTTTTAATGTTGGCCCCAATTAGAAACATGCCATCCCTAGGTCAAAGAAAGGGGTGTTGGTTTGTATACATTACAAAACAAAAATTAGAGGGAAGGCATTAACCAATTAAAAACTTACCTCACACAGATGCCATGCCAACATGTTAAAGTATGTACACTTCACCTTTTGAAGTTGTGCACAAGATACAAGGGCCACTTATGCAGTGGAGTGAGTAAATCATAGTTGCAACACTCGCCAAAAACTTGGCGAGTGAAGAAAAACTCATGATTTTTTTTCACTCCCGATTTTTTGGTGCATTTGTACGCCAAAAAAACTCGGCATACTTTTGGCGAGCTTTTGCAAAAAGTATGGCGAGTTTTTGCAAAAAACCTGTGCGATCTGGAAAACACCTAGGCAGCCGGCTAAAAAGGCATTTTGAGTTATTTTTTTCATTCATTTGCGTGCTCTATTTCAAAAAAAACACTAAAATAATGTGTTCCATGAAGGTTTGTGTGGCTTTGATGGTCTTAATTTGGGTTTTATTGTTAATACAAAATGATGTGCACCATGAAGGTTTGTGTGGTTTTGGAGGTCTTAATTTGGGCTTGGTGGCGAGGGCTCCGCCCCTCGACCCTGCCCTATATCATGACAAAGAGCACGTCCAGGGCGCTACCCCGGGACCTCACGAGGGGCGCTGCCCCTTGACCCCGCTGGGGGCATTGCCACTAGACCCTCGCAAGGGGCATTGGCCCTTGACCCCACTGGGGGTGCTGCCCCCAAACCCCCACAAGGGGTGCCGCCCCTTGACCCCGCTAGGGGCGTTGCCCCTCGACCCCATTGGGGGGCATTGCCCTCAAACTCCCATTGAATTCATTTGATTTTCTAGGTACTCTCCACTATTTACTTTCAGTTTTACAAAAACAATTTGCTATTTTCATTTTGTTTCAGACTATCAGTATCAACGTATTGAGCATTCCACATGAGGATGTGATTTTGTATCTAATTTTCTTTCAAATCAATCAAATATAACTAGACTCAGCTTATTTCTTCTATGTACTCATTTTGTTGACTCATTGGATGCATCTTATCATTGAATTTTGCAAAAAAAAATGCGTTTTTAATTTAAACAATTTTTTAAGTTGCCGAGTTTTTTTCCGAACTGTATTTTTCAGGCTTGTTGAGTTTTTACAATTGACGAGTTTTTCAACTATGGAGTAAATAAACCACTTATGCAATGGGGTAAGTAGCAACAAAAACCAAGAGCAACTCACCAGTGGAGCTACCACTTAGTGTTACAATATTAGCTCATTAAAAACTCAACAATATGGGAAGAACTATTGCTGGTATGGAAGATACTGCTGCAGCACACCTAGATGGTTAGCACCAAACCCCAAAAATCACCCAATGGACAACAACTCATATGCCTTATACTCAGGAGCTGGAAACATAAGTGCAGGTTTGGAAAAGGTCTGAAACCCTGCTGTTACAGTCCGAACAGCAAGTCAACAAGTCTGAAACTTCACCAATCTACTCCCAAAATGTGTCCAATGATGAATGCAAGCTAGAGCAATGCTTCCCAAACAACTTGATCAACTTATCCCTTATCACAGATAGAATGAATGATCTGAAGATGACTGTCAACCTCCAACAGCACTGCTATAGCATTGAAAATCACAAAAACAGCAGGGGCATAGGACTGTACAGCCCCCTCAAAGGCACTCAAAACACCAAAGTACAACCCCAAACAGGACTGAAAGCTTTCCTATGGTCAAGCGCCCCCTAACAGCAATAAAGAACCCCACAAAGGGTGGCACTTGGTAGCTCAGGCTCACACACCTAGTCCCATGCACACATAAACATGGTATGGGCCAACTGGTGGAAAATATGAGTGCAAACAGAAACTGCAAGCTCCTAGAAAGTGTACGGCCTAGAAGAAACCATCACCATATGAACTCAGTTTGATAATGAAAGACAAACAAGAGTTACCTCAGCCCACACAAGTGGTACGACTAGCTACAAGTGGATGGTATGGCCTGCCATGGGTGTCTTCAACAACACATCAAAACAACCAAACAAACTCTCAAACTTAGCAATTTAACACATCAAAATACTCCATCAAAGCCTTTGAACTAAGAAGCAAAAACTTGAAGTTTCAATCAGCACCAATGGTAATCCTTGAATGGAATCACACACATCTAGCTAGGGAATTTCTTTCAATTCCGAAACTAGAGAATCCGTGAGGGTTTCCGCCGTCAAAGATTTGGAGACCTAGAGAAAATCCGATAGCATAACAATATCATTGTTCAACATATGCAACAATAAGCCCCAATGCCTCCTTTTATAGAGTTTTGAGCGAGAAAACTCCAATTAAAATAATTAATTAATTCACCTTTTCCAACAAATTCCCTTTTAAAATGAAATAAAACCTTTTTCATGCGCAAGACCCCCCCATATTTCTCCTAGGTGTCCAATTGGGAATTCAAAATACCTTTTTGAAAAGATATTACATTTAAGTTATGAAAAATAATGATAAAACATTATATCTTAAGTGAATAATTTAATTATTTCATCCCAATTTACAAAAGAATCTCGAAACACATCGGAATCCAATTTTGAACATGCCAAAATGATACTGAGGCATTAGGTGAATAATAGAAGCCAATTTGGTGACTTACTATAAATAGACGTGCTCTCCAAGAATTTTGGATAACACCCCAAAAGTCTGAAAACACTTTAAAGTGTGTCATTCATACTAGTATTGCCCATTGAGCTCATTGCCAACAAAAGAAACCTTGTAACTCCGACATTGCGTCCCCCAAGATCTTTGGAATCCCCTTGCCTTACCACTTAGCCCACAAGAACTCAAGAAATAGGCTAATAGTCTTCGAACTGATTAGGCCTGAGAAGGGGACATTACAAAGTTCCCAGCTGTTATGTCCCCTTTTGGGGCTAAGGGAAATAATTTAATTTAACTTAAGTTGTCATAAAACTAACTTTATCATATATGCTAAAACAACAACTTATGTTTTAGTATTAAAAAGTTGCTTTTAAAAAAAAGCTATTAAAGTGTCACTAGGATTGGTGTCCATAAGTAGTATTTAATTAAAAGGACGTTCTAGATGCTGTTTTTTAAATAAATTTTTAGAGGGTAAAATGGAAAAAATAATATAATATTTAGCTATAAGTCCTTCAAGTTCTTATATAAGGAGTTGAGCATAGAAGAAGATTACAAATTTATGAAATCAAAACCACTATTTCTTGAGATTGAACATATATTCATCTTTCTACCTAAGGATGAAAACCTTATTGGCAAATGGATTGGAGGACCAAAACCCTTCCATGCATATGAGTAATTCCATCCAAGGATTGCCAGCGAGTTGTAAGGTTATAGAAGATTTTCCAGTTTCAATTGGTTTGTAGTGTTCTATGAGATTTCATATTTTGTTTGGTTTCTAGATTTTGGGTTTGTGTGTAGTATCAGCATGGATTAAGTTTTGAAGGGATTATCAAATATCTTTATTTTCTTTAGAAAATCATATCTCTTTGCGTGGATTATCAAATATATTTATTTTCATAGCAAATCATAAGTTGTGCAGATTGCCACCAACAACTATAATAATCTAATATTAATCTAATCCTTCTATCATATGCTCTCACCCTGTGCACATCAAAATCTCAATGATCAAAAGGCTAAGTTGTTGGGTTCGACTAAAAGACCCCCCGTACCTTGCCATGTTTGGTTCAGGTTCAGGTCCAGGTACGCCCAGGGTTCCACTTGGGCACCGCAAGTACCCGGGCGTACCCACGAGGACATACAGAGTAAGGACTTCAAAAAGTGCATAAAACAAAAACAAAAAAACACTTTTGAGACCTAGAAAAAGACATGTTATCTTGGTCACCCTAAACTAAGTCATTTCACAAACATAAAAGGCCAAAAACACCATTTTTTTGCCTCCAAGCTGCCATTGTTGAATTTTGAAGGTTGTCTTCTTTTTTTCAAAGGTGAGACCTACGAAGGAGTTAAACCTACAACAACAAGAGAGAAATAGTTGCGCAAATAAGATCTAACCATCAAAGGTGAGTGAATCTTTCCTTTTTTCAAATTTTCAATAATTTTTTGGAAGATTTTTCAAGTTTTTTTTGTTTTTTTGGTAAGTTTTGAATAATTTTAAAAACTTTTTATGCATAATAAAGGTTATAATGACAAACAATTGTTGTGTTGTTAACTTGTTATGTTTTTTTATTTAAATTTTAAGTTCATACAAAATGGTCTATAGTTCTAATTTAGTTGGCCTAGATGCAGAGAGTCAATTGAAATATGATGCATCATCACCTCTTTGGCCACATATGACAATGATTCAACAAATTCTCAATGGTGGGGGTTATGTTTGGCATTGTAGCTAATGTGGAACTCAGTATAAGAGCTCGTACTTCCGAGTGAAAGCTCATTTATGCACTATTCCTTTACAAGGAATAAAAGTTTGCCCCAAGCCAAATAAAAAAGGGTTGCCAAAACACCAAATATTGGCTTATACTAAAGAACAAGAGGAGGCTGACATGGCATGTAATAAATCAAAGCCTATGGCACATCCTTTTGCCAAGAGAAGCTTGCAAATACCTCCTAGTGGCTTAACACAATTGGCTGGCCCACATCCTTTCATGCAAATGCCACCATCTTCTGAAGGAGATAATGTTTCAGTTACACGAAAAAGAGGCCCATTAGAGAATGCCTTCAAAACTGAAGCAAGGGAGATTGCAGATCAGAGCATGGCTTGTTGCATTTATGGCAATGGGCTTCCTTTCAACCTTGTTAGATCACCTTATTGGCGGGAAATAGTGACGGCCATTTCCAATACAACTTTTGATTATGTTAGTCCTAGGTATGAAAAGATGTGAACCACCTTATCGGAGAAGGAGAAAGCTTCAATAGAGGCATCATTGAGAGTAATCAATAATACATGGCTCGAAATAGGTGTGTCCATCATTTCTGATAGATGGAAAGATTGCAAAAATAGACCATTGATCAATGTTATAGTAGTGTCCCCTAAAGGGGTGATGTTTTTGAAGGTAGTCGATTGTGAAGGGCAAATAAAAGATGCAAGTTTTATTTCCAATATCCTCATAGAATCCATTGAAATGGTGGGGTCTGAAAAATGTTGTCCAAGCCATAATGGACAATGCTAAAAATTGTAGGGTAGTTGGATCTATAGTAGAGCCTACATATAGTCACATTTTTTGGACACCATGTGCAGTCCACTCACTCAAATTGATATTGCAAAAGATTGGCACACAAATTGAGTGGGTCAAACAAATCTACGCAGAGGATGAGGACATCCAAATGTTTGTGACTAATCATCATATGTCACAAGTCATCTTCAAAACCTTCTCCAAGTTTGAGTTGTTGAAGGTAATTTAAATTTGATTTTTTAATATAATTTTAATATTTTCAATTTAGTTTTTCATTGTTGATTTGTGACATGTATTTTTTATACAATGTTAGGTTGTCGAAACTCGATTTGCATCTCATACAATCATCTTAAGACGACTTGTGAAGGTGCGAGAGGCCTTGAGTTCTATGGTCATCAACAACTTGTGGAGTGTATGGAGGCAATCAAGCAAAGAAAGAGCCCAAAAAGTAAAAGCATTGATCTTAGATGATGACTAGTGGCCTTGTGTGGAATATGTTTTGAATTTCACCAAGCCCATTATGAGCATGACTAGGTATGTTGATACCATAGTTGCTGGGAGACGTAGGGTACTGGTACTGGTACAGGGACAAGGACGCCAATCAAATTAGGGTAAGGAGATGGCTATTTTATATGTGAATGGTTCATTGAAAATTTTGGGTATGGATATTGGTACATTATCTATGTTCCCATAATGGAGAATCCTGACAACTATAGTTGATACTGATCATCCATCTTTGGGTGAAATTTATGATGTCATGGATTCCATGGTGGAGAAAATAAGATCAATAATAGATGCCAAGGAAAATGACCCAACGGAAACATTTTTCAAAACCATACAAAAGATTATTGTTGACCGTTGGAACAAGATGACCACCCCTTTACATCTCTTAGCATTTGCTTTGTCACCAAAGTATTATAGCAAAGAGATACTTTCATTGCCGAGGAGGGTGCCACCATATAGGGATGGGGAGGTTGCTGCTGGCTATAAGGCTGCATGTAAAAGATATTTTCAGATGAAGATATCCAAAGTATTGCCTTAAGCGAGTTTGGCCAATTTATATCTTCAAAACATCATGATGTTTCCGCTCTTCTAGACAAATATAGGAAAAATGCTGATGACTGGTGGTATCTACATGGTCAAGGCTCCAATTACTTGCAGCCTCTTGCATTTAAAATACTCTCCCAAGTATGTATCTTTTTATTTATATAATTTTTTGTTTTTCATTCGATGCTATTATGCTATATATTATCATCAAGTAAAATTAAATACTAAATGTTGTATGCAAACTCAACAAGTTGCAAGTTCTTCAACTGAGTGGAATTGGAGTGCATACTCCTCCATCTAATCAGTCAAGCACAACCATTTGGGTGCAAAAAAAGCAAAGGATTTGGTTTATATACACTCCAACCTCCATCTCTTGTCACATGAGAAACCTGAATACAATGATGGTGTGACAAAGAATTGGGATCTAGCCCCTGATTGTGTTGATTTAGATGCTATAGTTGCACAACTTACCTTAGCTTCTATAGATGAGGCAACTGCTGCACTTGACGCACCTAGTGGGAATGGCAATCCAAGTTGATTGTGGTTCAAATGAAATTGAACCAAGTGTTGACCACGACCTTGATGCTTTTGATGAAAGCGAATTTGAAGACTCCTAAATTAAATATTGATTGTAATTTGAATTTTTATTGTGTACTGACATTTTGAGGCTTGAGTATTTACGTTTTTTGCAAATTATGAATATGATTATATGAGGTATTTAAATATTCTATTTATTGACAATTATCTTTGTCTTATGAGTATCATTGTTCTTATAATTAAATTTATAATTTTGAACATGTTTATATATATATATATATATACCCAAGGAAAAAAAATTGCCATACCGCTGTACCTGTACCCGAACCGGCAACTTAGGTATTTATGAGTGTTGACCACCATAAGTTTAAATTTTCATGCTGCATTGGCCTCATCACAGAAAGAATTTTCTGTTCTGTTGACTTCCTGTCGCAGCATGGAACATTGTCTGCATCATTGACTTTTGGTACCAATGTTGACTTTCTACAGCAGCACTGACTGAATGACAGATCCTTGTTTAAAGTAATTTTGCCTGTCTTTTATTGAAGTTTCAAGGGAAGTTGACCGTGTTGACATTAGTGATTGGATATTTGTTGTTAAATGCAAATTTTCGATTGCTGTCCTTTGAGTTCATTATTATTGTATGAATTTTGTTACTCAATTTTGGATCAACATACCTCATAAAGATGGTGTCAATAAATTATGACAAGTCTTTAGGTCAGCTGTCCCATAATGATTAAATTATTAGCCAAAAATCTCATGAGGGATACTCGCAAAGATGATGAATGGTTAGCCAATAATCATGTGAGAGACAGAGGCAAAAATGAAAAATTGTTTAGCCAACAGTATTGTGATGGATGGTGACAGACTGATGAATTGTATAGTCAACAGTCCCATGAGAGATGGTGGAAGGGATGATGAGGTAATGAAACTGGTAATGATGAAGACATCCTATATCTGAAATTGGTATGCTTATATGAATTGGAAAGGAGTGGCAAGTCTTTATGCAGGTCCTTCCTCATAAACAATATGCAGAGCATGTTTCAAAAATTCTAGCAGAAAAAAAAACTTCAAGGAATTTACAATCCTTCTTAAGAATTACATCAGGAATTTCTAAATCACAATGACTCTGGGAATACATTAAGCAGCATAGATCTTGCAAAACCAAGCATTTTTAACTCTAACAATAAGACTTTGAGAACCCAACTATACTCCATTCTCACTTTATATAATTTTGTCAATCTTATTAACACGCTATCATTGCCAGCCCAATCCATCAATTATCTGTTTACTTAGGATAAGGAATTACTTCATCTCACAACAAAATGCATAATATAATCACATTTTGTGATGAGTTTCAAGAAATCAGATTGTTGTATTCAGGTAGTTTCAAATGGTCGGCTACTTAGTTTACTTATCTCCAAGAGGGGTGCTTTATATTCATTATCTTCACTTGGAATCAAGGTATTTCTGCTCAATCTACATTTCAAACTGATCCAAAACAAGGGGACCAGATTTTTAGTAGATCAAGTGCTCCAACTCCAGTACAGACAACATTCTGATCTTCTTGCTACGTTATTCTTGAATCTACTCATCCAATCTCAATAGAAAGAATCTATCCTCACCATGGTATTCTTAAATTTACTAAGCAGTTGTAAACTGCCCTTCAACTATTCAAGAGACTAATACTTTTGCAAGAATCTCTTGTTTCTATGCAATTACTAGTTACATTTTTTTTCTAATTATTTGCCATTCCTATGTCAGTCCTGCGTTAAATAAACAAGTAGTACTTCTCACCTCACCAGTCACACATCAATAAGAATGGCCTTGTCTTCTCACATCACCAGTCACATATCAACATGAAAGGACTTCTGAGACCCCCTTCACCAGCCAGTGGCTTCCCAAACTGAAATAAGATTGTCAAGAATGAACCTTCCGTCATCAAAACTAGTTTTCCAAGCTACAACAGTTCTAGCAGCCATCCCTTTGGGCCTCTTTGTCAAAAATCCAGCAAATACCTTTTAGACTACTTTCATAAATGTAAAAGGTCTCGAGCATCCAATCATATCCCTAGAGAATCTCTTAAGAATGAGTCTGATGATGTTTACATTTCTTTGCTCACCAAGGCAACAAGCAAGGGTTTCCCTGAACTTTCCAAATAGATCCATACCAATCATTTCCCTCATTCAATTGTAGAAGTCAGCAGGAAGCCTATCCTCACCAAGTTATGTATCATTTTGTGTATGCTAATTGCAGGCTTCATTCAATCTGAGAGAACAGTAAAGTACTAAAGATATTTAGCATCCCGGAGAAAAAGGGAGCTACCAGATGTCATCTGTGTCTAGCATCAATCCTAACAACAGTCAGAGGTGAAGAGGCCTTCTTGTGGCCCTTTCTGTCCACAAACCTATCATGTTGCACATCAACACCCTTGCACCTAGCATCTGTAAAACACACTCTTTTACTTCCACCTTGCTTTATCATATTGGGCCTTTGCTTGCCTATTGCCAGTAGGTTTAACCCTAATGCATTTATTTTCAAGGATCAATCTTTTACACCAGTGATACCTAAGCCCTTCAGCCCTGCTTCAGAGTACATGAATGTGAAACTATATATTTCAAAACAAAGTTTTCCATTTAATTTTATTTGCAATGCATATGGACTGAGAGCTACTTAGTGATCACAAAAGCAAAACTAAATAATTCATCTCTTCTAGTTAAGCAGAAGAAAACCAAGCATATGCTAACACTTTGGTGTGTTATCAATGCATTTGCTCGTCCCTGTAGAAAGGGTTAGAGAAAAACCTTTGCTGATGTCAAAGCAAAAATATGACTAAAAATAGTTCTGAAATAATGTGGAATCGAAAGAATTTACAAAATACTTTAAATGATCCTACATGAATTCCTCAATATAAATATATGGCTAAATCCTTAGGCTGACAAGGCAAGACACAACTTGAGGTGAGACCATGTGATAGCCCCGTCCAAGGACTAAAATATATTGCATAAAAAAATGGTGGATATGAGAAATATAGACAATATTATCACTGATAAAAGAATAGGCTTTAGTTGTGATGGAAAACAGCTAATCGACAAAAGACAAGGATTAAAGATTATAAGCCAACTCAGACTTAAGGGAGCGATACATTTATTAGAGGTGTTCTTGAGCCAGTACGACTAAAGTTAAAATCATACAGCTTGCAACTGAGGCTGCTATAACAATTATGTGAATAAATGGCATGATTGCTACTTCAAGGATGGTCGACGATTTCTATGGAGGGAATCATGTTAATTATTTCTAAATAAATTTAATAAATTCCTAAGCAGCAGCTCACCCAAAAAGGCGCTTGCCTTCTCAAAAGATTAGAAGAGCATCCATTACTATTAGTTATGAAGAATGGTGATGAACATAAAATAAGGAGACACGTCCCTTGTCAAAAGGATGTAATAAAAGGCTGTCTTTTGGCCAAATCAGGGATATAAAAAGGGAGATGTTTCAAAGCAAAGGAGCATCGATCAGTTTGGAGATTCATACATCATTAATAGCAGATATCAAGTGCTCCTAGGGAGCCTAGGATCATCTAGTAAAGGCTGCATAAATAATTGATAAATATCAGACACCCAGCCATGGACCAAATCGCATAAATTGAAGGACTTAAATTAGAAACAGCAATTAGTATAGACATCAATAAACCCCATATTCATATGCATGAAATTAGATGAGAAAATCAGAAACAGCGACCATGTTGTGATGTCTATTTTCCATTTTTAAATCAGTTATCATTTCAGATTGCATTTCAGAGTTTATATCAGATAGTGGCTTCATTCTTACTAGCATATTATCTATTATTATCTATATATAAGTCAAATAAACAAATCAGCATTAACCATTGAAGGTTGCTCTTAATAGATTAAAGTATATCATTAAAAGTTATTGATTCTTGGCCTATTTTGAGACCCTAATTTTATAAGACTAAAGAAAAATTTAAGTTAAATCTATAAGGGGATATTGCAGACCATTTGCAAAAGAAAGGGATAGTAAAACAATATATGATTGACAAGAAAATTCAAAATTGTTTTTTGTACAAAGTTGAGAGTGAAATAAATTTATAAGCAATACCTAAAATACCCACAAAATATGAAAGTGGTAAATCAGTGCGTGTGATTTTTGTTAAATTCTTTCCTTTCGGTATTATGGTGTAATCTTCCCATCCAGACATTCCAGATACTAAATCGCCCTCTTTAAAATCTGGGTGATCTGAAAGTATCACTTTAGCCACCACAAAACCTTGTAGAACCTGTATATAAAAGAACATCAATAACTAAGGGAAAGTATAGCTGCAAAATTTTAATACTTCTTACAGTTCTAATTGAAATTCAGAAAACTTAATAATGTACAAAATGGCCTATCTTGTCTATTGTTTACTACAATTTCCAAGAGATACTCATCATTCTTTTCAACTACAAACATTATATAACCTTATAAGTTTCAAGAACACTGCATAGACTTTAAAGACATCATAATCAAGCATTCTGTAACCTAGTGTTGTACAGTAAATGCTAAGCATAATGTGTGACTATATTAACTGATGACAATCAAAAACTGTCCTTTTAGTTTATGGGATTGAGAGAAGGGATCCATAGGCATGGATTTTCATTTCTAATAACTTTATGGGAGTGGTTGCAAAAGTCCTAACATGGAAATATTACGAAAATTCCATCCTCGTTTACTTGACCAAAAGGAAGCTCATGTTCAAGTATCAATATCAAATACAAATAAGAATGTCAACAATGTCTTGACTACAGATGCAGAAGTATGTCAGAGGAATAAATTTGAATTTTTTTATTGAACAACTCTGAAGCATTAGGTTAGAATTGATCATGTCCTGATGCTATAACTTACAACTCAATATATTTAATTACCTTCCATGTGTGGATTCTCAAGATGTCATCTGACTTGGAGTCTTCCAAATTACACATACATACAAAACATTATCGATCCCTTTAATTTATACATCAATGGCATACACTAATGACATAAAAATACCTTTCCGTGGCATCCTTGAAACATCTAGAATAGCCCCAAAGAGGAAGGGACATGTCACCTTGGAACACTACTTAAGGAGCCTTGAGCAAGGGGTATTTACTCAGCAAAGCTTTACCTCCAATGCTTATATCATAGTTGTCATTGTATTATGTTTGTCCTCATTGTGTTCCTTCTTTATAAAAGAGATGAGTATCATTGTAAGGATATGTGAGGAGTATGTAATGGATTTTGGATCTCTTGGAGATATATCATGGAGTGGCCTCTTCCATAAGGAGTATTGCATGGTGTTATCCTACCTCTAAGGTTCATTATATTTTGACATATATTAGATATTAGGGCATATTGACCCATTAACATATCTTGTGTTGTGATAATATTTCTTTTGCATTATCTTATTGCAATCGTTATATGTGAGAATCATAACAAGTGGTATCAAAACTATGATTTGAGAAATGGTGAAGATGAAATCCTAATTTTTGAAGATTTGCCTATATCTTCCAATTGGTTGAGAATTTTTTTCTGCAATTCTTTTACTGAATCAGATAAGGAAGCTACAATCCAAAATTCAAATTTTAGATCATCAATATTAAGTGAATTATTGCATATTCATGTCTTTTCATAAATTTGCTCTTCAAGCACAACTCATGGAAATTTTCAATTTCTTTTACATTTTTGCAAAGCTCGTGAAAATTCATTGGGGGTCTGTAATGTCCCTTTTTGGTAAATTCTTGGTTTTAGGCCTATAAAACAATAATAATCACTAAGAATTGATATTAGTAGTAACAAGTATGAACTTTACGGTAACATTCAAATTAATACATAAAATATTATAATATTGAGAGCAATACATAATAGCTAAAGCATCATAATAGTTAGATCTATAGTTCATAGCATCATTAACATTTGAATTCAAAATATCTTAACATCATTAATGATTATTACAAGGAATATTCCTATAGCCAGTCATAATAGGAAATCACTTGAAGTGTTTGCAAACCGCAATCTCAAGGATAGTTGTCCTTGTATTGCGACAACATGGGTGGATCCTCGTCCATCCATCTTGAGGTGGCGTACTTGGGAAGACCCTCAAGCCCAGGAGCACTCATCTGCCTCCTGACCCACGAACACGGCAGGACATTAGAACCACTCCATCCCTCAATCCACCTTGGAGGCACTCCATCCTCCTTGATCAAGCCTAGGAGCACTCTTCACCTCCCAGTCCGCAAGCATGGCAGGAGCTCCATTCCATCCATCTTGGGGTGGCATGCCTAATAAGATGCATGAAGGTTGCCTTCCTCAACAAGCCTAGGAGCACTCATACACCTCCCAGCCCACGAGCTTACATCTCCAAGTGGCATGCTTGATGAAGGAAAGGTCGGTACTTCACCTCTTGTGAACTCGGAAGGTTGATCGGCCTCCCTATTTGCAAAACACTTATATAAATTCAAAATAGATTGCTAAAGGAATCTACTATATTAATTGGTAATAAAATATCATTATGCAATTATGATATATATATATATATATTCCTAATATATATTCTCAAACTTTCTTCCCAATAATATTTTATCTGCAAACAATATTTATTTCTAATAGATATCTTATATTCCAAATTCTTATTTTCCTTTTTCCAATCTTCTTCACTTGGTACCTCTCCACACTAATTTATTCTCCCTTTTATATCTTCCATGGTGGGGAGAGTCACATCTTTTCATTAATATTTTTATCTTGGCAAGGGATACATCCCTTCATAACCAAGTGTTGCCCTTAAACCCTTTTTAATCATTAATTTTATGCCTTTTTGTGAATTGTTGCATTAATCAACCTTTCATCGTTCCTTTTCTTGGAACGGCTGAGATTATTATTTTGGACAGCGATCTTATTTTTCTTAAGGTTGTGATTCCTTCCTTAGAGGAAGCATGACAGTCTACCCTTCCCAAGATTGCTCGCCCTCAAGCAATGTCAATATTGGTCTGTCACTAAATCATTTTTGCCAATAACAGGATTCCAAATCAACTTTGTAGATTTGTAATCCCTAGATCCTCCTTGCAATGTAATTGGCTTCTGTTGTGACATGCTGATATAATTAGGAATTGGAAATTCTAAACCAACTAAAGTTTTTTCTCACTATCTTGGTTATGTCTAACTTTGTACTACAATGATGTCCCTGAAGAGTTGTTAATGTGCTTGCCAAACTGCTAATATAGTCATTTTAATATCATAAGGTTGATATCATCATCTAATGTGTGAGGACAACTTATTGTCCTATATTCTTCGAGCTTATATATTAAATAACCCTCAATAACAAAACCAAGAGTTGGTAACTAGAAAGGTTCATAATTTAAGACAAGTTTTCTCTCATCCTCAAAGAGAAGAACAAAAAGATATCTTGCAACCCTACAATTCTTTCTTCCCACTTCACCTTACAAGCATCAAATAAGAAAACTTTTTTAATCATTTTCTTTTGTAATTTCTTATTTACACTCTTTCAATGTGTTTCCCAAATCATTTTGTTCTAGTCTTAGCTTTGTGTGCCTTTCTTCATGTCCTTGGCTCAACACCCTTGTTTCATTAATCTCAGTTTGTAGTTCTACGATTTTTTCTTCCTAAATCCATCCTACTAGAATCCCATATTCTCTTATCCTTGACCATCTAGGCCCTTTTATTGTATTTCCTTGACTCATTTTTATCATTTCTATGTTTGGTGCATAATTCCTCATGTTTCGGGTTCAACGCTTTTCTTTCATTAACTGCAAAATCAAGCTAATTTTGTAGCTCTCCAATTTCTCTTTGCATATTTGTCTCACAAGCATATTGCATAATGTAGAATGGCAGGGGCCCTGTTTTGTGTGCGTAATAAAGTTTCTCACAAGTTGAAATGGTTTTGGGCCTAAGCAAGAATCAAGTTGGTTTATTGTAATTGATGTATCTGCATGCCTTTTAGAGAACGTTAGTGATCATGGGGGTTAATCGATGATGATTGTAATTCTTTATTGGGATGTTTAGGCTTCACCCATGGTGTTAGTAAGTCTTATTCATAGATGTTTTGAGATTCTTTTAGCCTTGAATTTGATGTTGTTGTTGATTGTAATCACTAAAGAGTTAATCAATCTTGATTAGAGAGCTTAACTATCGTCAATTAGTTGAAGTGTGGGTGCCATTATCTCACTTGTTTTGACATCACCTATATGATTGTAAGAATAAAGTTGCTAAAGAACTGCCAAATATGTCAAACACTAATAAAGCTAAATCCATCTTTGGACCTTAGTTATGCCTAAGTTCCCATGACAACTAGTGATGGAAATGTATGGATTTCCATTAGATTTTATCATTAACTTTGTTGAGTTGTCAGAGAATGATTTATTGTTCCTTCATTGGGAATTTTATGAGCTAATAACTTGTAACCTATGTTAGATGGGGACACGTCCCTTGCCCCAGAAGGGGTCGTCCCCATCCCCAATCCTCCCCGGGATGGGGGGACGTAAAGGAGACGTCCCCTTGCCATCCCCGAACCAAACAAATCAATAGGAAACGTCTCTGTCTGTTTGGGGACATCCCGCCATCCCCAAGACAGTTGGGGGACGTTGGGGATGTCCCTCGCCGTCCCCAAATGGGCACACTTCAGAAGCAAAAATAACATAAAAAACTAATGCTTTTATGGTTCTTTGATGCAGATTTGCATATATTTTGTGTGTATGTTACTGTATATTTTCTGTTTGTATCAGATTTGCATATATTTTGTGTGTACTGTATATTTTTTGTGCATTTTACTGTATTCCTTGTGTGTCTTCAGTGTGCGAGTAGCTTTCTACCCTTCTTTTCTATCCAGAAGCCATTGTAGTACTTTGAAGAATGTTATAGGCCTAAGAAATTTGAGGTTTCCCCACTACATGCCTGTTTGTTGGAGCTCTTTTGGATAAAATACCTGTGCACTTTTAGTTAGCAATGTTAGGAAGCATACTTCTAGATCCATCTTTAGGGTAATTTGCTTTGTGTGTCAAGAGTAGTTTGAACTTTGAATAATTGAGAAGCATCAACATCCAAGGCTAAGAAGTTATGTACTCTACCTAAGAGATTTGCACTATTGGGGTTTTCTTGTTTTTGTTACTTTTGAACCATGGTTTTATTAATGTTTGAGACTGCTGTTATAATGCTTTATTGATGTAGTTGGCCGTAATGCAATTAGTCGGCCAGGAATAAAATGAATAAGACTTAGTTAGTTGGCAATTAGTTGAGTGTTTTGTCTTGTTAGTTGGTAGTTTAGGAATTAGTTCCCAAAAGGGTAATTAATGTAATGAAGCGATGCGATGGTACTCAACCACCTCCGCCTGCTATATGTATCGGAGTCTTATGGTTATCGACATGTTACTGTTGTTATGATTGTCATGAAATATCTGTACTTGGCATATGTTGAATAAATAAAGACAACAGTGATGATCTTATGCTTTACTTTCTAGTAATGTGTTATGTTCTGTCAACTATTTCCGTTTACTCATTGCATACATTGAAGTTAGTCACGTGAGTAAACAATTGACATTTATTATGCTGTAATACTACTGCTCTTGTGATTTATTTACATATTGATATTGTTGTTATCAGTTATTGGCATATCTCTCTCTCTCTATAATATATTAATAATTTTGAAAAATTCATATATATATATATATATATATATTTGTATATCGTCGTCCCCTAAAAATGCCCCTCTAGGCGACATCCTGGAAACGCGTCCCTTGCCATCCCCCCATCCCCGTCCCCGAAACGTCGTGGAACATAGCTTGTAACCGAAAGACCATGTAAGTCTCATAGCCTTGGTAACTATTTGTCCATGCCTAAAAGCTCTTTCCATCCTTTTTTGATGATACTACATCTGGGGACCCATTCGATAGGCCTTGGAGAATTAAATTCTTGGCCATTGTGTTGAAACAAAGTTCCACCTTTTGAAAGTCTTGATAATATCTTCCTAATGAATGTAACCATTGGATGCCCAAAACTACATCCGAACCTCCCATATTTACTACATAGAAATCTTCACTTATTTTATGTCTTCCCAAGGTGGTACTTAGTTGACTGATCATTTGTGTGCAAGGCATAGTGAATCCATCTGCCATGATTGTTGGAAATATTCTCATTGATGTCAAGTTGAGAAGGTAGAAGGTTCATTATACACACCAGAAAACTATGCAAACAGTCATATGTCAAGAATACAAACAGATTTCAATGGTAAAATCTTCAGATTACATAGTTTTGCAAACAAATTGTACAGATTGAAGATAAATCTGATTTGCTTGAAGAGATAAAATATTGATATGCTTGAATTACAAAACAGATTAAAGAAGAGTCATGAACAGATTAAGGTGCAAATCAGATAACCATATCGATCATGAATAAATCAGAATATTGAGTCAAGATTTTAGTAAATCAGAAATAATTAATTAGAATGGTGAGAACGATTATTTGAAGAAAATCAGAGAAATTCTAATAACATAGGCCGATTCTCCAAGCAATTTAATAAGACAAGAAGAATAAAACAAGAAGTCAAGAAGAAAGAATAAGATAAGGCTGAAAAAAGACAAAATTAGAATAAGACAAAAATGAAAAAGACAAAGCTAAAAGCTATGATTCAGAAGTTTTATAAGGGCAGCACTTCACAAACAATAGACTAAGTATAATAAAGTTTATTTTAACATAAAAGCAGCGGATGATGAAGTAAAGCAAAGACATTAAGTTCATGAAATAATACAGTTACTTTTGAAGAGAAACGATTCACTAATGAAATGATATAATACGGTTCTAAATGAAGCGATTTCAATACAAATAATATTGTTAAGTAAAAGGTGCAATTATCTTTTTAAAGGGAACTTAATAATTTTTAAAGTGGAGAGGTGTGATTCACTAATGAAATGATATAATACGGTTCTAAATGAAGCGATTTCAATACAAATAATATTGTTAAGTAAAAGGTGCAATTATCTTTTTAAAGGGAACTTAATAATTTTTAAAGGGAAAATATTAAAAATAGTTCTCCTTCAAATGGTGCGATTTATTTTTGAAGAGGTAAAAACTTCAGATTTCAAGTAGTGGAAGAAGCAGATTTTAAATGATGTGATCTTTCACATATAGTTGCAACCTATGACCAACATATATAAATATATATGAAATTTATTTCAGATTTGAAGTATGGGTGTGAGAGAATGATTATATAAAAATTAGAGCAGAAGTTTATCTCTTGTGTGAGCACTAAAGAGACAACTTACATCACAAAGAAGAAGTTAAGTTGAGATAAAAGACAGATCTTTATAGAAAATCCTTGAAGAAGACTTTAGCAGATTTGGAGAAGATATTCTGAGGTAATTATATCAGATCTAAGAGGAGAATTATAGCCGACTTGGTGCAAGTTTAAGTGACACATTTGAGTAGAATTGTCCATCATCCGTTGAAGAAGCAACATTGAAGGTGGAACATTGTTCTTGAAGTTATTATCTTTTGCTAAGTTGGTGCTTGGCAGTGGGGGTTGGTGCCTCCAATAGGTTGGTGCCTACAAATTGAGGGAGTTGGTGCTTCTTGTAGGTTGGTGCCTACAAAACCGGATAGAGGTTGGTGCCTACAATTATTGTAAACTTGCATAATTATATAAAGTACATTATTTGTACCGTGGTTTTCTCCTGTAAGGGTTTCCACATAAAAACTTGGTGTCAACTTGTTCTCATTGTCATATTCTTGCATAGTTGTTGTGATTAAATAAATTTGAAAAGTTAAAAGTTGTATTATACTGATTCAAAACCCCCCTCTCAATATAATTGTGTGCTCATCAATGACTACCTTGAATCCTTCAAAATTTTCAGTTTCAAGTTTCATTCTTGTCACTAAACCTTCGTCAGTGAAATTATGGGTGGCACCACTGTCCACTAGGACAGTCACTTTCTACCCTTTTAGAAAACTACAAAATCTAAAGAGGTGATATTTAGGTTCTCCCAAAAGTGTGGCTAAGGCACCACTTACATTTTCTTCATCATCCTTTTTCCTTTTCTTATTTTGGTGTTCAAATTCTTCTTCACTCATTTCTTCGTCCGATACTACTTCCAAGTTGTGTGCTTGTCCTCTTTTCGCACACCTATGTCCTACCACCCATTTTTCTTTACAACTAAAACACAATCCCTTCTTTTGAAGCTCTAACCTGTCTTTCCATGTTGTGTGTGATCAAGGAGGTAGTGTCCTTGGTTGCCAATTTCCTTTGTAGGAGATTGGTTGTGTGACCTTGAAGGCATATTATTTGAATAGTTGCTTTATTTTGTTGTTGTGGTTTCTAACCTCAAGCCTTGGATTGCATCTTGAGGAGATGTGGGGTCAAGGGTGCTTACCAAACCACGGATTGATTCTAATAACCCTTCGATAAATAAGTATGTTAGCCTTCTCTCGGTAATCCCAAGTACCATGATTGAGATCTTTTAAAATTCGGCCACATAATCTTCTACTGATCCTTGTTTCAATTGGGTTAATTCTTTGAAATGCGTTTCAGGATGCTTTTGGTCAAATCGATCTATGAGCTTTTGTGCAAATTCATCATAGGTTGTTATTTTTTGATGGCCTTGAGTAATAATACCATGATGCCACCAATCATGTGCACCCCCTTCCAAATGAAGAATGGAAATTTTGATAGCGTCCTCTTCAATCATGGGACTAAGGGAGAAATATGTGTCCAACTTTTGGATCCATGAATGTGCAACGAATTTTCTCTATCCATCAAAGTTGGGGAGAATCATTTTACTCACCCTTTGGCCTAGCTCTTTGTTTGGTTGTCTTTTTCCTTTTTTCTTTTCTTTTCTTTTTATTACAATATTCCTCAAATTTCTCCTAATTTCAGGGTCCAACCTTGAGTAGGCCCCAGCATATTCCTCAAAAGTCATTAATTGGTGGATTGGTTTCTTCTTCTTCTTCTCTTGTTGGCCCTTCCCTAGGTAAGAATGAGGGTCTTGTTAACCTAGGTGTTGACCCTAGAGGTGATCTATTGTTATTCTTTGAGAGATTAGAATTATCATCCCTACCATTAGTTCAGTTTGGTCTAAGAGTGTTGATTGTGTTATTCGTATTTTGTAGGGTTTGGAGAAGTACTTGAGTTGTCCTCTCATTTTGTTCCATGAAGGCCCTTAATTCATTTCCTAGTTGTTCACTCATTTTATTGCTTTGAGTAGGGTTGTATTTTGCTACAAGTTTCCTTCTTTCTCTTTCCAATGCCCTTTGAGCTCTTTGGCTTAATTGCATAAACTACTATTCTTGATCCTCAAGCTGATGGGTTCAAGGCTCTAATACCAATTGTAATGTCCCCTTTTGGTAAATTCTTGGTTTTAGGCTTGTAAAACAATAATAATCACTAAAAAAATATATTAATAAGTATTAACTTTACAGTAACATTCAAATAATACATAAAATATTATAATATTGAGAGAAATACATCATAGTTAAAGCATCATAATAGTTAGATCTATTGTTCATAGCATCATTAACATTTGAATTCAAAATATCATAACATCATTAATGATTATTCCAAGGCATATTCCTATAGCCAATCATATTAGGAATTCACTTGAAATGTTTGCAAACCACAATCTCAAGGATGGTTGTCCTTGCATTGTGAGAGCATGGGTAGATCCTCATCCATCCATCTTGAGGTGGTGTACTTGAGAAGACCCTCAAGCCCAAGAGCACTCATCCACCTCCCGGCCCATGAAGATGGCAAGATCTTAGGACCATTCCATCCCTCAGTCCACCTTGGAGGCACTCTATCCTCCTTGATCAAGCCCAAGAGCATTCATTTGCCTCCCATCCTACGAGCATGGCAGAAGCTCCATTCCATCCACCTTTGGGTGGCATGCTTGATAAGATGCATGAAGGCTACCTTCCTCAACAAGCCCAGGAGCATTCATACACCTCTTGGCCCACAAGACAGCATCTCGAGGTTGCAATTCCTTTCTTGTTGAGGGCATGACAAGGTCTTTTATTTTAATTTTAGTTTTGAGACCAACATCATTAAAAGGTCATTTCAAGGTTTGGTCAACTAGATTTGGTCAAAAGGTGATCTATTGAAAGCTGCTTTTCCTAAAACCCTAAGTTCAGGGGTGTCCTATTTTTTGTTAAAATGGAGATGCATTAGAATGGTGGAGCCAATTTAAAAGATCTTATGGTGAAACCATCATATAGAAAGCATGATTTTCTATACATTTAGGAGATGATGCCAAGCGATAGTATGTGCCATTGCATAATAGCTTTTCTTATTTCGATGAACTAGAACAAGCTTTCTTAAATAGTTGGGCACCCAAAAAATAGTAGAAAAAGAATTAAGAGAAAAGGAAGGAGAAGCGGGAGAATGGAAAAATGATGATGATGAAAAGAAAATGAAGGATAAAATTGTATGCATTTTAGCTCCAAGGAAGGAATATTCAATCCTCCAATTTCATGGTTGTATTAAAAGGCAAGACTATTGTTTCTATAAATGCTAGCAATAAGTATTATTTCATCAACTGGAATTAGCCAAGAAACTACAAGTACAAGAAAAGCAAATCAAGGATATTCAAATTTTTGAAGACTTAAAGCTCTCTCAGGATAACTGTGTTTTGCATTCAATTTTTTATGCTTTAGATATGGATGGGTTGGATATTGTTCTTAGTTATCCTTGGTTAGAATCTTTGAGAACAATAAACATTTATGTGCAAAAGAAGTTGATAAGGCATTGGCATAGGAGGAAAAAAGCTACAATGTAGGATATTATGCATAATGAAAGCTAAAGGAAAGTCAAGATAGAGCAAGTTCAGGAATCAAAGAATGGCTCCAAAGATAGCAAAATGTGCATCATATAGGCATCCATATCATTGTGAGGGGAAAGAATTATGGAGGAAACCATCATCGAGGTGTGTTTATACATGGAATCAACATGCCAATCACTAGGCATTTGTACGGAATCAAAGGAAGAACTACAACCACTAGCATCATAGAAGTAATGGCTATTCGTAATAGAAGTAATGGGCATCCTATGATGAAGAATGGAATCATATGGGTGAAACAAAAAGTGGATCAAGGAAGGGATCTAGATACTATCAAATTAAAATCACTGCAAAGATCAACTATAGATGTTGGGATGATTGGTCATGGTGTCATATTGGTACGTCATGACTTGAGACAGTCATAATATTTGGCTTCTTCTCATGTTTTGGGAATGAAATGTGTCAAAAAGGGATGGAATGTTATGTACCTAGGAATATGGTATTATAGCGTATTTAACTGGATAGAGATGCCAACATGTGGCACACATCCTTCAAGTTAGTTATATCGAGCCATTGGGACAACTTGTAATTAATTATATTAGGTGATGAGTAGGTCTTTATTGGGGTTATGGTTTATCCCTCAATTATGTTATTAGAAGGATGTCTATATAAAGGAGGTGACTATCATTGTAGGATATGTGAAGAGGCATGTAATATATTTTGAATCTCTTGGAGATGTAGCGTGGAGCGGCTTCTTCCATAAGGAGTACTACATGATCTTACCCTACCTCAAGGGTTCATTATATTTCAACATATTAGGGCATCTTGACCCATAAACATCTCGTGTTGTGATGGTATTTCTTCTGCGTTATCTGATTGCAATTATTATATGTGAGGATCATAATACGAAGATAGAATGATTGGGCCAATGGACAAGATAACTAGCCAGGAATAAAAGAGAGAAAATTGAACAAGTTGTAGAGACCAATATTATTATTACTGATGCAGAGCACTTTATGATTACTTTGTTTTTCTCAATCAAACTTTAAAATTGTAGCAAACCAAGAATTCCATCTCAAAAAGAAACACCTTTGTTCACGCCTTGCAGTAAACACATTTAACAAATCTACACTACCACATCAACCATGGTTTCCAACACAATCAGTAAATATGTATCAAGTAAAGCAATTGAATTGCCATCTAAAAACTGATCTCCAGCAGAAAGAAAGAATAACACTTGAATGCGATTGATATAATAGAGTAACATAGAGGAAACAAGAAAAGTTAAGTTTTTATTAATCAATACCCAAAAAAGCCCTTTTGCTAAATCTATTGTTGTACTTTGTTTATCCGCAAACAGGAAACATTTTACAAAACTACCTAACTGATTATACTAATTTTAGCAACCTGCAGATAGATTTGTCTCTAAAATTTCTCAGCAAAAATCCTAGGGACTTCCCTAAAATTATATCAAAAGTAGACAGTTTCATATGGGGCAGCCAAGTGTCCCTAAAACTACTTATAATAGGATTGCCACATCACCAAAACTGTGTTAGAATTATTGTCATTGACTTCAAAGGCAATTAGATGTTTGATGGTGAAGATCAATGGCAAGTTTATCATGAAGCATTCGCTGATCAAAGAAGTAAAAATCACATTATTACAAGGGCAGATTTAACCTCACATGGCAGAATTAAAATCACATTAACAGCTGGTCGACCTTCATTATGGCGCTCATGTTTATAGGTTGAAAATATATAAAATATCTTTATGCTATGGACCGACCTGCCTAGTATGGCGTCCATTTTAGAAATGTTTAAATATAAATAATTGATTATTTTTTGGTCCGACCATACATAGTTTAATGCCCAAAATTACATATAAAAGGTGTGTTTAAGAGCAGCGAATAAAGAGATAAAAAAGCAGTGATTCCATTTACCAAATAAGCAATGATTATGTGTTGATAGAAGGCAGCGATTAAAAGTGAAATGCAGCAATTAACAAAAGGTGGAAATTAGTTTTCAAAAGGTGTGATGAAGTAAGAAGAGGAGATGTCTACTTGGAGGGTCGTCACTTTACAAAAGGATACATCTCTTCACTCAGCCATGAAGATATAAAAGTAATCAGATTTGGAGAAGGAAGAAAGCGTGAGTTCGAATAAAAGATAAAATATACAAGCACAAGCAGATTTGAAGGAGAAGATTATAGAAGATAATTCAAGGCAATTTTTGTGAAGGATTTATTGCAGATCTACAGAGAAAAACATAAGTATATTTTTGAAGAGAAGAACTTGCTGAGTTAAATGAAATTGTTCATCATTCATTGAAGAAGACATTCACAAGAAGATAGTAATTCTATTGCATAGAAGGTTGGTACCTTAACAAGAGATTGGTGTCTCTTACTAAGTTGGTGCTCAGTTGCAGGGATTGGTGTCTCCAATGGGTTGGTGCTCTTGTATAAGAGGGGACTCACAAATTGTATAAGAGGGGATTGGTGTCTCCTGTAGGTTGGTGCCTACAAAGATTGTAAGAAGTTTTATATATAGCATTATTTTTCCGTGGTTTTCTCCTGCAAGGTTTTCCACATAAATTTGGTGTTTTTATTGTGTTCTTAATTGTTAGATCTTACATGGTTGTTATTGTTGTTGATTAAGTTGTAAATTGGGAAAAGTTTTCTTATACCGATTCACCCCTCTCCCCCTCTCAATATAAGAGTGTGATCATCACACTATGTCTCCCCTCATCTGAAATGCTTCCTTCGTCTCTCCTTCTTTCCTTCCTTCCCATTATTCCCCCTTCCCCCCATCAGCCCCCCAACTCCACCCACTTACACACGCAAACACAAGCACATACACACACAAATCCACATCAACATGCACACACCCACACCCTCATAACATGCACAAATCCACTTGGAAGCACACACCCATACACATGCAATGTCCCCTTCTCAGGTCTAATCAGCTTGGTGACCATTAGTCTATTTCCTAAGTTCCCGTAGGCTAATTGGTATTGATAAGGGGACTCCACAGTTCTTGGAGAGCACATGTTCAACCTTTCTTGGTTTCCATTGTTGGCACTGAGCTTAGTTGACATTATGGATTGCAGTGACACTTTCAGAAGTGTTTTTGAACCCTGGGGTGTTCTTCACACTTCTTGGAGAGCACATCTATTTATAGTAAATCTCCAAGTTGGCACCTATCATCATCCCTTAGCTTCAGTTACATCATGGCGTGATCAGTGTTGGTTTTTGAAACCTCAATTGTGCTTTCCACAACTCAGGTGGAGCATTTAAATTATACACTTAAGTTCTAATGTTTAATGTTAAAGTAATTACTTAAGTGTTAAAATTTATTTAAGTTACTTTATGTCCCCTCAAAGTGGATGCCTAGGGAAATGTGGGAGGGACTAACACACGAAAAATCATTTTAATATTTCGAAAAAGACATTTGAGAGGAAGAATTATTTGTAATTTCAAATTTTCTCTTTTCCCTCCAAAGCTATAAAAGGAGGTTTGGAGGTCTCATTTGCATAGGTTGAAGATTACAAATACTGTTATGCTACCAAATTGAACATGGGTGTTGTTCCTTGAATCTCTTGAGGACAAAAACCCTCATTGGATTTCTAGTTTGGATTTGGAAGACAATCCCTAGCTAGTTTGGAGTGGTTCTATTCAGAAATCACCACTATGCTTCAAAAGTTCTAGATTCGAGGTTTCAAAAATGAATATTTTTTAGTGTTTTAATGTTGCACATTTTGGAGTGTGGGTTTCATTGAGTTTGCAAAGTTTTTTGAGATTGTGTTGAGCAATTGGAACAGATCATCTGCTGGTCGTACCCTTCAATTTCCAGGCCTGGCCGTTCATCTTTGTCAGGTATAAGGGTTTGCATTTAACATTCCTTGTCTAGCGCTAATCTTTCTTGGCTTCGCTAGCTATACAAGTGAGTGTGGGCAGATTTATCAGTAGTGAGAGCTGCATCATTGTCAATGTTGGTTGTACAAGCACTCTAAGAAGGCATGGCGTGTGGTTCATAGGCTGTAGCCCCTAGTTTATTGGGGTTTTCCCTTCACTCTTGGAGGTGCCTGGATGGCAACCATTTCCAGGTGCTTGACCAATGCACATACAGATTATAAGAAGATTTGAATATTTTCATGCTTATCGCCCCTGTTTCCCAGTGCCATATTCAATGATGACAGAGACTGAAATTAATATCATAACAGTGTAGTGTCATTTCTTGGTCATTCTGAGTCTATTTGATGATGTTGGGAGTGTATGAAGCAGTTGACAGTCCGGGAGGTGCTCTATGTGAGTTTGGAGAAAGTTCTTGAAGAATTTTCATTGATGTTCGTCCTGCAAACAAGATATATCAGACCTGCAAACATTTAATCAGTCATTTTCAGACCTGCTGGGTATGATTGCCAATCATTTCATGGTCCTTGTTAGCCTTTTTGGTGGCACTAAAGGTGAATGTTGCTGATTGACATCTTGGGGTGGTGTTCCTTGTGAGTGTAGAAAGGTTTATAGTGTTATTTGAGGCCGATTAGATTGCAACAGTCATATTGAAGACTGTCATAGCCTAGACAAACATATCAGACCTGTTTACCATCATTCCAGCAAGTTTGGAGAGTGTTGGAGTTGATACTCTAGGTGTTGATCCAGTTTAAGGCCATTTGAGTATGTGAGCTTGCGATTGGAAGTTAGCTGGGTGATATTCCTAGCTGTTCTGTGCATGACAGCAAGCTTACAGTCTGCTTTCAGACCTGCTGTTGCCTTCCAAGATCATATATTTAAGGTAATTTATCATCATTTCCAATTAGGTGTTGGTTTATTGCATCATGGGCAATTTTGTGAAGTAGTTTCTACATTTCTATTCTGCTCCAGCACTTTGTATCAGCATTGTAATTGCCTATCAGCACTTGTAACAGTAAATGCATCATTTTTGTTGTGTTTACATTGAGTTTTCTTAGTGTCAAGAAAAAAGAAAAGAAAAAATGAGGCTGGTTATTACAACACACAAGCATATCTGAAGAGCATACATGAATACCCATACCCCCCACACAAACACACCTACTTCCAAGCACACACCAACACACACATGCATATGCCTAGGGGCACACATTCATGTATGCATGCATCCACACACCTATCCATGGACACATGCAGACACCTACACACCCACATGCAAACCCCGCATACACATACATGTGTGCATGCACATGTGCACACACATAACCACATGCCCCCAAATGCACACAAACATGCATGGGCACACACACCCACAACACCTACATCTTCAAGTGCCATAACCTATGAATTTCAAAAATCATTTTTAGCAGGTTAGAAATCCACTTTTGTGTTTCTAAAATGCTTCCCTCTACAATAAACTCTTGGGGAGGTTCAGAAACTTTAGCCAATGTTTTCAACAATATTTGCCCACTCCCGAGGACTGTATACAATTAGAACTCAGCTTCTAGGATTTTTTGGAATTCCAACACTATTTCAAATGAATTTCTTCTATTTCCAATGTATTTTCCTACTAATTCTCCATCTTCTTATCTACTTGAGAAGTATACTTCAAAATTTATACTATTCCATGATCTAGCCATCCCTGCTCCAATAATGTTTCCAACCTTTCCTAGGTATCCATTCCCAATTCTTGGCTCAGCATAGACCATGACATCTCTTTAGCCTTAGGGAAACCCCTCATCTCGAATGAGTGTATGTTTAGGTGTTATACACAAAAGATAGATTCAATTTATTTTTCAATGAGAGTGAGGAGTGCAACATGACCATCAGCAGTTATACCATAAATTGCTGCTACTTGGCATTCATTATAAGCCTCATGTTAAGATTTTGGCATAATAATCAATAACGCAATCAACTTGCCAGATTGTTGGACCACGATTTAAGAAACCCAGCCAATTCAATTACAATCTCTAGGGTACACAATAGACATTGTGAATCGTGATCATCTCATGACAGGTTCTAAAACAACCTTTTATACAGCATGGGCAAGAGATCAAACCAAATAAAATGAGGATCACAAGAGATCAACTCAAATGCAGCTGATGGTTACAAGAGATCAACTCATAAGCAACTTGTGGTCACAAGAGATCAAATCAAATAGTGGGGAACCAAAGAGGATGACCAAAATATATAGAGCAGGCATGCCAAACAGTTAATCACACACTCTTACGTAAGAGCTGATAAAGGTATACGAAGAGACAATTTGCATTCTAAAGAGATGATTCTTTACGTACATATTATGAAAACTTCTAAGAGATTATCTTTCGTAATGTCCCTTTTTTTATTTGGCCTTCCAGTATAAGGATTAAAAGTATTATCAAATTAAAAGAGTTCAAAAAGCCACTTTATTTTTATTATTGAGGGAAAAAAATAAAATAAGAGAGAAATTATTTTAGTTGCCCTAAAAGTGCCTATAAAAGGAGTTTTTGTGAAGTGAGGGCATTCTTGCCATTTTTTTTTTTATTGAAACCCCAGTTGTGAATTTGAGCAGATTTCTGCCATCCTAGGACAAAAACCCTCAGACGAAGATTGGTTTCGGGAGTGAAAGATCTTCCCTGGCCAATATGGATGGATTCACATAGGATTCACATTGGAGTTGAATGTTCAAGTTTTAAGATTCAAGTTAAAGCAAAGTATCTTCCTAAATTTGCATTTGTGTCGAAGTAGAGATATTTTTCCATATTTGTGTAAGATTAAGGAGAATCCGGCAAAGTAGAAATTTATTGGAATTTGCAAGGCAAATAATAAGTTTGTGGAGTTTGTGTTGTAGAGTAAGATTTCTAGTTATACTTGCTAGCCGCCCTTATTTTGCATATCATGCTTTTGTATTTGTATGGTAAGAGTGGTGTGGAGTTTCACTACTTGGAGATCTTGAGTATATTCTTCCAATTTTTCATTGACTACTTCCCTTCTTGCTAGCCATCCAAGGGAAAAGGGACGTGGGTAAGTTTTGGATGAACTGTTCCATTCTTTGTGACTATTGTGGTCACAAATTGCTAGCCTTTAAATGCACATGGTAATACCTTTGTTTGTAAGCTGGATTGAGTCAGTTTTGAAGAAATAATGTAGTATCTGCTGAATAAACTCATATTCATAATTTAAGGTGGTATGTTGCTCTAAGAAGAGTGAGGTGCTGCCTCAGTGAGGGTCATATGGGCAACCACTACCCAGCCCTTGGGGGGGCTAATTTTACTTTATTTTCTTTTTTGCAAAATAGGCAGAATCGGGAAAATGGGCATAACTTTTCGCTCGGGTATCGAAATTGGGAAAACGAGATATCATCGAAAAGCTGGTTCCGTCAACTTTCCGATGGTGTGGGTTTTATCACCTGTTTTTTTGCTGGTACATTCTACAACCTGTTGAAGTCAGAGGTGTTGTTTTCAGTCACAAGCTCATAACTTTTGACCAATTTCTCCATTTTTCGCAATTCTAGCGACATTGGAACCATCTTACAGAGCTCTTCAGAACCATCCATGCATCTTTTCCAGATTTCTCTCCAAATACATTTTATTCAAGTTTTTGTGTTTTCGCACTCTGGTGAATTACTTGGATGTCTTAGCTCCTAGAAACTTTTCATTTGCTTGGGATGACTTGTTTTTGGTTGTTATTTATGTATTTCTAGTATTTTGTCCTATTTGGGCATTATAGACATTTTTTGCATGCACATTCTCTTTTGTAGACCCACTAAGATAAAGTGCCATTCTAGTGTATACTTTTTGGGGATTTTGCACATCTTGTTGTGCCTTTTGTATTCGCACTATGATATAAAGTGCCATGGGGGAGTTGATGTTTGCCTTTGGTTTGCCATCACACCTTTGTCAAGTGAGTGTCCCTTCCACGACAGTAGTGAATCCGAATGATTTTTGCCTCATGCGTGTGTTCCTTAGTTTGCACACCCTTTTATTCACGAGTTGTTTCTCCTACATGCATTTATTGGTTTCACACAATTTCAATGTTCCTATCATGGCTCTCCCTTTTTCAGCATTATGGGGGGGTTTCTATTGTTGGTACTAATGCTTCCTTGGTTTTGTGTTGGAGTGATCTACATATCTAGTTCTTATTCCTATGTACTCTGAGATGCAGCGTACATCAACGGTTGGTTACATGCATTTCAGTGAGATGGATCATTTACCATATGGACACTCTTACATTCCTCATTCTGGAGGTTCTTCATTTGAGCACTATATCAATCTTCATTCGACGACAGTCTATAGCTTCATGCTTTAGCAATGTTTTGCATGTTCCTCTTTTTTTAGACATTGTTTGGTTGGAGGCTTCTTAGTCCTTCATTCACCTTTCTCTCTTTTGGAGAGGAGTTTTCTCCACTATGGTTTTCTCCTTTTCTCTAGTTTTGAGAGATCTTTTGTTTGTACATGGCTACCTCACCAGGGCTTGTTTGTCGAGACCCATCATGCCTTCTTTCTTTTTAGGGTTTTTAGCTACTCCCTAAGTTTATCTTAGGGGGGGGTGTTAGATTAATCATGCATTAGCTAAATAATTAATTAATTATTAGTCTAATTTATTCTCATGCACTTAAGCTAAACTCAAGAGTTCTTTATTCAGTTAACTAAGTATTTTTCTATGTTAACCGAAGTGAGCTATTATTAGATCATTATGTCTCATCGCATGTGATGTTGACACTTGTCCTGATCTAATCCCTTTACCATTTAGGGTTGCTCCTATATAGCACTCAACCCTCATTGTATTATCTCTCTGAAGATTTACTCTCAACCTTTGAGGACTTTTGTTTTCCTTGAAGATTCTTGAGGTTCTTCTGTAGCTTTTTCTTGATGAGGAATATTACACATATTGTTTGCAGATCTCCTGTGTGGAAGGTGTTAGTGTTTTTGAGTAGCTGCGAGAGGTATTTCCCAAAAGAATTATTACTCAAAGCAAGTCAGCGTATTAATCATAAAACAGATATTGAAATTTCTGGGTCGGCTCTAGAGGAGAATGACACCTAGATCAGTATATATAGGAGAGAGACTCTCCTCATTTATTCATTCAAGTCAATACAGTTTGATTTTTTGATCTGCAAAAGCAAGTTCGCATTCAAGAAGGAGATTCACATTCAAGAAGGAGATTTGCTTATTATTTGTTGTTCAGAAATTCACACCATCTACAGTGTTGGATTATTTTTGTTATATTTTGCTTTTGTAGGCCTGATTCTGGAGTGCTATTTTTGCACTATTGTATCTGATCTATAAGTTATTAATTTGCTGTTGGGTTTTTCCCTTGAGTAGAAGGGTTTTCCTTGGATAAATTGTTGTGTCTTTTGTTTTGTGTTGTGTTTTTCTACTTATTGTGCATATCTGATCTGAAAATTAACATGGTATCAGAGCTTAGGTTTAGGAAGAACTGATCAGATTTGGCTAAGCAGTGTGTGGAAGACAATTCCTTGTTTAGGGCAATTACTCGGAAAAAGAAGATGGTGACCGGTGTCAAGGTAGAAGATAGGCTTGATGGAGCTTCAAACTTCAACTCTTGGAAATTTAGGGTACTCATTGCCTTAGAAGAGAATGATCTTCTAGAATTCGTAGAAAATGACATGCTTGAGCCATTAGATGACACAGAGAAAATCCAATGGAAGAAAAATGGCACGAAGGCTAGAAAGATCATGATAGACTCCGTGAAGGATCACCTAGTGTCGATCATCTCCAAGATGAAGACGGCTAAAGAAATGTTTGATGCTCTAAAAGGATTGTATGAGATCAACAATACTAGTAGAGCTCTTGCTCTGAGACAATAGCTCCATCATGTAAAAATGGCTAAAGGAGATTCAGTCATTTCATTTTTTATGAAGATCTCTGATTTGAGAGATTAGTTAAGCACTATTGGGGATATAGTTGCAGACATAGATCTTGTTATGTTGGCACTAAATGGTCTGCCCCAATCTTGGGAACCTTTTATTCAGAGCATCAGTGGGAGATCCAAGTTGCCCAAGTTTGATCGCCTTCGGGCTTACTGTATTCAAGAAGAAACTAGATTGGCAACAAGAGGAAATGGGTGAAACTCCCATAATGAATAAAATCAAGTCCTTGTTGCGCATGCCACTACAGAAAGAGGCAAAGGAAGAGAAGGAAAAAGAGGCACCTTCAAGAGGAATAGAGACAAAAAATCAGATTTTGTTCCAGAATCGAAAAAGAAGGATCTCTCTCATATTCAATGCTACAAGTGTGACAAGTATGGACACTATGCCCGAGATTGCAAACTAAAGTTGAAGCATCATGTTTCTACTGCAGACATTGATGAAGAGACACCTCAAAAGGAATCAAGACATTCAAAAGACGATTCAGAGGGATTTCTATTCATCTCCGCTCTTTCAAGTAATGTACCAACTGACAGTGACACTTGGTTGATAGATAGTGGTGCTTCATGTCACATTACAGGCTACAGAGAGCATCTTACAAACTTAGTAGAGAAAGAGTCTAATTTATAGGTGATAATTGGAGATGATGCTAGTTATGTCGTAAAGGGAGCTGGGGCCACTTCCTTCTAGCTAGATTCAGGTATCCCTCTTCATTTGAGTGATGTCTTGTTCGTACCAGGGATCAAAAGAAACCTTGTCTCCATTTCAGCCTTGGAGGACAAAGGGTACAAGGTTGCCTTTTCTAAAGGATAATTTCTTGCATGGCCCAAGAACTCTAGCATAAAAACAACTCGTGTGATTGGTATTCATCAGGAGAGCCTATACAGATTATCAATTCGACCAGTTCAAGCATTATTACACGGCTCTATTAGTTTGAGTGAGCTATGGCATAGGAGACTTGCTCACTTACATTTCAGAGCCCTTCCCTCTATGGAGAAGGTGGTTACTAGTCTTCTGAAGCTTAGTTTAGAGCACGATGGCATCTACAGAGGATGCACACTTGGTAAGAATATAAAGAGTTCTTTCCATAGCAGTGATAGTAGATCCAAAGGGATTTTAGATCTTATTCATTCAGATTTATGTGGACCAATGTCTATGGCATCATTGAGTGGATTCTGGTACTATGTGACTTTCATTGATGATTATTCTCGAAAGACTTGGATTTTACTTCTTGAAATCCAAGGAGTCTAAGGAAGTCCTTGATAGATTCTGAGAATTCAAGGCACAAGTTGAAAACATGTCTGGGAAGAGGATTAAGGTTTTGAGATCAGATAATGGAGGGGAGTACACTTCCAGAGGATTTCATAATTTTTGCATTGAGGCAGGGATCAAGAGGGAGTTATGTGTTCCGTACAACCCTTAGCAAAATGGAGTTGTCGAAGGAAAGAACAGATTTATAGTAGAGGCAGCTAAGACTATGATCCATGATCAGAGTTTGTAGAGTTTCCTATGGGCAGAAGCTTCCAAAATCACAGTATATGTTCAGGAAACAGAAGTCCTCATCGGATATTGGGAAACATGACTCCAGAGGAGGCCTGCACAAGTGTGAAGCCTGAGGTTAGTCACTTAAGAATATTTGGTTGTCCTGTGTACATTCATGTGCCCAAGGACAAAAGATCAAAACTAGAACCTTCAGGCAAGAAGGGTATATTTGTGGGATACAATGAGTCTTCAAAGGCTTACATAATATATATTCCAGGGTAGAAATAGATTGAGATCAGCAGGGATGTCTCCTTCGAAGAGGAAGTAGCCTTCAAAAGATCTAAAGGATCTTACATGGAGATAGACAGCGAGGAGCAGGAGACTTCACAGGATATGGATTTATCTCTTGATCATACTCCTGACATTCAAAGGGAGCCCAACGAACCGACTGAGACTATTGATCCAGTTGATCCTATAGAACCAACTGATGGGCCTAGAGATATTGTCGTAGGTCGGAAGAGGCCTCTATGGGCTCGGCAAACCATGCAAGAGGCAAAAAAATATGCAACTCCTTCAGGCACTTTGAGGGAGAGCAAGAGACCTTAGAAGTTCCTAGGTTATGTGGCATTGATGAGTCACATCATTGATTTTGAGCCTTCCAGTTTTGAGGAGGCATCTAACCACTAGGTATGGAAAGATGCAATGACAGAAGAGTATCAGTCCATCATTAAAAATGATGTATGAGATGTTGTTTCGAGATCTGAAGGGAAGTCAATAGTGACTTCCAAATGGCTCTACAAAATCAAGCATGCAACTGATGGTAGCATTGAGAAACACAAGGCGAGATTTGTGGAAAGAGGATTCTCTCAAAAGGAGGGAATAGATTATGAGGAGACATTTGCTCTTGTTGCTCGATACACTTCTATCAGGACGATTATTGCTATTGCCTCTGCCAAGGTCTACGAGTTAAATCAAATGGACGTAAAGACTGCATTTTTTAATGGTGCGATTGAGGAAGAAGTGTACATCGAGCAGTTAGATGGTTTTGTGATTCATGGGAAGGAGTCTCATGTGTGCAGAATGAAGAAGGCTTTGTACGGTCTTAAACAAGCACCTCATGCATGGTATGAAAGGATTGATACATACTTGATGAGTTTGGGTTTCACCAAGAATGACGTCGATTCCAACCTTTATTTCAAGATAGTTGATGGTGAGGCCTTGATCTTAGTCCTTGATGTTGATGATTTATTTCTCACTAGAGCAGAGAAGCTCATTGTCAAATGTAAGAAAGAGTTAGCCTCCGAGTTTGAGATGAAGGACTTTGGCCTTATGCATTACTTCCTGGGACTAGAAGTATGGCAAAGACCTGATGAGATCTTCCTAAGTCGAGGGAAATACACTATAGATATACTAAGAAGATTTGGGATGATGGACTGTAAGTCCATGGCTACACCTATGGAGACAAATTTGAAGAGGTTGAGTGACTCAGCATCCGATTCAGATTTGGTAGACCCCACCATGTATAGACAATTGATCAGATCATTGATGTACCTAGTCAACACCAGACTAGACATTTGTTATGCAGTGAGTGCTCTCAGCCATTTAATGTGTGAGCCAAGACAAATACATCTAGTTGCAGCAAAGCATATACTGAGATACTTGCGTGGTACTGTGGGATATGGCTTGCGGTATACTTCCAATGGGGATTTGAGATTACAAGGCTATTCTGATTCTGACTAGGCTGGGAGTGTAGCTGATTGGAAGAGCACCTCTGGATGTTGCTTCAGTTTGGGATTTGCCATGATTTCTTGGTGTAGCAAGAAGCAGACCTCTGTGGCACTAAGCACAGTAGAGGCTGAATATATTGCAACATGTGTAGCAGCCCATGAAGCAGTATGGCTTCAAAAGCTCCTTGCAAGATTGTTTGGTCAGATGTTAGAGCCGACATTGATTCACTATGATAACCAAAGTTGTGTAAAGCTCTCAGTAAATCCTGTATTTCATGATAGGACAAAGCATGTGGAGATCAAGTTTCATTACATCAAAGATATGGTGCTAAGGAAAGCAATCCAGCTCAAATATATTTGCACTGATGATCAGACGGTTGATATCCTCACCAAGCCTCTCTCATATTTCTCTGAGACGCAGAAATATGAGGTGAAAGCCCTTGTAGCGTATTTTCTCTGAGACAGAGAAATATGAGGTGAAAGCCCTTGTAGCGTATATTTCTTTGAGATGGAGAAATATGAGGTGAAAGCCCTTGTAGTGTATATTTCTCTGAGACTGAGAAATATGAGGTGAAAGCCCTTGTACAGATCACATCTCTGAGACTGAGCTTTGTTTTCTACAATTGGGTGTAGCCATTGTGAACATCATGTTGAGAGAATCAATGACTAGATATTTGAGAATACCTCCCTAGCTAAGAGGGAGTGCTAGTGTTTTTGAGTAGTTGCGGGAGGTATTTCCCAAAATAATTATTACTCAAGGCAAGTCGGCCTATTAATCATAAAACAGATATTGAAATTTCTGGGTCGGCTCTAGAGGAGAATGACACCTAGATCAGTATATATAGGAGAGAGACTCTCCTCATTTATTCATTCAATTCAATACAATTCGATTTTCTGATCTGCAAAAGCAAGTTCGCATTCAAGAAGCAAATTTGCTTATTATTTGTTGCTCAGAAATTCGCACCATCTATAGTGTTGGATTTTTTTGTTATATTTTGCCTTTCTAGGCCTGATTCTAGAGTGCTATTTCTGCACTATTGTATCTGATCTATAAGTTATTAATTTGCTGTTGGGTTTTTCCCTTGAGTAGAAGGGTTTTCCCAAGATAAATTGCTGCATCTTCTGTTTTGTGTTGTGTTTTTCTGCTTATTGTGCATATCTAATCTGAAAATTAACAAAAGGTGTATTTGTTTGTTGTTTGATCCTGTGGCTCGTGGTTTTGTGGTTTTTCACAATTCTAACACTTTGGACCCACATTCACAGTTAACAGAAACAATAATAAATTTTCTTTAACTTGATGAGGCATTAGGGCTGCATAGAAGGATTTTTATAAGAGAAATACACCTACAATAATAATATCTATTGGAAACCAAGGTAGAAATGCTACAATAATAACTTATACAAAATGATGCAAATCTGAAATTATGTATCAGATTATCCACTTAGATGATTAAGGTGATTGCGCATTCAACATAAAAGCATAAAATCAGCAATACCATAGATGAAACCAGATTTACGTGGAGAAACTCTTTTGGGAAAAAACTCCACATGAAAAAGAGGACAAGTATATTATTAATCTTCAAGGAAAGATGTACAACAATACACTTCATTACAATTCTCTAAGCAATTTGACAGCACCCTGTTACCTACAACTGAACATATGAAACCATTGTGGTATCCCAAAACAAGAGGTAGAAACCACCTACAAAAACCCATGCCATTCTTAGTGGTCAGCCCATAAACATAATAAAATGTAATAAAATATCACATGGCGTTGACATGGGTGCCTAACCCACAGCCAATCAGATTTGGTCAAACCTGAGTACTCCATAACTCCCCGACAGCTTCGATGGCTACAAAATATAACATGCAACTACATGCACACTTGGGTGCCCAACTTTGGAAGACGTGCAAATGACAATTGTCAACATGCATTGACATGCGCATACACATGTAGCCCACTCCCAAAATGGATGCCACAAAAGAATATTCCTCCAATATGCCTTGTAACTACCACCGACATGTATCAACTTCTATGGAATGCAATTACAATAAGTAATATGAAATAAATATTAAATATTTTAACTCTCATGTCCCCTAAAACACTTTCCAAGGAACATGGAGACACATGAAAATGACTTAAGAATGCAAGGTTAATGTCACCTATCCTAACATTGTCAGCACTCAAGAATAATCAGTTTGAAATTTGGAGTTAGTTTGGGACTATTTAACATCAAATAATAAGGATGTTGCTTTGGAGGACTGTCTACAGTGGTGAACAGTAGTGGCAAAGTAAGTTGAATAAATATTAAATCCATTCTTTGTGATTGCTGTTAAAGACTTATTCAGTTTGTATTTCCCTGCCAAAACTTGAGGGTAGAAAGTAAATGCATTTATGTTATGTATTAATTCATTGCAGCAGATTAAGCCTTTGTTATATGTTGAAATCTGAGTGTATTATAATCTGGAATAATCTTAATTGAAGAGCAATATCAGCTACTATTTCAGTATTCTGTTGCTAAGTCACAAGGTTCAAATGCAACAATGAAATTCAAATGAAATTCAGGAAGAGTAAAAGATTCAGAAAAAGATTCGGCATTAAATTCGCCTTAAATAATTTTTTTTTTAAATATAAGTAATATATCCACAAAATTATCAAAATAGTTTAACATTGCTAAATAGATTTGAAATCATCATAAAAAGATTGACACATTTATAAAATATATAGCATAAACAGACTGTATGCTTAGAATGATCCACGAGCAATGATTTATAACAAAAATAGTTTGAAAACCCTAAAACGTGTTTTTGAAAACCTTAAATAACACTTTTCCCCAATATATTTTGATGAAAAAACACATGCTTTTTTCTGTATGAATTTTTTGCCAAATTTTAACAAAGTATGAATTATTTCCTTGCAAATCTGTCAAATATTGTTGAAATACACTCCAAATACAGTTTCCAACCAACTGTATGACGAAATGTTTGTGAGCAAAAAATTCAGAAAATTGGGGATATTACATTTTTCAAGCAAACTTATCAGTTTTATGTAACAATCAACTTTTTGCATAAGTTTTCCTCCTCCATTGAAATATTTAGAATTACTAAGACACGAGTAATTTGTGGTCATCCAAATTAATTTTACTTAGTCCTTTTTTAATTTTCCCAGTCCACCAGATTTTATTTTATTTTTTTAAATTAAATAGTGAGGGGAATCTAGAGGGGCCTCCACCTAGGAAATAAGAACGATACAATAAACTATGGCTGAGAAGACAAAACATAAGTACGGAAATAATAAGAAAATCTAAAAATAGTCCACCAGATGTTATCATATGAAAGTTATAAGTCGTTCCAGCAAACTTAAGGGGGGGAATATGATTTCTTACCTTTCATTTACTTAGTTTCAAAGGTTCCCACAACTTGACTTTTGGTGAGGTATCTCAATCAAAATGATTGCAGGCTTGCTGAGTCTAGATTTGCAAGAAAACAATAGAACTGTAGTGATTAGGCATACCACCAATATTCTCATCACCAAGATATCTATGTTTGTAATACTCTTTTCCCTTTTATCTTTAATATCACCATTTTAACATCGACAACACTTATATAATGAGCATGGTAATGACTTCATAGTAGACTGGAAAAGATTCTGGTACATAGGAATCCTTCATCAATCTAGGTCAAGAATGGTTTGGTGAAATGCCCATCTGTCAGTCCTCATTTACTAAATGTAAAATTGTAAGCACTCAATTCTTGGTTCCTTGGGATAAAAGTAAGCGCTAGTTTGATGGATTTGGGATTGCAGTCATTCAAATTTTGCTGAAATGTTAATATTTTGATAGTGATTGTGATGTCCATGTTCCTTTGTGTTAGTCCCCAACATCTGGTATGTCAAATCTCATGTGCCAGACAAACCACTTCCTCCTTTCTAACAAACTATGATATTCATTTGAAACAATGACAACTGTTCAAAACCCTAGAATAATTTTCTTGTTGTCAAAGTTCAAACAGATTACTAGGTTTGTGGGCTGCAGTATGGTGGGGCGATGTCATAAGTTTGACACAATAAACTCTCTAATGGCAGAAAAAAAATGTAACTACTCTAAGCAGAAGGGTTGCCACATCATTCACCCTATGCAGTTGCCAAAAAAAAGGTGCAGCTTTCAAGATAGGGCACTTGATGCTTGTAACCAAAAGTAGGCTGCCGCTTGGATCAAAATGAACAATTGGAGACTTGGAAGGAGATGTAATATGAATAGATTTCTGTACCTTAACAAATATACATATAGTATTACACACACATATGCATAGGCTATAGCATAAGAATTCGAGACTCCTACACAGATTTTGTGTATATTGAGAATATCAATCAATCTCCTCCTGTTTGGTATATGCCTATGTCTGCAAATTGGCTTGAGTCACTCCAGATCCCACCATTTGGCAAAACAAAAGCCTGCTGAAGCCTGAAATAGAGAGCAGAGAACAAGCAGAAAAGGTAAAGGAATTTTAAAATAATCATGTCTACAACAAATATAATTATAGTATAATACTATTATTCACCCATAAGTAATTAGATAGTCATGATGTGACGTTTTATTTGTCCTGAATATTGTTTCCTACTAACATCGTAAAAGTTAAACAGATCCCTCCTTGCTAAAAATCTACTCTTAGTTTTTCTAGAAGATAATCTATGCATTGACTCCAAACGTTCAAACCATTATAGCTCTTCTTCTCATGAAATATTATGCATTCTAAGATCCCAGTTGAAGCTGAGCAAAGATCGCAGGCTATCATAAACTAGATAATGCCAATATGACCACTAGTTGCATATTTGTACAAAAAACCTGCCAGGTGAGTAGGTGTCAAAAAGTTTATGCAAGCATTAGCTTTAAACCACGGTAACCATCAAATGAAATACTATGATGACATGCCATTCTAGTTGGCTCTTAAGCAATGCAGATGCCAAGAAACTGTGGTGATTTACACTAAATAATACCAATGTGACCACCACTGTCTGCTCATATATACAAGAATCCTGGAGAGAGAATTGGTGGGAAGGAACGTTGGGGAGAAATTCATTGAAATCCGCTGCAGCAACAACAGTGACAACAATGATAATAAATTTCACCCCCAACTCAAATCCCTCCACTGCAGTAAGATTGGCCATTAATCTAGCATAGATGTGAGGTTGCAGTGTTATGATTATGAGGTAAATTAAAACTCAACCATGTTTACAATCTCAAGAATAAAGTCCAAGCTCAACCTGCATTGCAATAAAGGGAGCCTATAACCTTACCCATAAATTACTAATAAAAAATAATCATATTTCTTATCTATAGGTGAACTGTGAATCTGCTACACTCAGAATGAATGGAGGGGAGCAACCAGAATGATGCCTAATCAGCTGGGCCAAAATCTCTTGGTGGATATGCAGAGCTGAAATTAATGAGCTTTTTATTAATTTGTTTAAGAGTTGGATTGGTTCCTCCTGCATTAGGTGTTATCTCTGTGGTCACCCAGATCCCCTGGCTTTTGGTAAGCAGGGTATAACCTCTGCTAAGAACTTCTCCACCGTTGAGTTTTAGACTTGGGCAGGTAATTAGTTTGTGATTTATACTTGAGCCTTATCAGGTCAAAATTTTAATCAAGCAAGCAACTACAAACTGTGATGAACTTATAAGGTTCTGTGCTACAAGAAACATCCTTGAATAGATGGCTTATGTGAAATAATATTCACCCAAAATTAGCTCCAAGATAATCTATACTTAGTATCAGAAAAAAAAAACGTCCTAATAAAATTGCAGCCATACAAAACAGCTCAAACTCAGAAACCAATCTCTGGTTTGACTCCAATTGATAGATAGCAGAAAGAGAAGAGGAGAAAACAAGAAGAAGATGAAGAAGAACTTGGAACTGATTAGTGTTCGATCCCTTTGTCTTAACAGCTGAAAAGTCCAATCAAACAAACAATTACAGTAAGGGATAGATTTATGGGTTCATGTAAGTCACTTAAAATGAAAAAATGTGCACCGAAAAAAGCTTAACGGTAAGCTCGAGTAAGAGTAGGGAAAATAAAGCCCATAATATAGTTACTTGCCGTGTTTGTCTGCAAACAACTCAACTTCAGCAAGCACAAGCATATCTAATTGTACTCCAATCAATTTGACAGAAAAACAAGAAGAAGAGGGACTTTCAAAACACAGAGGAGGAGAAGCAAAAGGGTATGCTTACTGATCCAGGGGTGAAGGGAGGTATGTATGAATTGTGGTAGTTTCTCATTCTGCCTCTCATGTAAGGATCACAGGACAGGAACAAATTTTTGACTAGAACATCCTGTGTACCCTCTTTCACCTCCAAAGCAATAGTGCTGGACTTGAGCTCCATATCAGATTCCTTCGGTACAGTTTCAACATAATTTTTAAAAAGCACTTGCTTGTTCACAACCTCTTTTCCCATTTGTACTAGTGTTTCAGTAAATTCTAAAACTGCAAACTAAGCCGAGCTTGAATAGAAAGCTTGAATAGAAAGAAGCTCTTCGAGACTTGTCAAACTACAGAATGTTGTTTTTATTCTGTCGGTATGAACGAATCACTGCTGCATTCAACAACGCATAGAAAATAAATGTATGCAGATTATAACAGTGATAACTCAGCTTCTACGGTATTGAGATAACAGTTCGAAATTAAACAACTGATCAACGGGTAAAACTTAGAAAAGACATCAAAAGGAGTTTGTTGACTGAACATTCAAAGAGGTGGTAGTAGATGTACTTTGCAGTGGGCAAAATTGGTAGGTTTACTCCCATATCTACCATTCCCCGCTATTATGTCCATCCATCGAACTTGAGAGTTTTAAAGTTATTTTAGGGAATAGCTTATTCTGGTTTGAAGCTCAAGGACTTGTACACCCATATTGTAAGGGTAAAAAAATATTTTTTAATTATATTATTTTAATAATATATATAAAATACGTAGAGTTTTAGAGTGTCTATTGTACATTTTATGCAACAAAAAATATTAAAAATAGACACTTCCAAAGGATATATCTGGATGTAATATGTATATATATACATATATATATATATGCTAGTTTAGTAACTTACTTTAAATTTAGGAAAGTTCTTTCGTAGTTAATTTTTAAAATTTTGGAAACTTTCTTTTATGAGTAGTAACTTTTTAGACATTTTTTAATATCTTATCTTTATAAATAAATATTATTTTTAGTAGATAAGATAACTTAAAAAGTATATATAAAAAATGTCAAGAATATATATTTTTTTTAAATGTGAGTAATATCTTTTAATATTATTTTTAGTAGGTAAAATTACTTCATATATATATAATGTCAAGAATATCTTTTTTTTTAAATGTAAGGAATATCTTTTTTTAAAAGACCTTGAAATTTTTTAGTTTTAAATATATTATTTTTTAGTTTTAAATATGTTATTTTTAGTTTTAAATATGTTAATTTAAAAAAACTGTCACCTATAGTCAATTTTTACTCGAGAAGTTTTTCTAAGTTTTTCTTTACACAACTCTTAGTGTCTTTGATTGTAAGAACCCCTCTCATGGTAATAAAATACAAATTAATTTAGGTCAATAAAGAAGTTGGGACTTATAATTAAAATAAGTGTAATAATTGAATAAAAAATAGAAGGGTGTATGTTTAGAATTGAAAATGGAGAATGACTATTAATGACACTTTAAATTGATTTACTACCTTCAAAAAAGTAATAGTCTTGGTATGTTGGTTGTTTTAGAATCAAATCAAGCACAAAAAATCTTATAGTTTAATTTTAAGTGTTGCAAGATAGATCTTGATTAGTGCAAGTTTTATCTATGATTCATAGACCTAAATTGACAAAATACAAGTTGTTGGAACCTATTTGCTCTAATATTTGATTTTTTATAATCTTGTAAGAATGGTGGTGTCTAAATACCTTTGGGGAATTTGTAGGGTGACTAGGATCAAGTTTTCCTAATTCAAACATTTGGTTAGATTGACTTTACAACTTGGAGCAAAGATTTGAAGACCACATTCACCAATATATAAATGGCCTATATGCAAATGAGTTTTCCTATCTCTTAGAAAATTGAAGTGTGCTTTGACTTTGTGATTCTATATGCCAAAGAATAACATCTATGTGTTATGTTGGCTCATAATGGCTGGTAAAAAGAGGTGGGAATCTTAGCCCTTGATTTGAGTTTGAATTTGTTTTCTTGAATTTCATTTCCATGCTCTAGGATTGATCTCAAGGAACCTAGAAATCAACAATGGCATGAAAAGTGTCAATATCGAGGCACTGAGAAAATGCTTATAAGTGGGTGGAAGTGTGCCTACAATAAATGAGGGGTAAATGTTGAATGTGTGGGGTTGTGTAAGTGGCAACAAATAGGGATAGATAGAGATTGGGGCATGAGCAAAACTTAACACTAGAATGTGCCACTTGTTAATAAGTAATTGTATTAAGATGTTCCAAATCAAAATGAGCCCAAAACTAAATGGAAACTAGCATTGGTATGTTAATTTCCCCCCCACTTTGAGGTGTATGAATCTAACATAAGCATGTTTTTCAAAGTATATGATCATTCATAGCCAATATGAAAAATAAATATATAGACACTCATAAAGGATATTATCTTCGAAGAAGGATTAAATCATTATCTTAAGTTTTCCATTGGCACTTGTAAAATAGAGCTTCTATCACATGATTGAAGTAGGCAAAAAAATGTAATTTAATTTAACTATCTACAAAAATAAAGAGAAGAGAGGTGGGAGAAGGGTTAGAAAATTATACATGTATAGAAAGTGAAATGATAATATTCTATGTGATGCAACAATGCAATATGATCAAGTAATTGATCTCAATGTGATGTGGTAGTGTGATTCTACATGATCTAATAATAAGTCTCCTCATAATGTGGTAGAAATATTCATATGATGTTGACATGTCATACAATAAAAGTTATATGTAATGTTCTAGAAACAACTGTCCATGTGATATGTTATAAATCTTTGTGTGATGCAAGCATGAAGTGTGGGATGAAATTTCAAAGTTGTGTCACACTTTAGGACAGCTAAGACATTTGAAAGACCAAAACATTTTTGGACCAATTTTTTGTGGTACCTACATGGAGGCAAAAAAAATGATTGAAAGTGATTTGATTGAAATACTTTCAACTAGAAAGTTTCAACCATACATAGAGGTAGGTTTTCAAAGAGATACTAAGAAATGGTTCTAACTAGAATGGTTTCACCTAAAACTATCTGGCACCAATTTTCTTATATTTTTTAAATCTTTTGGAAAAAAAATTTTGCTTTATTTTCTTATATTTACATATATGTGTATATACATGTACATACATACCTATATGTGTATATACATATACATGTACATATATGTATATGTGTTTACTTATACACATATATGTGAGTTTTTCTCTCCCCTCACCTCTCTACCTCTCCCCTCTCTAAATATCGGAGTCACTCCTTGTGAGCCTCACTATCCCTCCTTAACCATCTCTTTATCTTTGTTCTTCTCTCTTTCCTCTTCTCTATCCCTCCTCTCTCTATGTCATCACCTCTCTAACTCCTCCTTCCCTATTACTCTCACTCCCTCCATGTCTACCTCTCCCTCCATCCCTTCTTACTCCTCTACTAATACTTCCCTTTCTCTCTCCCTCGTGGCTTGAGTCACTCCAGATCCCACCATTTGGCAAAACAAAAGCCTACTGAAGCCTGAAATAGAGAGCAGGGAACAAGCAGAAAAGGTCGAGGACTTTTAAAATAATCATTTCAACAACAAATATAATTATAGTATAATACTATTATTCACCCACAAGTAATTAGCTAGTCATGATCTAACGTTGTATTTATCTTGAATATTGTTTCCTAGTAACATCATAAAAGTTGAAACCCCTATCTCAGATCCCTCGTTGCTAAAAATCTACTCTTAATTTTTCTAGAAGATAATCCATGCATTGACTCCATACGTTCAAACCATTATAGCTCTTCTTCTCATGAAATATTATGCAATCTAAGATCCCAGTTGAAGTTGCGCAAAGATTGCAGGCTATCATAAACTAAATAACGCCAATATGACCACTACCTACATATATGTGCAAAAATCCTGCAAGGTGAGTAGGTGTCAAAAAGTTTATGCAAGCATTAGCTTTAAACCATGGTAACCTTCAAATGAAATACTATGATGACATGCAATTCTAGTTGGCTCTTAAGCAATGCAGATGCTAAGAAACTGTGGTAATTTACACTAAATAATACCAAAGTGACCACCACTGTCTGCTCATGTATACAAGAATCCTGGAGAGAGAATTGGTGGGAAGGAACGTTGGGGAGAAATTCATTGAAATCCACTGCAGCAACAACAGCGACAACAATGATAATAAATTTCACCCCCAACTCAAATCCCTCCACTGCAGTAAGATTGGCCATTAATCTAGCATAGATGTGAGGTTGCAGTGTTATGATTATGGGTTAAATTAAAACTCAACCCATGTTTACAATCTCAAGAATAAAGTCCAAGCTCAACCTGCACTGCAATAAAGGGAGCCTATAACCTTACCCATAATTAAAAATAATCATATTTCTTATCTATAGGTGAACTGTGAATCTGCTACACTCAGAATGAAGGGAGGGGAGCAACCAGAATGACGCCTAATCAGCTTGGCCAAAATCTCTTGTTGGATGTGCAGAGCTGAAATTAATGAGCCTTTTATTAATTTGTTTTAAGAGTTGGATTGGTTCCTCCTGCATTAGGTGTTATCTCTATGGTCACCCAGATCCCCTGACTTTTGGTAAGCAGAGTATAACCTCTGCTAAGAACTTCTCCACCTTTGAGTTTCAGACTTGGGCAGGTAATTAGTTTGTGATTTATACTTGAGCCTTATCAGGTCAAAATTTTAATCAAGCAAACAACTACAAACTGTGATGAACTTATAAGGTTTTGTACTATGAGAAACATCCTTGAATAGATGGCTTGTGTGAAATAATATTCGCCCAAAAGTAGTTCCAAGATAATCTATACTAAGTTTCAGGAAAAAAACGTCCTAATAAAATTGGAGCCATACAAAACAGCTCAAACTCAGAAACCAATCTCTGGTTTGACTCCATTTGATATATAGCAGAAAGAGAAGAGGAGAAAACAAGATGAAGATGAAGAAGAACTTGGAACTGATTAGTGTTCGATCCCTTACCCTTAACAGCTGAAAAGTCCAATCAAGCAAACAATTACAGTAAGGGGTAGATTTATGGGTTCATGTTAGTCACTTAAAATGAAAAAATGTGCATCGAAAAAAGCTTAAAGGTAAGTTCGAGTAACAGTTGGGAAATAAAATCCATACTATAGTCTAATTAATGATATAAGATTTCCACAATCCATAATATAGTCACTTACAACTCAACTTCAGCAAGCATATCTAATTACGCCGAAGGCATGTCACTCTTTGAGCTTTTGAAGCTATTTTTTACCCTCGACGGCTGGAAAGCACGGAGGCACCTGGCAAGGTTGTCCATCCATCAGCAATCGTCGATCGTTTCGGGAGGCAGGTAGGTCATGTTTAATGTGGCAGTTGTGCAGCGTCTGCTATGCATTAACTCTCCTTCATCGCCTTGCTGCTTCTCCATTCATTTACCTGTAGATGGGAGTTCGTGTTCAAAATATCTGCCTTGCCTTCTATACGCCTTTGACATCGCCGATAGTTAGGGTTTTTGAACACCCCGCTTTCGTTACCTTTATTTCACTATCAATTTCTTGGGCATCATCGACATTAACAGAGATTTGTGCAGAGCCTTCAGGTATTTTACTACTTCCCTCGCCATTAATGGTTTCCGGCCCTCTAAACACTTCCTCGCTAGTATATTTTTCACCCTATTTTACTGCTTCCCCCACCGCTAATGGTTTCCTTTACTATGAATAGATTGAAGCAGGAATAGTACGCTATTTGGGTCTGGAGATTGAAAGAGCAATAGTACGAAATTAGGGTCTCGTTGGTTTTATTTTAAAAAAACCAGTTGTTTCGGTTTCCTGCGATCTCTGCCCATTTTCTCTCATTGGCATCACTGATAGCTCAACACAATTTGCACAGCATCTTTAGGTAAGTCACTTGTCACGATTTTTCTTCATTACTGACATTACACAAAACTTTAAATCTTCTTAGCCACAGTAAGGCATCCAGTATTTATACAGGGCATTTGGCTAGGTTGTGCTTAAAGAAAATAACTGAAAAGATTTTTGTTTGCTTACCTAGAATAAGAACATCCTCTGTATCTTTGTCATTTTGATTTTGCTTTCTGTTTTCCTTCAGAAATAGAGAATATCTCATTTCTTCCAACCTTCAACACTTCTTTCTCCTCCTCCTCTCCTTTCAAATCATCCTCGAGTTTTTGCTACTAACTATTTTTATTTGAGTACCTCGGTATGGATATATCAAGGCTGTTGGGGCTCCTCTGAGTTGTGTGCTTTTATAAGTATTTCTATTACATGCTTTCAATTTTTTCTCTTTACACTTGAATTGTTTTAAATTTCAGGGATAGAATGATAAATTAACATGTCAGCTTTCCCCATTTTTGCCAAGGGCATTACGAAAATGTATTTGCAGTGAGGGAAGCAGGGTGGTTGTAGCTTAGCCTCTATAGAGAGGCAATTAAATATTGAGGTTAAAAGAAAACTGTTCAAATAGTTACATTGTAAAAGCCCTTTAATATGAGTGCATGAAGTACAAACTTGTAAATTTGAACTATGCCCTGTTTATGAGTTCTGTCTTTAGTTTGGAGATAAGTATATGAAGGATACAATATACAAGTCTGCATAATGAATCAATCGATAGATGTTTGTGTCAATACTTATCCTCTAATAAGCTGTAATTTATGGAAATGGAAATAACAAAGGTATATGTGATTTCATCTCATGAAATTAATGAACTCTGGAGTATCCACTCAAACCATGCCTGAGTTTCAACATCTGTCTTATGATTTTAACCATTGCTTTGAATTTGAATTGACCCGGATGAATTTTTTGATTCAATAACCTTTTTCAGCTATGTTTTGTAATAAGTTTTTGTTATTGATCCATGATCTATGTTATTAGTCATCCTAGTGAGTAGGTCAAGGATGGATCTCTGTTCTTGACACCCTCCATCTCTGCAAATTTTGGAACTGCATCATCCTCAAACAGATGCTTACGCTTTGCTTGACATTCCCCACTTTCGCCCAAGATTTCTATCATCATAAATCCTATTTTCCAACCCTTGTTTGTCAGGAGTTACCAGGGATTCCCGAGCTTTGAAAGCAGCCATGGAGGGGCACATGGTAGGCACGTGAGCATGCTTGTCCATATCTGTAAATGACACATCAACTGTAGAACCTGACAACCCTTTATTCAATACGTTCCCTGCAGCTATAGTTGCATGATTTGACAAAATATAACTTATCCTCCGATTTGGGACATTCACAATCAAGGCAGTGGATGATCCAAGGACCTTGAACAAGACATTCTATTTGAGGCTTCCAACCAATATTTACTCCACTAACGAGCTTGTAGCACTATGTGAGACAAAGATTGGGAAGACTCTGCAGAAGACCTATCTGTCTGAAGGGAGTAGGTTCTTAAACTAATTGAAGGTTAGGATTTGCAAACATAATTCTATATTTCAAATAGGCATGTTAGATAGCACTAGTTTTTTCTGATCTTAAACTAAAAAATAGGCTTATAGGGCAAAATCCAAGTTTTCAGGAATGGGGTTAAAATCTTTAACTGTTCAATGCTTAAATGCAATTTTATTTATTATATAAACAAAAGACAAATATTTACTACTTGCATGGGTTTATAGAGGGATTAGTAGGCTTCCCTGTTAAGAACAAGAGACCCCAATTTCAAGTCATACTCTTTTTACCACTTAAAAATGTCAATTTTCATGGTGATTGACAATCTCAAGTTTATTAAATATTTTCCCATTGAATTGTTGTTTCAAGCAAGTCAACAACATTTTCTTATTACTTTCTGATGGTATCAGTGTACCTTGTAAACCAAAGCAGAAGCAGATATGTTTTGAATGGTAGAGATTTGTTTATTTTTTAATATTGAGATTCACCATGAAAAATAAAATTAACAACTCATGTACTTGTTGGCATTGCAGAGACACTTTTTCCAGGGAATATCTTTTTGGGTATCTTTCACAGCATATATGTGAAAGGGGATCAAACTAATTTTGAAATCGGATCTAATGGTGTGGAAGGCAGTGAGTTGTATTAGGTAGCATGAGAATAAAGGTTTGAATAATACATTTAGTGCTAGATACTGTGTATGGGCAATGACATGATACTTTGTATTAACTCTAGAGAGTTGGGTCCTTTAAATTTGATTTTATGCAGAGCCAATTATTGATATATATATGCTCAAGATTTGCACGCAGTTTGCTCAAGATATTCATTAGATATGCTAATATGGAGTTATTCTAAGCTATGATTTATGAACCAAAATCAATTCTTAATGTGCAAAAGTAAACTAATTAAAATCAAGCTTTAATGGTTCAAAACTAAGGTCAAAAGGAATTTGATGAACATGTAAAAATATAGATGAATCATGACATTTCAATTAGGTCATATTAATAAGTATAAGGATAAGGATGCTTAGGACTTTCTTGTGGGATCTTTCAGACTGTGTGGATGTATAGGGTTAATCAGATGATCTGGATCTTATGACAATGATTCATCCAACTACCATAAAAGTCTATGTAATCGTGAAAATTGTACACCTTGAAGTTTTCCTTGGGTTATACAAATGCATATGGTCTATAAACAGCATCATGTTTCAGCTGTATCTACATTTACAATTAAGAATGTGAGTACTTACTACTCAGATACAGATACCTTTGAAACATTTTAAAGTTTACTGTCCACATTCTGTATCTGCATTTACAGTTAAGAATGTGAGTACTTACTACTCAGATACAGATATAACTGAAACATTTTAAAACATTTTAAAATTTATGTCCACATTCTAAACAGAAGGATATGATTTGCAATAAATCACACCAAAAACACTCCCTAATTGACCTTCCACAACTCTTCGGCGTACCTATTGCACACCAAGGTGCCATTGCTAGTTGTACTCCAACCAATTTGACAGAAAAACAAGAAGAAGGGGGACTTTTTAAAAAACAGAGGAGGAGAAGCAAAAGGGTGTGCTTACTGATCCAGGGGTGAAGGGAGGTATGTATGAATTGTGGTAGTTTCTCATTCTGCTTCTCATGAAAGGATCGCAGGACAAGAACACGTTTTTGACTAGAACATCTTGTGTACCTCTTTCAACTCCAAGGCAATAGTGCTGGACTTGAGCTCCATATCAGATTCATTCGGTACAGTTTCAATATAATTTTTAAAAAGCACTTGCTTGTTCACAACATCTTTTCCCATTTGTACTACTGTTTCAGTAAATCTTATCAAACTGCAAACTAAGCCGAGCTTGAATAGAAAGGAGCTCTTCGAGACTTGTCAAACTACAGAGTGTTTTTCTTCTGTCGGTTTGAACGAATCGCTACTGCATTCAACGACGCATAGAATATAAATTATGCAGATTATAACTGTGATAAATCGGCTTCTACGGTATTGAGATAACAGTTCGAAATCAAACAACTGATCAACGGGTAAAACTTTTGTATTCAATAGTAAATTTAGGAAAGTTTTTTTGTAGTTAATTTTTTAAATTTTAGACTCTTTTTTCTGAGTAGTAATTTTTTAGATATTTTTTAGTATCTTATCTTTATAAATAAATATTGTTTTTAGTAGAATTTTTTTTTTATGAGTAGTAATTTTTCAGATATTGTTTAATATCTTATCTTTATATATAAATATTGTTTTTAGTAGTAACTTATTTTTGTATTGAATAATAAATTTAGGAAAGTTCTTTTGTAATTAATTTTTTAAATTTTAAAAAGTATATATATAAAATGTCAAGAATATAAGATATTATTTTTAGTAGATAAGATTACTTAAAATATATATAAAAAAATGTCAAGAATATCTTTTTTTTTAATGTGAGGAATATCTTTTTATTATTATTATTTTTAGTTTTAAATATGTTAATTTAGAAATTTATTTTTAGATCTTGAATATTTTTAAATTTTAAATATGTTATTTTTAGTTTTAAATATGTTAATTTAGAAATTTATTTTTAGATCTTGAATATTTTTAAATTTTAAATATGTTATTTTTTAGTTTTAAATATGTTAATTTAGAAACTAAAATAGTAAATTTAGATTATTTCTTTTTTACTTACTTTCCTGTTGTGATAAATATAGAAGTTGAGACTTATAATTAAAATAAGTCTAATAATTGAATAAAAAATAGAAGGGTGTATGTTTAGAGTTGATGATGGAGAATGACACTTTAAATTGATTTACTACCTTCAAAAAAGTAATAGTCTTGGTATGTTGATTGTTTTAGAATAAAATCAAGCACAAAAAATCTTATAGTTTAATTTTAAGTGTTGCAAGTTTGATTTTGATTATTGCAAGTTTGGAACCTATTTTCTCTAATATTTGATTTTTTATAATCTTGTAAGAATGGTGGTGTCTGTAAATATCTTTGGGGAATTTGTAGGGTGACTAGGGTCAAGTTTTCCTAATTCAAGCATCTGGTTAGATTGACTTCACAACTTGGAGCAAAGATTGAAGACCAGATTTACCAATATATAAATGGCCTATATATGCAAATGAGTTTTCCTAACTCTTAAAAATTTGAAGTGTGGTTTGACTTTGTGATTCTATATGCCAAAGCATAACAACTATGTGTTATGTTGGCTAATAATGGCTAGTAGAAAGAGGAGGGAATCTTAACCTTTGATTTGAGTTTGAATTTGTTTTCTTGAATTTCATTTCCACGCTCTAGGATTGATCTCAAGGAACCTAGAAATCAACAATGGCATGGAAGTGTTAATCTAGAGGCACTAAGAAAATGCTTATAAGTGGGTGCAAGTGTGCCTACAATAAATGGGGGGTAAATGGTGAATGTGTGGGGTTGTGTAAGTGGAAGCAAATAGGGAGAGATGGAGATTGGGGCATGAGTAAAACTTACCACTAGAATGTGTCACTTGTTAATAAGTAGTTGTATTAAGATGTTCCAAATCAAAATGACCCTAAAACTAAATAGAAACTAGCATGGGTATGTTAATTTTTCCCTCACTTTGAGGTTTATAAATCTAACATAAGCATGTTTTTTTAAGTATATGGTCATTCATAGCCAATATGGAAAATAAATATATAGACACTCGTAAAGGATATTATCTTAGAAGAAGGATAAAATCATTATCCTAAGTGCTCCATTGGCACTTGTAAAATAGAGCTTCTATCACATGATTGAAGTAGGCAAAAGATGCAATTTAATTTAAAGGATATTATCTTAGAAGAAGGATAATATCATTATCCTAAGTGCTCCATTGGCACTTGTAAAATAGAGCTTCTATCACATGATTGAAGTAGGCAAAAGATGCAATTTAATTTAAAGGATATTATCTTAGAAGAAGGATAAAATCATTATCCTAAGTGCTCCATTGGCACTTGTAAAATAGAGCTTCTATCACATGATTGAAGTAGGCAAAAGATACAATTTAATTTAACTATCTATGAAAATAAAGAGAACAGAGGTGGGAGAAGGGTTAGAAAATTATACATGTATAGAAAGTGAAATGATAATCTTCTATGTAATGCAACAATGCAATATGGTAAGTAATTGATCTTCGTGTGATGTGGTAGTGTGATTATACATGATCTAATAATAAGTCTCCTCATAATGCAGTAGAAATATTCATGTGATGTTGGCATGCCATACAATAAAAGTTATATGTAATGTTCTAAAAATAAGTGTCCTTGTGATATGTTATAAATCTTCGTGTGATGCAAGAATTAAGTGTGGGGTGAAATTTCAAAGTTGTCACACTTTAGTACAACTAAGATATTTGAAAGGTCAAAACATTTCTAACCAAATTTTTGTGGTACCTATATGGAGGCAAAAAAAATTGTAGAAAGTGATTTGATTGAAATACTTTCAACTAGAAAGTTTCAACCATGATACATGGAGGTAGGTTTTCAAAGAGATACTAAGAAATGGTTCTAACTAGAATGGTTTCACCTAAAACTATGTGGCACCAATTTTCTTATATTTTTTAAATCTTTTGGAAGTTTATTTTTTTTGCTTTATTTTCTTATATTAAACATATATGTGTATATACAAATACATACTTACCTATATGTGTATATGCATATTCATTTGTACATACATGTACATATATAATTATATATGTATGCGTGTATATTTATGCACATATATGTAATTTAAGAAAGTATATATGTATGTACATGGTAGGTGCACCAAGTTGTGACACAAAAATGGCTCTTAAGATGCCACTTTCTTTTTAAATTGGAAAAGTTTGATGTTCATGAGAAAATAAAGATAGTCATGCTCAAAATTTGAAGATGCAATAGGAACAAGAGTTGTAGTGCTCTAAATCTACTTTCTAAGCTACTAATATTTTTTGAAAATAGTTAAGATTAAGGGTTTGAAAAGGGGGGCCACCAAAAGTGGTCCTATTTTTATCAAAAAAATAGCATAGTGTCTGTTATGGCCTCCCTAAAAAGTTAACTTTTTTTAGAACCTCAAAAATCAATATGGTGAGAAATTAGCTAACACTGTGTAGTTTATCCTGATTTTTTCAGCTAATTTTTTAATGAATATAATATTTTTCTAATTTTCGAAGTGGACACATCTTGAAAAGATGAAATTTGAGCATGCTCCCCCCCTATTTTTTTTGAAAATTAACCATAAATCATTTTTTTCATTATGTGTAGAATGGAGTCTAGTTTATAAAAATGTAATTTGTTTCAAAATTTAATGAATGAGTGAAAATTATACCAAAACTAGCACATGTTGGTTTTTGATAAAAAATTGAGGCACTAACAAGAGAAGTTATAGATGAAAATCTTAACATAATCAAAATGTTAAAAAAATTATATGGTTATATAGGTAAGAGAGAGACTAACATCGTCATGATTTTTTTATAAACTTGCATTGGAAGACATGCAAACCTAATGGATAGCACGACCAAAAATGTGTGAAATTTTGTTACACTTTCACAAAATCACATCCTTGGCATGAAATGGTTGTCCAACCCTTTGGGTTGGTATTTCCCAAAGCAATCAATTTGGCAAGTGCCAAATTTGGTGTTCACCAAATTGATTACATTGGTTAATGCTAAATCCAACTTTGATTTCTCTTTGTCTCTCTCTCCCCCACTTTGATAAGTCTTAGATTTATGGTTTATGATCGATGATGGATAGTCAAGGTTTTACCTTTCACTCCCTCTCTACCTCCTTCCCTCTTAACCAATACTTACCCTCTTCTCTATCATTCCTCTCTAGGTCTCTACCTTGCCTTCCCTCCTTAACCCCATCTCCACCCTTTCCTCACTACCTCTCTCTTCTTCTCTCTCTATTTGTTACTATTTCTCACCCATCTCTCTCCTTTCTCTTGATCGCTACCTCTCCCTCCCACCCTCTCTCTCCCGCATTGCCTCATCACCCACCTCTCTCCCCCTCTATCTCTCTCACCTCATTCTTCTCTCTCTCTCATATTCTCTCTCCCTCCCCTCTCTAGGTCATAACCTATCTATCTCATCCTTATGTCTCTCACTCCCTCCATGTGTACCTCTCCCTTCATCCCTTGATATTCCTCTACTAATACTTCCATTTCTCTCTCCCTCTATTCTCTCTCTCCCCTCTCTAGGTCTCTCCCACTCTCTCTCCCTATCCCCCTCTCTACCTTGCCTTCCCTCCTTACCCTAATCTATATCCTTGCCTCCCTACTTCTCTCTTCTTCTCTCTCCCTCTAAATTATTATTTCTTTCCATTCTCTCTCCTTTCTCTCGATCGCTACCTCTCTATCCCATTGATGAAGAGCAGTGGTGGAATAGTCTCTACCAACACAATTCAATCACCTCTCAAGTATCAAGACCCCAACAATGGTGGTTTGCACAAACTCACTTGTTTTCCCTTCTAGGTCTCTAAACCTATGTCTTCAAGTATATATTTTAGAGAAGGTCATTTCACCACTGGACCAACCCCTTTTAAGACACCCATTAGGCTTGAATTTAACATATCTCATTTTTGGTTAGGGTTGTTTTGGACCAAGTGCCTCAAATTAGGTTTGCTACACCAAAAACAAGGCCAATTAAGCCACTTTTCCAAAGCAACTACAAGTCCATCCAATCTCTAAACACCAAAACACTTTCCCAATAGTCTTCCCATGTCACATAGGGTCCCATTCAAGAAATTTCATCTTCAAACAACACTTACAAATTGTTATCCTACACTATCACTACTCTAGGGCTAGGGCTCGGACAAAAACCCTCCTAACTCCATCCCCTTCTCTATAACATAACAAAAAAATTGAAAAAAACCTAATATCCACCATTCTAGTGAGTTAGGCCTAGATCCAACTATGGAATGATTTGCAATACATGATTTTATGCTCAAACCCTTAAAATGAGGGTTTTATAGGCAGTTTGCAAGAAAAGACTTCAAACATAATTATTTCTCAATGAAAAACCATCACACTACCACCAAATCAAAGATGATTCACTATTCTAACACTTCACACAAATATCATACCATAACTAGATTGTACGAGGTCATACAGAATAAGAAAGCTTTAGAAAATACACTAAAAGTAGAAAACATAGTTTCTTTGTATTCTTTGTCCTCCAAATGCTTCAACAGTGTTGCCTCGAAGTTTGTGAGGAAAAATAAACATGTTTCAACTGAAACTCAATGGTTTCCAACAAGATTCTCCTAGGTGATTGTTCACCTTCCTCTCAAAAGAAAAATTTGACAAGTTGCAAAGCAATTTTTACACTTTTTTGACAACTTTCACCAAACACACCAAACTGACCCTACATGACAAAAATACCTCAAAGATGGTCTCTAATTGACCATATTACATCACATAAGTGTTCAAACACAAAAGAAACCCACCTAAACACCTAATGACATCAATTAGGTAGAATTGCCATGGTGCCCCTACACCATACACTTGGAGAGGAAACATTCGCAAGTTCCACCTGAGATTAGCTCTTGCACTGATGTTCCATGCTTCTTAATGTCTTCTTCAAACATTTGGCGTCATTTCCTCAGCAAACCAGGGAAGAACTCGGTGTAATGGCAGCGTAATGGGCCAACCAGCGGACGAACCCATAGTAACGAATGATGAAAGAGAGGATGACTTGACACGAGATTTGACAAATCTCTGGAACATATCCCTAAGAGACCACGTACGGAGGCAAGCCCTCCAACGAGAAGTCCCTGAGGCATTTATTTGGGATCACCTCAAAGTAAACGATGAGGTTGATCAACTTCTCCAATGCATGCCAAGATTGTTGGCCCGTCATTCCATCATCCTACAAGAACTTCGAACGAAGGAGGAACAAGAATGCCGAAGGCAACAAATCTTGCAGCGGTACGAGGAACGAACCAAACAGGAAGAGGAAGAAAGGGATACTAGTCAGAGACGTACCCCTGGCAACCAACAATGATCGTCTGAAAGATCTGTAAATGCACGTACGATTGAACAAGGACAAGAACTGAGTACCATTCGGGCATGAAGTGGAGGAGGAAAGAGTTCGATGATCATTAAGAATACAAGAGAAAGAAAACCGGTGGTTGAGATTTAGTAAAGCACATCAGCACTCCGTGGAAGGGAGGGACGAGGACCCATTTGTCACCCCGTACGTAGAAAAACACAAAAACCAAGAAAATGAGGAAGACTTGAGTGGTGAACTTGAGAATAGTATCCAACGCTTTCGGGAGTTGTCCATATCAAACGACGACGAAGGACAGAGGATAGGGAGATCTAAGCCCAAGACCCCTTGGCAGAGGGAGCACCGAAGCAGAGCCTAGGAAACCCAAGGTGTAGAGGACGCTGACAGGGGATGAAAGGGTGACTCGTACGTGGCCGAGAGTGCAAGTGGCGCACTAGAACGTATCGAAACTAGTCCAGTCAGGTGCAATACACGGGGAGGACAGCGGGGCAAGATGGTGACTCCAGAATGGAAAAAGTTGTCGAAGTTTACGAGGAATGGGTCAGAGGATCCAGTATGACACTGTAAAACGTGCGAGACAATTTGGATAGCGAGCAGAGAAGATGACCAGGATAACTGGTTGAAATAATTTATGGTGACACTCTGAGATAGTGCCATTGACTGGTACTCAGATTTGGACCAAGTACAGAAAGCCTCATGGAGGGTGTTGAAGCAGGCATTCCAAGACGAATTCAAACTGTTGAGAGACGATAGTGAAATTGTGGCCGATATTTACAACACCAAATAAGGAAAAAATGAAAGCGTACGAACTTACAACCAGAAATTAAAAGACCTGTTGGGGAAACTAGAATCACAACCGGCAGATGGTTTAAAGAAGGTTTATCGAAGGGCTGCTTCCCTCACTACGTAAGAACATGAAGGTAGTACCTCCATCCTCGTACACTGAAGCATACAATCGTGCGATGGATATTGGAAGCAAGAACAGATGTGGAGCGAGAAAGTCAAAAAATTGGAGGACCAGTTGGCAACCACAAGCCTGGAGGCAAACAAAGTCAAGAGCCAGCTGATGGAGGCCGCCCACATGGTGAAAGCTGCGAGGGAACGAGAAATAATTGTCGATCGCCAGCTTTGAGTACGCACAAAGGAAGTCAAGCGATTGAAGGACCAACACTCTTCTACTGCTACTCCCACGTCATTAGTTCATCCAAGGACATCCTCACTTCCCCCTTCCTCTCAATAAATTTTATACAACATCATTTCCCATTTTTGTTATCTTGTCGCCTGGAAGGCGACCTATTTTGTGGGGGGGATGATGTAAGTGGCCAAATATCCTTAGCATAGTCGACCAAGTTATTATAATACAATAAAACTATAGTCTTAGTGGGAATATTTGTTGGCATGTACTTTTGAGTAATTAAGTCCCGATTAGTTGTAGCGGGTTGTTATGGAATGTCACGACGGTTGGTTGCTCAACCAACCGCCGAACGTTATATGTACTCAATTTGGTAGTTGGGAGAATAGTATTGTTGTCATTATGATTATGATTCCATGATTGATATACTCATGATTGTACATGGTGATATTTACTGGATATGAATACAAACATCTTATGGTTATACTTTTCTATTATGTATGTTACATATAGTTCCGTTTACTTCCTGTGTACATAGTACGTTGAGATAAACACTCCACGAGGTAAACATATACCATTTGACAAGATAATCATTATAAAATTCATGCCTAGTTCTTTTGACCTCCTTAGTGTCCAAAATTGCTTCAATATTTAATGGTTCAGTAGGAGGTAGGTCTCTAACCCATTCTTCATCAACAATCTCAACATCAATACTTGTACCTACATCTACAAATCCCTTAAAAGGGTAGAGGTTAGCAACATTAAATATAGGGGAGATAGCAACTCCAGGAGGGAGTTCTATCTCATACACATTAGCCCCAAACTTATGGACCACTTTGCAAGGCCCAATTTTCTTCATCAGTAGCTTGGTATACTTTCCCTTTAGCAATATTTCCTTCTTCAAGTTTGCAAGGACCAAGTCTCCCACCTTGAAATGTACCTCTCTTCTCTTCAAATAAGCTTGCTTCTTGTACTTCTCCACACTCTTTTGCAAATTCTCTTTCACTTGGTGATGGATCTCTTTCATGGCTTCTACAAATGCCTCTCCTTCAACACTTCTCTTATACATCCCTATCATATCTCTAAGCTTAAATACACCTCTTGGTTTCAACCCATATACCACTTCAAATGGAATTTTCCCTATGCTCCTATTAACTGAATCATTGTAAGCATATTCAGCTTAAGGAATAACTAAGTCCCATTGTTGGCCATGCTCCTTTGTGAGACACCTCAAGAGGTTTCCAAGTGATCTATTGACCACCTCAGTTTTCCCATCCATTTGTGGATGGTAGGCCGTACTAAAATTCAAATTGGTTCCAAGCTTTCTCCAAAGTGTCCTCCAAAAGTGACCAATAAACTTTGAGTCCTTGTCTGAAACAATTGTTACTGGTAGACCATGAATCCTCACTATTTCTTTAAAGAACAACCTTACAATATGAGAAGCATCATGTATACACTTGCAAGGAATGAAATGAGCCATTTTACTAAACCTATCAACCACAACAAATACACTATCATATCCCCTTTGAGTTCTTAGCAGTCCTAATACAAAATCCATACTAACTCTCCAATGGCCTATTAGGAATTGGTAGGGGTTGATATAGTCCTACATTAGAAGTAGAACCCTTGGCTCTTTTGCAGATTGTGCAACTTTCAACAAAATTTCTAACATCTACTTGCATTCTTGGCCAAAAATAGGACCTTCTTACTTGATCCAATGTTTTGTCAACCCCAAAATGTCCCCCAAGATAGTGTAATGTCCCCTTCTCAAACCGATCGTGCATATGACCGTTGGCCTTTTTTCTGGAAACCCGAAGGCTAGTCGGAAGGTTAAATTAGGGTTTCCTATTTTTGAGGAGGTCTTGGCTCTGAGATGGTGGATTCAATGGCGGATTCCTTCTGGGTTTTCAGAGGGCTTCGCAGCAGTATGTTCATTTCGGCATTCAGAGCATTTTCTGGAATTTACTATTTTTAGTAAATTCTATTTTTGGCAGTATACAGGTTGGTCTCAGGTAGTTGACTTTCCCCTTCAGTTGTCTCAAGTGGCGTATTCAGTTTCGGGCTTCAGAATGCAGTTTTGGAGAGTTGAACTCATTTCACTTAAAAATAACATTATAATTTAAATGTTATTTTATCACCTTGGCCTAGTCAAATAACTTAATGTTATTTTAAAAGGTGGACTTGAAGGGTGGCGCCATCATTGAGGTTATATTAAAATTATATTGAATTTATCAAGTCAAAACTAAGCCTTAAGGAGGACGCATTTATTTAAGTGAGAAATTTAATGAAGTCAAAATTAAAGATGCTTGGAAAAGGACGCCATTTCTTGGGATTAGGGTTTTGACTTTGGAAAAGAAGTTAGGGTTTCCAGGAAGGTCCACAGAAGCTTATAAAAGACAGCCTTGGGTTCTCATTTGAGGATCTTATGTTTTATAATATTGTTATGCTGCCGGAATGGCTTTGGGATTGCTTCGAGGAATGAATGCCTCCTAGCTTGGCTCTTCTTCTTGCTTGAAAGATAGCAACTAGTTGAGAGATAGTTTGTAATAGGTTTATCTTGCATTTCAGTTGAGTATCTTGCATTTTTGGAGTTCTAGATTTGCATTTTGGTCTCATTTTGAAGTTGCTGAAGTCAAGCTGAATCTGTAGTTTCACTCATAAATCTGAAAATAAAAATACAGTCGTTCTGGGTATTGATTCATTGAGTTTCCTTGATAGGGGCGACCCTTCTTGCAAAGATTCAGATTTTAATATTGAGTGTTTATTTTTTAAAAGCAAAATCGCTTCTCTCTATTGGCCGCACCATTCTGGTCTGCCTGGCAAATGTTTAGAAAAAAGAATACTTCGATTTGTTAGCTGTTTCTTGGTCTAGTCCTCATTGCCATCATTATAGCTTTCGTTTGCATCAGGTCTCATGTCATTCTGGCAAGTATTGAGTGAGTTGTGAGCATTTTAGTGGATTCTAGGGTTGCTGGTTATGCATATTACGTTGCTGTTTTGTTATATCAGTCTTGAGTAATCTGTATTTTGGTGAAGAGTTGTATCTGGAAGGTCATAATTAACCTTGGAATGATCATATCTATTATTGCAGCAGTGGAGAGCTTCTAATCTTGTTTATTGCAGGCATCTTCTGATATTTTGTAAGCTGAACAGTAGTACTGTCAGCATTTCTCTTAATCTTACTTTACATTCTAAAGTTGCATTGTATTTCTGTATATCTCTGCCATATGGTCACCTCATTTCCACTCTGGAATTGGGTAGCACATACTTGGTGTTGAGTTTACTTTCAGCATAGTTAGCATCTCCGTCATATGGTAGCTCCCATTCCATCTTGGTTTGGAAAGCACATTCTTGACGTTGAGTTCCTTTCTGTATTTAGAGAAGAAGATCCTTGACCATATGCTCGCCATCATCGGCGCCATCCTTGGTTAGAGTTGCTTTTTGCATAAGCAGTTTAATTCAGATCCTCTGACCAATGCTCACACCTTGCCCACATCGGGATCCTGGTGTACATTCTGGTTAGAGTTGCTTTCTGCACGTTTTGGTTTATCTTCTAACCTTAACGGGTGCATTGTTTGAAATCTGTTAATTGAAAAATCAAAAAAAATTGGTTTGGAATATTTAGGATAGCCACAATGTTTCTCCCTTATCAAATTTTGTCTCATAGAGCACCTTGGTATACATAACTGAGCTCCTTTAAATAACAATCCATCTTGCAACAAAAAATAAGAATACTCATCATGGAAAGCATCTTTAAACTGATTACAAATAGAAAATTCCTCCTTGAAGTCATCATCTTCAACATACATGTCCTTCAATGCATCTATTCCCACACTCTGAAGGTGTATCTCTTGCACCAACATTGGCCTCCGACTTAGAGCATCAACTACCTTGTTGGCTTGGCCTTTTTTGTGCTTGATTGTAAAGGTATATCTCTGCAAGTATTCAACCCACTTTACATGTCTTTGACTCAGCTTGTCTTGACTGTTCAAAAAACTCAATGCATTGTTGTCGATAAACATTATGAATTCCTTGGGAAAAAGGTAGTGTCTCCACTTCTTGAGGGGCTGCACCATTGCATATAGTTCTAGAACATATGATGAATATCTTTTTTTGGCTTTATTGAGCTTTTCATTGAAGAAAGCCACCGGTCTGCCTTCTTGACTTATGACTGCACCAATTGCAAAACCACTAGCATCACACTCTATGGTAAAAACCTTGTTGAAATTAAGTAATGAAAGTATTGGTTTTTGTGCCACTCTAGTTTTCAGGTATTCAAATCTCTTATATGCCTCATTAGTCCACTAAAATTTATTTCTTTTGTCTCCCTTAATGGTGTCAATGATAGGTGAGCAAATGTGACTAAATTTTTTGATGAATTTTCTATAGAAACTTGCAAGCCCATGAAAGCTTCTTACCTCTCCTATTGAATTTGGAGTTGGAAAACTAAGTAATATCTCTACTTTGGTGGGATCCATCTTCAATGAACCCTTGGAGATCACAAAACCAAGATATACAAGCTCTTCTTTCATAAATTCATACTTTTTGAGATTTACCATCAACTTCTCCTTATTCAATCTCTGCAAAACCATGTTAAGATGCTACAAACGTTCTTCCTTTGTCTTTCTAAGCACAAGTATATCATCTAAATATACAACAACAAATTTACCAATAAAAGGATTCAACACTTCATTCATGAGTCTCATGAATGTACTCAGAGCATTTGACAGTCCAAAGGGCATTACCATCCACTCATACAGACCTTCATTGGTTTTAAATGTTGTTTTCTACTCATCTCCTTCCCTTATCCTAATCTGATGATAGCCACTTTTTGAATCTATCTTTGAAAACTAGCATGCACCACCCAAATAGTCCATTAGATCCCCCATTCTAGGTATTGGGAACCTATATCTGATGGTTATTTTGTTTATTGCCCTAGATTCCATACACATCCTCCAATCCCCATCCTTTTTGGGTGCTAAAACAATAGTGACAACACAAGGGCTCAAAATTTCCCTAATTAGGCCTTTATCCAACAATTCTTGAACTTGTCTCCTTATTTCCTCATTTTGTTTAGGGGTCATCTTATATTCAACCTTGTTTGGAAAATTGGCACCAGGGATCAGGTCTATATGATGGATGACACCTCTCATGGGAGGCAATGAGCTTGGAAATTCATCAACTATAATTTCCCTGTACTTGTCTAACAAAGCTTGAACTTCACTAGGTATACCTTCCACCTTATTTGCTACTAAAATAGATTTAGACTTAGGTCTGATCACTAAGGAAAATCCCTAACCTCCTTCTTTCAATGTCTTCAAGAACTCTTTCTCCCCAACTACCATAACACTAGACCCAACTTGTTTATCTAAACCCTCATCTTGTAGTGGTGTCAAAGTTAAAAAAGTTCCATCCTTATCTATCATATATGTATTCTTCTGCCCATCATGCTTTGCTTTTCTATCATACTACCAGAGTCTTCCTAGCAGCAAGTGGCAAACATCCATGGGGATGATGTCACAAAGGATTTTGTCTTTGTAACGCCCAATATTAAACTCTACCCATGTCTGCTCATTTACCAAGACTTATTGACCTCTATTTAACCATAACACTTTGTATGGTGTGGGATGATAAATTTTTTTCATATTCAATTTCTCTACCATTTCTAAAGATACCAAGTTATCAGTAGAACCAGAATCTACAACTACCTTGCATAGCTTTCCATGTGACTTGCATGTGGTCCTGAATAAGGATTTCCTTTATGGAGGTTCTTTAGTTGTAGGCACCTTAATAATTTTTCTCCTCATCATCAAGCACTCACAAATCTTAAGAGCAATAGGTTGAGATGGTGAATTGACACTTTCATTATCTTCTTCAAGCACAATTTGAGTCATTCATTCACCTCCATGAGAACTTGCAACTTGTTTTTCTGGGAACTTCCATGCTGGGTGATCAAATTGATTGTAATTGTAGCATCTACCTAAGAAGGTATTTGACCCTCTCCCTTTTCCACCAAATCTACCTCTGCCATTAGGTCTTCTTCCTCTGAAATTTCCTCTTAAGTCACCACTTTTCTCTTGTTGTCCACTTGATTCTCCTTACTGCATTTGTGTTTGTCCTCTTCCACCAAAGTTGCCTCTACCTCCGAAACTCTTTCCCCTGCCTCTTCCTTGTTGTTCTTGTCTTCTTTTTATTTGTTCCTCTGCCTTTATAGCCAATTGGAAACATTCTTCCACTATCTTAAGTGTAGTGAGGTTGATTTCATCTTGAATATTGTACCTTAGGCCATTTAGGTACCTTGCCACCTTTTCTCTTTCATTCTCTGCATGTCCTGCTCTAATGCTTAGCCTATGAAATTCCTCAATATATGCCATGATGTCCAACTCCTTTTGTCTTAGGCTCTACAATTTTCTAAATATCTGAATCTCATAATCAACGGGTAGGAATTGTCCTTTCACCTTAGCTACCATTCTATCCCATTAACTTATCCTTGTCTTTCCCTTCTTGACTCTTTCATCTTGGACATAGTTTCACCATGTTAGGGTAGGGACCTTCAATTTGGTTTTAGTAAAATTCACCTTTTTATTGTCTTCTACTTCTTCAAATTCAAAGAAGTTGTCCAAAGCATCTATCCAAGCCAAAAATTCCTCACTATCCATCTTTCGAACGTACATAGGCACTTCAACTTTCACCTTGGGAGATTTATCCCCCTTAACAACCTTTAGCATCCCGACCATTCTTGCTTCTTCAGGGTCCATTTCCTCTTCTTCATGGACTCCTATTGGAGAGTTCTCACTCTCACCCTCATCTTCCTTATCACTTTGGTCACCACTGGCCACATCTCTTCTTTGGTTCTTCTCCAAAGCTTCTATTCTAGAAAGGGTTGCTTCTTGGGACTCCTTATAGAGCCTCTCCTTATAGAGCATCTGCTCTTTTAGTTCTTTAACCTCTTTGGCCATTGGATTGTTCTTTGGAGGCATCTTGCTTATGCCAATTCTCATTCACTTTTCCACTTTCAATCAAAACCTATGCTCTGATACCACCTGATGTAGAGCAGGGGTGGACTAGTTTATACCAACATAATTCAACACAATTCAATCACCTCTCAAGTCTTAAGACCCCAACAATGGTGGTTTGCACAAACTCACTTGTTTTCCCTTCTAAGTCTCTAAACCTATGTCTTCAAGTATATATTTTAGAGAAGGTAATTTCACCACTATAACAACCCCTTTTGAGACACCCATTAGGCTTAAATTTAACATATCTCATTTGTAGTTAGGTTTGTTTTGGACCAAGTGCCTCAAATCAGGTTTGCTATGCCAAAAACAAGGCCAATTAGGCCACTTTTCTAGAGAAACTACAAAGAATCTAATCTCTAAACACAAAAGCTCTTTCCCAGTAGTCTTCCTATGTCACATATGGTCCCATTCAACATATTTCATCATCAACTAGCACTTACAAATTTATGTCCTACACTATCACTACTCTACCTAAGCCTAACACATGAAGATGTTAGGCTAGGGCTTGGACAAAAAACCTCCTAACTCCATCCGCTGCTCTATACCATAACAAAAACATTGAAAAAAACCTAATATCCACCATTCCACTGAGTTAGGCCTAGATCCAATGGTGGAATGGTTCGCAATACATGATTTTGTGCTCAAACCCTTAAATGTTTTATAGGCGGTTTGCAAGAAAAGACTTCAAACATAATTATTTCTCAATGAAAAAACTATCACACTACCACCAAATCAAAGACGACTCACTATTATAACACTTCACACAAATCTCATACCATAACTACATTGTACGGGGCCGTACAAAACAAGGAAGCTTTAGAAAATACACTAAAATTGCAAAAAAACAGAGTTTGTTTGTATTCTTTGTCCTCCAAATGCTTCAATAGTGTCGCCTAAAAGTTTGTGAGACCAAATAAACATGTTTCAACTGAAACTAAATGGTTTCCAACAAGATTCTCCTAGGTGACTATTCACCTTCCTCTTAAAAGAAAAAATTGACAAGTTGCAAAGCAACTTTTACACTTTTTTGACAACTTTCACCAAACACACCAAACTGACCCTACATGACAAAAATACCTCAAATATTATCTATAATCAACCTTATTACATCACATAAGTGTTCAAAAACAAAAGACACCCACCTAAACACCTAATGACATCAATCAGGCAGAATTTCCATAATGCCCCTGCACCACCCACCCTCTCTCTCTCCCATCTCTAGGTCTCTCCCTCCTTACATCTTTACCTCTCTACCTCTCCTTCCTTGTCTCATTACCCACCTCTCTCCTCCCTCTATCTCTCTTAGGATTATCTCTCCCCTATGTCTCTCACCCATCTCTCCCTAGGTTGTAGATCTCGCACCTCTATATCTCTTTGGGCTTTATAGTTATTTCCCTCCCTCTCCACCTCTCTTCGTCCTTACCCCTCTTTTCCTCTTTGTGAACTTCTCTCTCATTTTATTCTCTCTCCCCTCACCTCTCTACCTCTCCCCTCTCTAAGTATCTGATTCACTCCTTTTTAGCCTCTTAATCCCTCCTTAGCCATCTCTTTCTTTGTGTTCTCTCTCTCATCTTCTCTTTCCCTCCCCTCTTTATGTCATCACCTCTCTAACTCATCCTTCCCTATGCCTCTACCTCCCTCATGTCTACCTCTCCCTCCATACGTTATTACTCTTCTATCAATACATCCCTCTCCCTCTCCCTCTCTTCTATCTCTCACCTCTCTCTCTCTCCCTCACCTCTCTACCCCTCTACCTCTCCCCTCTCTAGGTCTCTCAGTCAGTCCTTGTCTATGTCTCAATCCCTCCTTAGCCATCTCTAGGTATATCACTCCTTGTCTCATTATCGACCCCTCTCCCCCTATATATCTCTCACCCCTATCTCTCCCCTATGTCTCTCACCCTCTCCCCCTAGGCTATAGGTCTCTCACCTCTATATATCTTTGAGGTCTCTAGTTATTTCCCTCCCTCCTCCTTACCCATCTTTCCCTCTATTAAATTTTCTCTTATTTTATTCTCTCTCTCCCCTCAACTCTCTATCTCTCCCCTCTCTGAGTCACTCCTTGCTAGCCTCTCTGTCCCTCATTAGTCATCTCTTTCTATTCATTCTTCTCTCTCTCATATTCTTTGTCCCTCCCCTCTCTATATCATCACCTCTCTAATTTCTCCTTCCCTATGCCTCTCAATCCCTCCATGTATATCTCTCCATCCATCCCTTGTTACTCCTATATGTATACTTCCCTTTCTCTCTCCCTCTCTTCTATCTCTCACCTCTCTCCCCCTCACCTCTCTCCCTCTCCCCTCTCTATGTTTCTTAGTCACTCCTTGTCTGCCTCTCCATTATTCCTTAGCCATCTCTACCTCTCCCTCCTTGTATCATTACCCACCTATCTCCTCCCTCTATCTCTCTCATCCCCATGTCTCACCCAATGTCTCTCACCCCTCTCTCCCTAGGTTGTATGCCTCTCACCTCTATATCTCTTTGAGATCTCTAGTTATTTCCCTCCCTCTCCACCTCTCTCCCTCCTTTGTATCCATCTTTCCCTCTTTGTGAAATTCTCTCTCATTTTCTTCTATCTCCCCTCACCTCTCTACCTCTCCCCTCTCTAATTATCTGAGTCACTCTTTGCCAGCCTCTCTATCCCTCCTTAGCCATCTCTTTCTCTTTATTCTTCTCTCTCCTCTTCTCTATCCCTCCCCTCTCCATGTCATCCTTCCCTATGCCTCTCACTCCCTCCATTTGACAATCATAAGGCATTGCACTTTGTATATGGACTATCCCTTTGATGATTGGTACCTTGACTATCCTCTTAAATGGTTTGGTGTCTTTCATCCTTAAGAATCATTGCAATTGAAAAGAAAAAATGATAAATAATCAAGCCCTTCTAAATTCTTGCTTCCAAAATTTTTAAAGTACCATTCTCCTGCATGCTTGTGGATTAGAGGACACATAATACCCAAGGGGAAGTTGCGAATGCTCTCATCCCAAATACTAGGAAGGTTGCCAAATCCACAAACAGTTTCTCTACCTCCACTGATCTATTGCATTGAATACTTCATTATCAACTTCTTATAGGGACTATCATTCCATTTTATTTTATTTTGTTAGCAATGCTATCATCTCTTTGGAAAGCATGATACTTGATTATCACTGTTCATTGAAGGAAGACCCTTAATACTATCGGCCTCATCATTACTTAATCCCTCATTGTTACAATACTTTGAAAATGTGATCCCTATGTATAGTGTAATTATGGACTACCATACTTCATGGTTTCAATACTACTTGGATGACCCCACAATAGTGGATTACACTTATTGGCCAAACTTGACATTGAAATGAACATTTTGAACTAATCTTCACTTTCAGACACCTATAGCTACTAAATCATGAGGAATTTGAAGATGATGCAAATTAGTGATTTGTGAATTTTTATCTATAGATTCTAAATATATATAGCTTTTAAAAATTTGGAATCAAATTGCATTTCTTTTTCCATCTCCTTCGATAACTAGTTTTTAACAATAAACACCATTTTTAAAGAGTGATGTTTACTGTGTAGCACATAACTTTTTTCTATGAAGGATTTTTTTTTTTGAATTTATATTTGTAACTACAATATCTAGCTCCTTCATTTGGCGTCATAGTGTTTTATTGAATATTTTTTCTTAGTTAAGTTTTGAAGTCAAACCGATTACAATTTAGACATAGACTTATTGTGAAGCACATAACTTTTTTTATATGTATTGAAATTATTATTTTTTGTTGGATCAAGGACATTAATACCAAGAGCATAGATATTTTTCAATTTTTTTTGGTAATCTACTATTTTTCCACATGTGCAGAAAAAAGAGCTTCATTTTCGATAAAAAACCTACATTCATAAGAAATAAAAAATAAATATAATTATTGAATTAAATGTTATCACTGGGATTCGCACCCGCACGCAAAGCTGAAAAGCTCTGCAATCCTATGTAACATTGGATTACTTTCAGTTTGTGGGTATCCTATTTGAAAGCAAACCTTCGGATTCTAGGTCGACTTCTTATATGGTTTTCTGATTATTGACTGAAAAATTGATTGGAAAAGGGAAAAGGATTTAATCTAATGCAAAATTGGAAAACTGAACTATGGTTATGCACCGAAAGAAACTAATGCGCAGACTTAATCACAACTAATATTCTCAGAATTTGTAACACAACTTAATCTGGGTACCTTAATTACACAAATAATTCAATAAAAGGCTCAGTTCAACCTTTATCTTACTAAGGAAAACAAGGTTTTCACAAACTAAGAGGAAAGATAAACTTAATAAGCACAATTAATGACCTATAATAAACTACCATTGTGCACATGCATCAATAGGTGAGACAAAAATTTAAAGGTTTCTAAGCAAAACATTAAATTTGCATCAAATCACTACAAAACACAAAGCACCAAACACTAAAAAGGGAAACACTGATTTAATCAAATACTTGAAGGAAATTAAGATTCAATTTGACAAAGTTTATTAACCTGTAATAACCTGCTAAATAATATATTAAATTCTGAAAGCTAAGTTACATGAAGTCTCTTTTCTGAAAGCAAAGATAGAAAACAACAACTAGAGGAAAAATACTAACTTTTTCCAATATATACAATAAGGCATGCATAAAGCATCCAAAAGGTGGAACTAAAAGCTAACTCCAAGTGAAAATGAAAATATCTGCATCCCCAATGTGAAATCCAAGCAAATATGAAGATCCTGCAAAAAATGAGCCAAAAATAGGCTCAACTCTGCCTCTCAAGTAGATGAACTAGTGGAGACCCAAAACTACATGTAAGTGATAAAAAATAAACTCCATAATGCATGAAAATTACTCCAGTTGCACTTTAGAGTGCATGATAAATAGGTCTGAAAATAGACTCCAACTCCATTGATTTTGCATGAAAAGAAAACTCTAAACTGGACTTATGTTTATTGCATGTTTTGAAAAAGGTGGTAGTATATTTAAATAAAAAATAATCGAGGTGATTAATTTAATATTTAAAATATAATGATCTCTTAAATATATTATATATTAATATTTATAGTGAAAACATTTCACCTTAATATTAATAAATAATATATTAGACTTTAGATAAAGCATGCAATAAATATAGGCTAATGTTTCATGCAATAAACAAAAGAGAAGGCTTGGTTTTAATTAAAAAGACTTTATGAAAAGTCTTTATACAATAGCAATAAGGACAAAACAAGACTTACAATAGTCTTGACCGAGCCTTTACTAAGCCTAAACAAGACTTATGGAATCCCAATCATGTGGCGATAAAGCTAACTCAAGTTTGAACAAGCCCTAACCATGCATAACTCAAAGTGAACTCATAGTTCCTAACATTGATAAGTCATTTTGACTCAAGGTAAATAAAATCATGATCTCACAGTTTGAACATATGATCAAAGATAACTATGTGAAGATTAGGGTTGAGTAAAACACTCGAGCCCTAATCATTACTCATTTTGAATTTACACTTTCACTTAGCACTGGTTGTTCGACACCGCCATGAGCTAGGGTTTTGAAGCTTGAATCTCATCATTTTCTGCTGCTTCTATCAAAATTCTTAAGGATTTGTACAGGAAAAAACAAGCTAAGTAATCCTCAATCATAAATCTGGTTATTGATCTCCATTTTGAAAGTATACTCAGGCTTTTATGTCATGGCTTACCATATATTCTGATGCATTTACTTGTTCTTTTCTCTCAGATCGCCACTGGACATCCTTCAAAGCTTCTATACTGTGGTTTTAAAGTGTATTTTGAATAGCAAGCCTAGGTAAGTTTTCTTCACCACTTCGTAACGTGAAAGTATTTTGCACTTTGGAGGGTTTTACAGTAATTTATGACTGTCATTTGCACTTTGTATGACTAACCATGAACTTGGTATTGCTACTCATTTGTTATAAATTTGCTGCACCAAAATGTTATAATTTCTACACTTTTATGTGCCATGATTATTTGCTTCTCATTTACTCTGATAATGTTGCTCATTTGTCATAATTTTTGCACTTTTTTTTTATGATAGTTTGTTGCTCTCTTTATGTCATATTTGCATCTATATTTGTTGTCCTCTTTCATCATTGTTTGCTGCACCTTTTAAGAATGATTTTCTTCTCATTATGAACCCACACTATTTTTGCACTTGACCTCATTATGTTGCTTGTTTTTTGCATTATTTGCTGCTCTTTTTTGGACATCTTGATGATAGTTTGTTGCACCTTTGATCTCATTATTTTCTGCACCTTTGATCTCAGTTTTCTGCTCATTAATTTCTGCACCCTTGATGATAGTTTGCTGCTCATTAACTATCATTAATTGCTGCTCTTTTGTGACAGTAAATTGCTTGGTTTTATGACTTTATTTGCTGCATTTATCAATGTCATTTTCTATAAGGATTTCCCCCTAGGTCTATTTGAAACTCCTCTCTTTCTTATGGTCAAAGATCTACCATCTAATCAACTTCTTCATTAAGAGTAGTGCACTCATTGACTTGCATTTCTCCTTGAAGGGCTGCGTATGCTTCCTTTGGCTATGATTGTCCACTACCTTCAAATCAACATTTATGGTTGTCATGAATTAGCATTTATGACTATCAATTAGCCTTACTCTACCTTGTAAGGTGACTTTGTAGATGGTGAATGTTACTCCTTCTAATGCTATTCAAATGCTCTCCAAACCCTATCCACTTTACCAAAACTCCCTTTGACAATCTTGATATCTTTGTATTGTGATTGTTCAATATGTGTATGACTGTCTTCTTCACTGTGAACTGTCCCATGATTATCCTTATGAATACCCCTTTCTAAGTCTTTTCCATGAGAATGCCTATCCTTTAATCATTCTTCAAAGTCACAGTGCATTCTTGGGAATCATATCATTCTTGCTACTATCTTTTATGCCACTTTCCTCTCATAGCTTCACTGTCTTTTTCCTTGCACATAGGACTATGAATAAAATCAAATAATAGTGATGTAAAATGAGAAAAAAACTTGTAAGATGATGTGAAAGTTTGATGAACTAAATATGAATAGTGCTCTGTAGTGAAAAATAAATACACCTTGTAACTGATGTGCTTGATTAACATGTAATCAAATATATTGATTCTGCTATTTTGTTGTAATCATTGATAAGTACAATTTTTGGTTACACTGCGGTTATGTATTGTTGTCCATGCCATAGGGACTGCCCTATGAAGATTTGGTTGTGTTGTTCATGGTGACCATTGTGACCTTCAAACTGCATAGTTGTTTGTAGGTCAAGTATGTTGGGCTCGACCCTTGTGGGAGCCCATTTTCCTCCACATACTTAAATCTCAAAAATGATGAACCAATGATGAAACATGCACCTATTGCCTGCACATGAAACAAACATGTTAACAAAATAATTGAAGCTGAAAGCTTCCAATGAATCTTTGTGCTCTTTGAATACTTGTCTCTCTAATGAATTAATCATTTGATGAATTCCGAATTGAATGTGTATTACATCTCTGTCGGTAATATAGGCATAAGGTAGGATGTGATTTTTCATTGCTCTAACAACACTTTTCCTCAAATCTTGCAGATGCATTTGGAGCTCAAAGTTGCTTCTACTTGGAGACATGACAATTGAAGGCTTCAAGTGTTACAATGATTCATCATTCCAGGCAATGACGAATCTCCTTCTCCCTTATATCTACATTATCTTCAGTTGTGTAGTATACTTTTTTTTTGTATTCATTATTTGATTACGAAAATCAAATTAAGCTACTCCCACGGCTTGTGTGAGACTTTGGTTTGTACAATATGAATAAAATAACAAACATTATGTAATTTTATGATTTTTCTATTACAAAAACTTGCATAACAATACTGAAAATTCACAATTAATTAGATTTTTTTTACCAATGAATACTTAGTAGAAATTTTTTGTAATCACTTGTGTACCTTCAATGATGAACACAATTCAACTCTACCTGTTTTGAGTTGTAGCTAAAAATAGGTAACTTTAAATAAATTTAAAATTATACATTTTTCAGAAGCTTATAATAAGGACTGCATACTTATAAAACATAAATTTTAAATGAATTCATTTGATCCCCCAAAAGGTAAATTAGAAGCAGGTTTATCAACATTTTGATAGGTGTAGAGGGGAATCCATTATAGGTATGGTTTAAAACTAGCGGGGTTCTATCTAAGAGGGTTTGATCTAAGGGGGTTTGATCAAAACCTCTTCAATTAATTAAAATCCTTCAATGGAACCTTTCAAGGCTTAAATTATTATATTTTATAAAAATATGTGATTTAAAAAAAATCAGGATGTCCCAGAAAGTGTAACCCATTATTGTGGTAGCACCCACTTCGGTTTATGCTTCCTTCTTGTCCTCTTGAAAATTCATGTGACTACCAATACAAGCTTTGTCATGTTATGGAATGGCTATCCTCTTTATATTTTGAAGACTCTCCTCTTTATCTCAAGATTGACTTAGGTTTGTCCCTTTGTTTCACTACTTTTACTGTCATCTAATTTTGTAAGAGACTACCCTTCCTTGTGTCAAAGTGGTTACTCTAGTCATTTCACTATGCATTGTGATACAAAATTGACTGTGACTTTCAAAATGACTATCATTTTTTAAAATCTTCCCTTATAGATTTCTCCTTTGTTCATACCAATGCCTTCTATGATGGTTTTTTGGAAGAGTGATGGTTGAATGTCATGCATTGATTGGTGACTTTGGGATAATCTTGTTCAAATTTGTCATGAGATTTATTTTTTCATGTTTTTCCATATAAGATTGTCATTATCATCTTACCTTGGAGTTAATGCCCATTTATTAAATGTTGTCTATTATTCATTTATATGCAAAAGGTAAATGCTTAAGTATGGGACAAATTCTCTCAATCTTTTAAATGAGTGCTTTGGTTTTCCTTTGTGGTGTGCAACAAAATTATTTTTGTGCAAGGATTATTTTGAGATGGAAATTTAGAAATCTCTAGCATGTTTACACTACTCATGATTCTCAAGAAAGGGGGTGTTACAAAATTCAATAAGAATCCAATCACAAGCTCGAATCTAAATGATTGAAAACAAGTTACCCAATCAATCAAGGAGAAATGAGATAATAACAACACTTGCGCACAAGTCAAAGTGAACACATCCTTATTAACAACTTATGAGAATATGGGAACATTGTCGACCTTATATGATGTAGAGAGAGAGAGAGGATCCCTTTCCAAATGAGGAAAGAATCCTTAAATAGACCAATTGGGGAAAATGGTTGTTGGAATATGTAATAAGGAATACAATATAATTTTGACCATTGGTAGTAGAAGGCAACTCAAATTATTGGGGTAAACAAACCTAGAAACTATTGCCCTAAGGGATACAAGATTCAACATATAGAGGAATGTCATTATGTCAAGGTGTGATTGATATTTAAATGCATAAAAAATAAAGTGAAACATGTGATATGTGTTCTTTTAGAATTTGAATAAGGGCTTGTTGTTCTCCTTGTATGGTTTGAACAAAATCATCTACATCATAAGAGCTTTGTCATGGAAATGTTAATATTAACATCATTTCAATGGCATCAACATTATCATCACTTGAGATTTAATGATCTACTTGCACTATTATAAGTATAAAATGGTACATGGTACTACCAAAATGTTGGCCTCTTTCTTGGAATGAAATATGAATCCTCCTCTTCCTAAGTAGAGCCTTCTGGTTTTCATTTCATCAATGTACTTTGATAATATCCAAGGGGAAGTTGAGAATAATGCATTTTGATCTTTCTTGAAGGAGCATGATAATCATTGACAATTGACAACTACTCACACACCACAAAATAATATTGTTTCCTTCTACCATGCTACATTAGTGAGCATGAATTTTGTTTAAATTTAAAGTTTTGTGCTTGTCACACTAGTAGAATTTGGCAAATAAATGACTAGGTGACTAAAAATTTTAGTCACAAAAACTAAAAATCACTAAATTCTACTCATTTTTGCAACTCGACTATAAATGAGTAAATAAATGACTAATTTGGTCGTTGACTAAAAAATGTTTAGTCACAGAAATAAAAATGACTAAATAGTTAGTCATCAAATCCAAAATTAGACAAAAAAATTGAAAAACAATTCGGCCAATTATTGGCATGATGTATTCATGTGTGTGATGTATTGGCATGATTATTCACTTTCATTACAAATTCATTCGTCTTGTTCATTGTAGATTCATTCTTCTCGCTTGACCTCATTTCATTCGTTAGCCTGGTGCATGAGTCATTTTGATCAATTATAGCAGCTACTTGCATGGGTGATAAGGATTTAGAGAGGACTTGGAGACTTCTAAAAAGGAATGCAAGGGCAAGGAATTTGGATTTTTCTGCAACAAATTTGAATTTGTCGAGGCCCTCTGTAGCGAAATAGGATTTGGGGAAGCCCTCTACAGTGAATTCAGAGGTAATTTGAAACCCTCATTACACTAAACGCAAATTCAAAACACTCATTACAATCTACTGCTCTTAATAATATTCTTTTACAATCTTTCCATTGTTCTACTTCATAATTTGTTTGAGCTAAATATAATAAAATTTGGTTGTTAGTGCCAAAATAGAATTTCCTCAAACAATTTTGATACATTTTCACTGCAAGCGCAAACTATCCTTGTGCAAAGTAAACGTGTCCTAGATTTACCCACACATCATACATTTGAACAAAGATGTTTCCTACAACAACTTCTTATACCTGTGTAAAGATTTCCTTTGCAATATCAAATTGACCCCTTTTAGCTAGCACAATGGCTGCCCAATTTGCAACATAAACATTTCCTGGTCTTTGTGCCAACACTTTACAATGGTTGCCCCATTTGCAACATAAACATTTTAATTGCAAGTGCAAACTATCCTTGTGCAAAGTAAACACATGCTAGATTTACTCACACATCAAGCATCTGAACAAAGATGTTTCCTGCAACTTCTTGTACTTGTGTAGAAATTTCCTTTGCAATATCAAATTGACCCCTTTCAGCTAGCACAATGGTTGCCCCATTTGTAGCATAAACATTTCCTAGTCTCTTTGCCAACACTTAAGTGGCCCCTTTTATGACATTAAGATCCTCTTGAGTTATTATTATACTCCTATTTTCCAAGAGAAAACTCCCCAAGGCCCATGGGAAATGAATGATAAGCATTTGAGTTTCAACTTGGTTTCATTTCAAAAAGGAGACATTACATTGTACAAGATTTGTTTAATAGAAGAATAATTTAATCTGCCTATTTGGGACTGTAAAATAAAAATAGATGAATTAATCCATTTTCAATTATAGGTTCTTTTAATCTAGAATCTAATAGAAAGATAAAGCATAATGCATTGAAGGACACAAAAAATGTTCTAAAATAAAGACTAAAATAGGTTGCCCATGAAAAACAAGAAAGAGAAAAAATGAAAAGATAGCATACAAATGATTCATTTGAGGTTTTTGATAAAATCTCATTTAACTATGTCAAATGGATTTGGAAGGGACAAAGCATATTTGATTGAATAAAATTTTGAAGTAGCTTATCCATCGTCATTATATGCATCATCTTCTCTTGGAATTTGTTTCTATAATGCACCAAGCCTAGAATTGATTGGGGATGCACTTAAGGTGGATAAAAACTCATAAAATGCTTTATGTATGCTTGGAAACATGGAACTGAAAATAGATGATTGTCTGAAAGCAAAAGAAACAATTAAAGTAGCATGCCAACTTGTCTTGGCTGATGAAGCAACATGAAAAGCTGATGAAGAACACAAGATTCAAATGGAAAGGAGAAAGCAAGAGGAAGAACTTTAGTGGGTGATGCAACAAGAGGAGCAATTTTAATGTGTGAAGGAATTATGAAAGAGTAAGCGTAAGGACAGGGATGATGATGGTGATGAGGCTGGTCAATCTGAGAAGAAACAAAAGAAGGAAAAGAAGAAGAAGAAGGATAAGGACCACAAGGCTTATGATTCTTATATGGAGGAACTTGATGTTGCCATGGAAGATGAGGCAAATTATATGAGCAATAAGGCACAAGATGATGTAGAAAATGCCCAAGATCTTCTTGCAACTATAGGTCTAGAAGAATCTGATGATGGTGAGACAAATTCTCCAGTTTCAACAAAATCAGGAAGGCGACATGCATACTCTGATTCTAAAGATGATGAACCATTTCAAAAACAAAGTTTGAGAGAAGATGATCCATATGATGATGATTTCTAGGCTTTCTAAGCTTTAACCAAACCTAGCTCCTATTTTCCAAGAGAAAAATCCCCAACACCCATGGGAAATGAATGATGAGCATTTGAGTTTCAATAGATTCCAAGAGAAGATGATGCATACAATGATGATGGATAGGCTACCTCAAAATTTTAGTCAATCAAATATTCTTTGTCCCTTCCAAATCCATTTGACATAGTTAAATGAGATCTTATCAAAAACCTCAAATGAATCATTTGTATGTTATCTTTTCATTTTTCCTCTTTCTTGTTTTTTATGGGCAACCTACTTTAGTCTGTTGAAACTCAAATGCTCATCATTCATTTCCCATGGACCTTGGGGATTTTTGTTTTGGAAAATAGGAGCTAGGTTTGGTTAAAGCTCAGAAAGCCTAAACATCATCATCATATGGATTATCTTCTCTCAGATTCTATTTCTGCAATGGTTTATCATCTTTAGAATTAGAGTATGCATGTATTCTTCATGATTTTGTTGAAACTGGAGAATTTGTCTCGCCATCATCAAAGTTTCTAGACTTGCAGCTGCAAGAAGATCTTGGGAATTTTCTACATCATCTTGTGCCTTATCACTCATATAATTTTCCTCATATTCCATGGAAACATCAAGTTCCTCCATATAAGAATCATAAGCCTTGTGGTCCTTATCCTTCTTCTTTTTCTTCTTTTCCTCATTTTGTTTCTTCTCAAACTGACTAGCCTCATCATTGTCATCATCCCTTTCCTTATGCTTACTCTTCCATTATCCCTTCACACATTCAAATTACTCCTCTTGTTGCATCACCTGCTAAATTTCTTCCTCTTGCTTTCTCCTTTCCATTTGAAATCCTTCATTCTTCATCAAATTTTTATTTTGCTTCATCAACCAAGACAAGTTGGCATGCTACTTTAATTGTTTCTTTTGCTTTAAGCCAATCATCTATTTTCAGTTCCATGTTGTCAAGCATACATAAAGAATTTGATGAGTTTTTATCCACCTTACGTGCATCCCCAATCAATTCTAGGCTTAGTTGGATCTCATTATGAGCCCGAGCCATGGCTACAAGATGTAGATATGCATCCATATAATCAAGAAACTTGAACAATTTTGGCTTGTATAAAAGATTTTCTTTTTCAGTATCATGTAGTTGTTCAAACAACCTAGCAAGATTAAATAGTGTTGTGACTTTATCCCATGCTAACTCAAGTGAAACACCACCTTCTTCTAGTCGATGGAAGAATTCCATATCCTTAAAGTGCACATAAAAAACTACATAATTGGCACTGGAGCTTTTATTTATGAATTCAACCCACATGCCATTTCCTAATGCCTCCATAAAAGTTTGTTGAGCCAACTCTAGTTCATCACGCTCAAAATGAAGAACCCCAATGTTGTTTAACAATTCAATGGGTACTTCTTCTCTGCTCTTCTTTAGAAGAGACTTTGATGTCTTAAGAGAATCTAAGGCTGCATTGGGGTCTGTCGAGATTAATAACTCACCCATCTTGATAAATGCATGGGCATCACATGGATCTATGTGAGTTTCCTTTCTTTAAATTTACAAAGCCCTCTTTGCCTACCCTTGCTAAGAATATATATGGCCAAAAAACTTTTAAGCTCACACTTCTCAAGGTGGACCTCTAGAACCTTTTCAAAATTTGAGAGAGAACTCTTAAGATCTCCTAGCTTCAATGAACCTGTCCATAAAATCTTGTGGCCTTTGGCTTTCCTTGACTGATTCCATGTAGTAGTAGCCAGTGGTTTCATAATCACCTTTACTATGATAAGATCATGCAAGATTATAATATGAATGAGATTTCATGAGAGGGTGGTCAATTGAAACAAGAGTTGTCTCAATCAACTGCTCCATAAGAAGATGTTGCCCTGTGAAGAAATAATTGTTTGCTAAATGATTCAATGCCATTGCACAGTATGGGTATAATTCAAAGGCTCTATGCATCTTTTCCATTCCTTCATGAAAAATACCTTTTTCACTAACTGTGAGAATCCTACAATTAAAAAATGCACAAAATTGACCACATAGATTTTTCCCCATTTCAAACAACAAAATTGCCAAAAAAAATGCTTTTAAAAATTGCAAAAAAATGCAAATAAAATCACACTAATTTTCACACCAAAAAAAACCATGATACCATAGCTTATTTCTTACTATTATGCTTTGATATATTTTTTCCAAGCATCCATATCTTGTTTGAAATCACCTGTTTTAGGCTTTTAGCCATAACAACAAGGTAGTGATCTGTTTGATAAAATGCTTTGGTAGACAAGTATAAAAAATTTGGTAGCATAGACAAGGCAATGAACTTTGGAAAAAATGCCTCAAAGAAATGTGGTCTCATGATTATGGAATGCCATGATGATTTCCCTGACCAACAAATTGTTATGGATTGTCATGGCATTCCATCACCATGATACCACATTTCTTTGAGGCATTTTTTCAACCAGTTCACTGCCTTGTCTATGCTATTGCTTACTATTATGCTTTGATATATGTTTTCCAAGCATCCATAGCTTGTTTGAAAGCACTTGTTTTAGGATTTTAGCCATAGCAACAAGGCAGTGAATTGTTTGATAAAATGATTTGGTAGACAATATGTATGAAAAATGTGATAGCATAGACAAGGCAGTGAACTATTTGAAAAAATGCCTCAAAGAAATGTGGTCTCATGGAATGACATGACAAGCAAATGCAATTGACAACTGCTCCTAGTTATTAGTTATGCAATGTGGAGTAATTACATAACTGCTTAGGTTAACTTTGTAAAAACTATATTGTAATTGAAATTTTGTCATCTATTAGCATCGAGTTATTAGTTATGCAATGTGAAGTAATGCTTCGAGTTTGAAAGATGTGCAATGCAATGTAATCAACAATGCAGATGATTATGAACAAATAATTGATACCAATTCATAATATACCCCTATATTCCAACATAAAATACATAAAAAAATCCAATCATACACAGTATTATCAACAAATAATTGAGACCAGAATTCAAGCACCAGATTAAATCTTCTTGTCCATTGATTGCTTCAAATAGATATTACAATATAACATAAGTCTCCTCATATATGTTTCTATAAATGCCTATGATGATGATATCAAAATTCAGTCTTGGTTTCTCTTTTATAAGAGAAGCAACAAGCTTTAGACCATTACCAAATATGGCATATTTTCAAAATTCATGCCTCTTCGTATAAACTAGACTAAACATTAGTTTTTATTAAAACATAAAATAGAGAAAGTAGATAACTAATAAAGTTCACAACACTTGTGACACCATAGTCTGTTAATCTCCATAAGGCACCTGTGATCACTGAAGATCTGTTCAAGGTCCTTTCTCCATATTAGTGTATCTGAATGTGTGGTTCTTCCACTATGATAGCCCCAAGGCCTACTGTTCAAGGGTAGGACCCAATACCTTTGCTCCCACTCATACACTATATAATCATGTGTTCATTTGTATTCTTGAATTTTCAATATATTTGCAAGGTGAATCTTCCATTAGTTGTCTAGTAATGCCCTACCATCCATGATAAACTTAGAATATCTAGCATCCAACACTATTACTCCATCCATGATTAAGTCGAATTTTTCAAGACTCAACTCACCATCCTTTTGTATGTGAGTGATGCACTATGGAACAATCTAGCCAAATTCACTCTTCCATTCATTGAGGTCCTTCAAGTGGTCATTATCTTTCAATAGTTTTGGCACAAACCACTAATTTAGAGTATGAAATGAATCTATTCTTGTTCTAATCTTTTGGTCCTCTCCTTGCACATATTGGAATTAATCTATAACTATTTTGGCCATCTGCTCTGTAGGTTTTAATGCTGCAGGAGCCTCTGTACTCCTCTATAAGATTCTACACAAGTTTACCAATGCGTGGTGTATGGGCTGCTAGTTCTTAAAAAGGGGATCCAATATGGTTAGATGTGTTTTCATCTGATCAATTGCATGCATCAGTGAGTTGTAGCAATCATACACACTTTCCAACTTATTCACAATTAGCTTTATCCTATACTTGAGGACCTTCTCTAAAACATTGCAGATTTGCTTATTCACTCCTTCCTTACCCTCATTGTTGGCTTTCTTTAACTCTTCAATCTCTTATCTAAGAATTCTCACTTGTTCAGTAGAAGCACTTTCTATATCAACTGGTGGAGTAGGAGGATGTTGGTATAACATTATTTCCTTTTTCTATGAGAGGCCTGCTCCTTTCAATTGTTCCTTCAACTTCACATTTTCCATGAACAATTTATTGACTTCATCATTTAAAAATTTTTGTTCCTTTTCGTACTCTCCCAATCTAGCTTCCATCTCCTTAATTGTAGCTTGGGCGAACATAGCTGAATGCATTGTCATGGTTGTAGCTTATGGAGGAGATGTATCCTTTAATTTTTTCACCATAGCTATCCCTTTCATTTCATGCACTACATCTAGTAACCTTGGTTTTTGTGTACTCTTTTGTTTGGCCTAGAATGCTAAGGTTTCAATCTTAGGGTTATACCTTGTGCCACTCACCCCTTCATCCGAGTCAAACTCAAAAATCATAATTGGGTCCTCTTGTGTTCTCACTTGATCAAGTAAAAACATTTTCTTTAATTCCATACCAGGGATAATAAGTATATTACTTTTCAAAATCATCTCTCTAGCCTCTTGTGGGATGACATCAATATTATCAATCCTTAATTCATTAAAATTTTGGGCTACTATTTGGTCATGCTAGGATTTCTCAGCTCCCATCTTATTTATTTCAATCCTTGCTTCAAACTCTCTCATTTTCATATTAATCCAAAAGTCTTTAAATTTAAGGGTTTTGATAAATTCATCATCTTCCAAGAACTTGCGAGCTGCAACTACCCTATCATCCTCATGCATTTCTCTTTCTCCTTGTACCTCAATATCAGCTTTAGCTTTAGGCCTATGGGCTTCAGTTTCAAACATAGGTTGGTACACTTCAAAATCATCCTTGAAATGTCTTAACACAATAACTAATTCTTTTGTATCTCCAACCTCCTCACTTATTTCATAGGAAACAAGTGGCTCTATCTCTTGTGTCTTTTGCTTTTTAGAAGGTGGTTGTTCAGGAGGTGATCTTGGAGAAGCATGACATACTGAGACAATATCCAAATTTGGTTTTATAATTACAATACCACTCGACCTTTTGGGAGATAATTTGGCAAGTCTCCCCATATCTACTACATTCTTAATTAATTCATGAAACTTATCAATTGTCATATCAATCCTCTTGATAGGATTTGCTTCCTCTATGAAATAACCCAAGAAATCACTATGCTTCATATTTCTTTTTTCCTCAAGCCTTTTCATAAGTTCCCATTTTCTCCTCCTATCATATATTTGTTGAGTGAAACAATTTTTGATTACATATTCATAGTCAATCTGGTGTGTAACCATAGCCTTGGTAAGGATGGTGCGTCTTACAAAATTCATGTGACCCTCAGGGTCAAAAGCTCTTTCCTTTCTAGATTGTAAAGAGTACCTTGATTTTAGATAATTCAACAACTCTTCAAGTGTATCGGATCCCACTAATAGTTCCCAACATGTTGTCAAATTGGGTAGAAATGAACCCTTCCTTTGTTTACTCATGACATCCTTTTTCATCCATAGAATCTGCCACATGAATTCTAAAAAGGCTAATATAAGGGGGATAAATTTTGGCAATATATATGGGGCTTGTGGGCATCCATAAATCCTGATTATTGTGGTATTTGGTAGAAAAAACCAATCATCAAAGTTATGAGTATGGCCTTGCTCAGGTTTCAAAGCCAAAGGTCTTAACAATTGTAGCACAAGTGTGTGTAGTTTTGGTGGTTGGAGGCTAAGAACTATCATAATTTTGTACACAAACTCATCATAGAATATCACATAATTTGAATTCTTACATTTGTTGTCCCATATGTAACACCATAGTTGCACTAGCAACAAATTCCCCTACTTGTCAATCTGACCCAAACACATCCTTTTGCTCCATCTATCTTTATTCTAGTATAATATCAGGTGGCACAACAAAGAATATTGCTTGAATGTTATGGGGGCTCTATTTTCCTTGACTTGCAAAAATGCTTCATGCAATTCTTTCTCAAGATATGAGGCAAAATCATATTCAATGTTCATCTCAGGGTTTTGGATCCTCGTAGCCATCATCATTAAACTAATTGGCATTCACTCTTTTGCATCTATCCCAAGCACTTGAAAAATAGCAAAGTAGGTCTTTTTGAAATAGAATTAGAAATCTAAGATTTCAAATGGTCCATTAGCAGAAGGGGATATAGGAATCACCCTCTTGTTCACACCCCTTTTCATGTAAATGGGGACTTCATCTCTTTTAAAGGTTTTCCTCAATCTAGTATATTCATCTTTACTTTGCAAATTAATTTTAGTTAGGGATGTTTTGTTTAGGTCAAAACATTAAATGATGGCCGCTTTAGTCAACACAACTAATGGTGAGCCATCTAGAAATCTTACAGAACTAGTAGTAGGATGATAACTCTGAGCCAATACTCTGATGAACTCTATAAAAACATTTGGGACAATTAACTTGGCCAAATTTAATGCCCATGGACTTGACACAAGAATCTTACCCTCCCTTTTGTCATAAAAGTACCAGAATAGTTCCCACCTAGAGATAGGGATAAGGGAATCTCTACAATTGTGAGCCATATCATTAAAAAAATTCTTAAATCCTCTCTTAATTGATTTAGGGAGTATATCCATGATAGACTGGTGTAAGGACCTCTTTTTAACCTTAGATTCTACATTTTTAGTTTGAGGTTCTTTCTTCTTGGGTGACATGATGTCATTTTTAGTTTCAGGTTATTTCTTCTTGGGTGGCATCATGTTTAACTATCTTAATTCTCCTAGTGTATCTGAAATGCAGAATTCCAAACAATCTTGTACTCATAAAACTTAATTCATAGTTTAACTATCTTACTTCTCCTATACTTCTAGAATGTAGAATTCCAAAAAATCTTGTACTCATAAAACTTAATTCACAAGATTTTTGTGCACTTACCTAGGTTACAATGGTTGCAGAGCTTAACCTCCTCGAACTCCCAGCTCCCCGCACGATAATTTTTGCAAATGAGTGCAAAAATAATGTTGAATTATTGGCTTAATGGATTCTAAGCTCAGTCATGTCAACATTAATATCAACCTTACACCAAATATTGTGCTCGTAGTTTGAGTTTGAACATTCACCATTGATTTTACAAGATCGAACGATTGATATAATTCATGCATTTAATACTGCTTTATCACCACCACTTTCTATAACTACCATGGGATAGAGGGGTATAAACCACTATATTGTGCATGCTTTTTCATTTCACCATGGGGTATCGAGATCCTTACCTCTATACTACAAGCTTGACTTGCTTAACCCGCAATACTACGATTTACATTAACAGTTTAAATCCAAAAATCTAAGTAAAAAATCTAAGTCAAAATGTCAAATCAAACTAATCCCTATCTAAGTTAGTTAAATCCTAATTAACTCTAACTCTAATCCATCAAATCCTCTAGATTTTGCAACTTGCACAAGTAAATCAATTTATTGATTTATAAATTTTCCTATTTTCATTCAAAAATGAATCTTGTTGGAATATTCTTCCAATTTGAAATCTCCCTCCAAAATGATTTGTCCTCCAACATGAAATTAACTCCTCTTAAAAGTCCTTTTTTTTTAGCCAAGTGGCATTAACTCCTCTTCCACATCCTCTTCCACAAGCAATCTTTCAAATTTAAAATTTAAAATTTCCACCTAATTGCATTTATTTGCACATTGACCAAAATGTGCACGACCAATCTTCAATGACATGTTAACAAGTGTCACATTGCCATTGGTCCTTTCTTTTATCCCACATTCATCCTATTCTTCATTATTCCAAACTTCTTCATTATAAATAAAGGTCTTCTCTATTGATTTTGGATCCACAATCTTAGGCATTTTGATGCACAACTTTAGGAAAAGGCATTTATGCAAGTTCATCCATTTTCATCCAAGTTTTCATAGAATTTTATCAATCTTAGCTAGGTTATGGTCAAATTTTCATCAAAGAAGCACAATGATCAACAATCTTCATCAAAATATTAGCAAGGAATTGGGAAAGGGCTTCTTTTCACATCAAAGAAGCACCAATTCCCCCATGAGATGCTGGTCTAGAGCAACCATTCATAGGTACTGATCTACCTACTCATGCCACACTTGATGTGGCCAAGGAGCATGAAGTTCTAGTTAATGAAAGTCATGAAGAGAGACCACTTGCATCTGTTATGCCTCAGAGTAAACTTGTTGCATCTAGAACTTTTGATGGAACTAGTGGACCAACCATAAACACTGGTAGTGGTAATTTAATAGAAGATATGGATGCTTTTGTCAAAAGAAAAAGATTGAGTCAAGATTTGTATAGATCTACTAAGAGGAATGCAAAAGAAATAAAATTAGAAGGCAAGAAGCCATTCTTGTTTGAGGTATCAAGAGATAGTGAGCCCATTGGGCCAAATGTTGCAAAGTTGGCCACTGAGTTGGGTGTAAGATGTAGGGCCCATT